>PVKV010000670.1:57874-127591 GCA_004027835.1 Alouatta palliata | reverse complement strand
GACGGGAGAGAAGTCAAGGTATTCATTCCTACCCCATCCTTTCCCCTGTTCCTTCCAGACAGTGGTTTGACAGTAGCTTTGTTCCTCCACATTAGGGGTTCCTGTGCGTGGCTCCTCTCCCATAGCTGCAGTTCTCCCCTGGTACCTCTTCAGGCATGGAAAAGTAGAGATTTCCTAAAGTTGTTAGTTCCTGGAACTTCAAACTCCCTTGTTGGTTTTCTTACAACTGATTGTTTCTCTGCTAACAGTCCCTTTTATTAAACTCCCTTCAACTAAACCCTATAAGGGAGCCATCTGGTCCCTGCCGGTACTCTGCATAATGAGGCTGTGAGAAAGAGTGAGCTTGTGTGTGTGCAGATGCACATGTCTGAGTTCAATCTTGTTATCATGTATTTCTAAGATTTATGAAAATATTATAAATCCTGGGGTGTCTAGGATGTTTGTGTCTATTTAACATTGACAGTTACTCAAATATAACAATACAAAAACTACACTAGACACTCCAGAAACTTACTCAATAGTTCTGGTTCAATGCCTACATATCCTCCATGTTAACTTTTGACATTGTAACAAGCTGGAGATGGGGGAGGGAAATAAAGAGGGTGTCATTATCATGAGTGACACAAAGCTTATGGTTAAGTTGCAAGAGTTTAGGATTCCTAAAGGTGATGAAATTTTCCTTCAACCCTCACAATCTAAAATGACTCAGTATCATTATTAACATAAGCATCCCCATAGCAGAAATCTTAGCTTACAAAGCAACCCAGAAATGCCATATTTGGGGATTCAATATAAATGTACCCAATGATTAAAAGTTAATATGGCATCCATATGTCTTCGGCAACAAACAGTTCTAAACTGAGTTAGGTCTGTTATCAAATCTTAAATACCTTGTTCAATCCTAAGTGAGAAAACTCACTACTTTTTTTTTTTTTTTTTTTAAAACAGAGTCTTACTCTGTCACTCAGCCTGGAGTGCAGTGATGCAGTCTTAGCTCACTGCAGGTTCTGCCTCTTGGGTTCAAGTGATTCTCCTGCCTCAGCCTCTTGAGTAACTGGGATTACAGGTATGTGCCACCATTCCAGTTATTATTTGTATTTTTAGTAGAGACGGGATTTCACCGTGTTGGCCAGGCTGCTCTTGAACTTCTGACCTCAAGTGATCTGCCCACCTCGGCCTTTCAAAGTGCTAAGATTACAGGTGTGAGCCACGCCTGGCCTACAGAGAGAGAATGCATGTTAATTTGGTAGCATTAAATAGTTTGAATAGAAACAAGTGTAATTGCCATGAGAGTTGAGAAGTGAGAGTGACTAAAGCTCCCTAGGAGAATCAGGAAATTTTCTCAGAAGAGGGAAGCATTCAAATGTGGATTTGGAGAAAGAGTATTCATCCAGGCATAATTCATCTATGCATTGTGTATTTGCAGTTATTTTGCAGCAGGATGGTACTCTATCCTGGGAGAAACAGGAAGAAGCAGGACTGAGTCCAATGAGGCGGCACCTTAAATGCCTTGCTGAAGGCTCCCAATTTTGTCTTGTGGGCAATATGAGCCTTCTGAAGATTTGTATTAAGGGAATGGTAAGATCAAATTTATATTTCGATCACATTTTTATGGGGGCAGCAATATGGATAATAAACTCGAGGAGACGAAGAATGAACTTGGATAGGCAGTGGAGAGGTTTTCCATTCATTTACAAACAGGAAAGATGGTGGGGACCTGAACTAACACATTGGCTGAAGGAACAGATGGGTGAGAGGGAATTGAATTAAATACTTTTCTGAAAGAGTATTGAAAGACCATCCTAGGTGAATGAACATGTTAAATGTGCCCATGTTTGCATACAAACTGACAATATGAATGTTAAATAAGACTGACTATATGAGTGTTAAATAAAAGTCAAGTTCATAGAAGTTATAAAGTACATTCATGTTTCAGGTCACAAATGTTATATTTTCCTTAAGCAAGGCAATGGATTTGGAAGTGATTTGTAAGCAGTTTCACCAACATTAGAAACTTTCATCATAATACCTATTAGGGTTTACAGGATGGCAACGATGCTCGGGTGGGTGAACTGGTAAGATAAATGCCAGAGTAAAATCTTCCAGTTCCCTAGCATGCCAATGTTGTATATTAGTCAGGGGGTGTGGTAGGCAGAAGTAAGAGAAACCCATGGAGCAAGGAGAGACGGACAAAGCATATCCAGAATGCCTGGCATATAGAGATGTTAATTATATAATTGTTGGTTTTTAAGTGAATGAATGGGTGCATATATATGCATATGATAGTATGAGTAACCTAAATAATGTGAACAATGGGATATGTAGTCCTAAGACACATACTGCATGACAATTACAAGCACAATAGTTGAAAGAGAGAAAAAATTTCCACCAACCTATATGCACACACTGGCTTGACCAGTGTGAATTGGTTTTTAATTTGCTTAATGAAGAAGTTCAGTTCCCATCGTGAGTCTTAGGTACTATATGATCCAAATCTCTGGTTGGCCTCCAGCAGCTCTGCAATTAGTGAGTAAATCTTCCAAAATTATATTGTTTTCCAGCCTTTGTCAATTACACAACCTGATTCAAATTCTCAGTTGGGCATGTTTCAAATTTTGTGTTAGTCTGGGAGGGTGTTTACTGGCCCCAAGAGATTGCTTAATTTGTCATAATTTATGTGCATCACACATTTTGTTTTCTTAGTCCTAATGAAATGATCCAAACCTGCCTTAACAATTTTATTTTCACAATAAATTACAACAGGGTCATGGAATGAAAATTCGTTTCTGTTTTTGTTTTTTAAATTACATTGAAATGTAAATATTTAAATTTGCATTGGAAATACAAGTGAAATTTCAAGGTCTTTAAAATACAGGTGCTTACTAAGAAAAATAAGAAGAGTAGCCACCAGGGCAAAAGTAAACCACATGGATTATTTTTGTCTCCAGTAGTAGAGGATGATACTTAAAGGCAATCACAAGGCAGCTTTCCAGGCAGGAGTTCAACTTGCATCTGGCAACAAGATCATCAAATAGGAATGAACAACTTTTATCTGTTCCTTCAAATATTTATTTTGAAATAATTGCTGAAAGCATGGGAGATAAGGCAACGAGAATCCAAACCGTAATATAAAATCTTAAGTTTATCAGAATCTAGAAAGATTTCATATTCTGATTCCATGAGTGTTTTTGTGTTGAGTGAATGCCATAGACTAAAAGGAACAATGGGCTGAGGCTTTCCATTTGTAGGGAAGTCAAAAGGTTGCCATTCATTTAGATTACATTTTCTCTCAAGCAAATACTTTTAGGCTCTTAGTCCCAAGTATGATGAATTGTACTAAATACATAGATAATTCAAATATTTCGGCAGAGGTTTTCACAAAATCTATTTTTTAAGTCTTTCAGTACTCAGTACTAGCATTTTAATCATTTCTTCTTCAAAGAAAAGCATCCACCTCAGACAAATGGCCATTTCCATGGGGACCACAGTTAATATTTAATAAGAGAAAACATTTTGCTTTTATCTTAAATTTCAACAAGTATACAATTTTGAAAAGTATCAAAATGCCAGAATATCTTTGTGATGAAAAAGTTATATTCTTCCTGTATTCATTTAAAAATTCCCATTATTTATAAGTTGGCAGACTGTCTTCACGAAGTTTTTCCTAAATGAAAAAAATATTGTGGGATAACATATTGCATAATTACATTCCAGGTTGCATTAATAAAGTATTATACTTGTAAGTTTTACAAATAGAAGTAACACTGTGGTTCTCATATATTACAGTAACCACAATTTGATTGTCATGGAGCAGACATCTGCCAGAAACATTTCAGTTTAGCATGATGAATTTACCTTAGCCCTGTCAAGAATCACATTACAATGCTTTGAATGTATGTTGAAAAACAGAAATAAATTTGTTGAGGTAGGGTTTCAAATCCCCTCAGAATCATGTCATTACTGGTACTGTGGCTAGGCACATGTGAGCTCAAGTTACTCTGTGGGGGATTTACCAATAGTAAATGTCACTCATTTAATCAGAACAGCTAAAGAAAAGATATTGTTGACTGTGGGTGATGCAAGGAGTTTATCAGCATCACAGCAAGGATTCTAGCATACTCAATTTACATAAAAGTATAAGGACATTTAAAACATAATCCCTTTCCAAGCCACTCAAACATATTCACACGGGAAGTTGCTTATCTGTATCCTGTTTTTCTGCTAATGGTATACCTCTCTGAAAGAATTAGCTTAATAATTAATAAAGGCTATATTTACCTCAAAATACCAAATTATAGCCCTCCTTTTTTTTTTTTTTTTTTGTTCAAATAGTGGAAGGTACGTTTTCCTTGTGTGTGAAACACAAGGTTATTATAAGGGAGACAGCAGGAGAGGCAAACAACAGGCAGATTGTTCCAAACTCACGCAGGAACTAGTGACACATTCATTTCCAGTGTCTTTTGGAGCCTTGCTAGATCACAGTCTTCTCTGCAGCACACTGTGGCAACGCCAGATGAAATTTTACTCTAATTTCTTGAAAGGCCTGTGAATTCTATCAAGAATTTGCTGCACACTTTGGAAAGATTTTACAATATAGACATGACCACATGATAGGCTTCTTATATCCATAGCAACTTTTAAAGTCTAAGATGCAGAATAAAGACTACTGCCTTAATAATACCAAAGGGCTACATTCATATGGGCAAGATTGTGAGCAAGGTTCACAGTTTAACTACCATAAAATTTAGCTGCCGCTTTCATTTGAGAAATATGGCAGATAAAAGCAGTTTCAATATTGCACCGTTGCATTAATGTAGATGTCGCACAGATATATTAAATTTTTTCCTCTCAACACCATGCTCTAAGGAAGTCGTAAAAGTATTATGTTTGCATGATACTGATTTGACATGTAGTCTGAGAAATATATGAAATGTATTTTTAAAGGACTTGGCTTATGAAAAGTGATATCTGAGGGAGTGTGGAATCAATTCTTAGGGATAGTTTATGGTCCAGGAACTCTTACAAGGTAATGGGAGAAACTGGTATATATATATATGTATGTAAAAACTCTAGCCAAAGAAAAATTAATATCCTATATTGAACCTTATCAAAGGAGAATAAAAAAATCATACAATCACTTTTTACATTTATATATGCAACATGTCAATGATATTCCCTTCGTCTAAAAATTAGATTGATGTCATTTTCCAGTTTGCATTTTGTATCTTCTGGTTTTTTCCAACTAACCTAGAAGTACAGATTTTTATTTTATTCTGATGAGCTAAGTATTAACAGATTCCAGAAAATAATAAATTTTTAATGGTGCATTGATACAAACACACACACACATGCATAATCAGGATACAGGAGATCGATCTATCTATCTATCTATCTATCTATCTATCTATCTATCTATCTATCTATCTGTCTGTCTGTCTGTCTGTCTGTCTGTCTGTCTGTCTGTCTGTCTATCTATCTATCTGTCTGTCTCATCTCTTTGTTCGATGTAACCATCTATACCCTGGAAGGACATTCTGAATGTCTGATATGGAGGAGGTTCACTGACACTATGGTAGCAAAATCTGACTATAATAGAGGCATGAGGTACATAGTTGTCTCCTTCAATAAGGGGAACCCATGGAAAAATAGCCCAGATTAACAGAAAACATGGACAGGTACAGAACATATAAATACAATTATACTAAGAAAACATTAACAGAGACAATTGACAGTGTTTAAGCCAAAGGATTTCTAGAACAACCAATTGTGACACAATAGACTATCACATCACTGCAGAACAACAGAAAAGGATCACTGCACTCTTGGGGAAATATTATTTTATTAGGACTCTGGAAAATCCTTTTTCATATGAATTCAGAATGTAGGGACATCATAATAAGTTTGGCATCTCTCCAACCTATCTTCTATATTGAAATTTAAAAAAAGATTTCAAATCTTATCAGGGAATTAATTAACACTGTGAATCAAAACTATTTCTTCTCAAGTTACTTATATGATAAAATATGTTGAGTTTTTTAGGTGTGAAAGTTTCCGAGACTTTTTGCAGCCTAATACCAGTACTCCTGGGGTTCCACCTCTGGCTTTTAAATCAGGTAAAATATGAGAAACTCAGAAACTGATGCTCAACATTCATTCTGACACACAAGCCTGGAGCACCAAGTTTCTTAAGAGAGAAATTGCAGTTTAAGAAACATTCCAAAATCGAAAATAATCATTTCAATCACTTAATATTATTGCATGCATAATGCCTTTATGTGCACAATATTTTTTAAAGAATAATTTGACATATTAAGCTCAATTAACTCTAAGAATATAGAAGTTTGTATACATAGCAGCAATACATTGGAAATTTAGCATTAATCACCCGTAGGACAAGTTTTGTTTTTAAATTATGGCAACATCTCTGAACCTGAGCATTTGTCTGTGCCATCTGTATTACTTCTCTCTTTGCATTCTGGCTGTGGACATTTTTCTTGTGACTTCTGGCTTTCCTTTTATATTTGAGCTCCATTTTCATTCACCACTCTTTACTTCTCCCAAATTGTCTGTTTATAAATAAGGTCTCTTCAGTTCATCATTCTTTCCCTGGGCCTTTCTTCAATGTCTGCTTCTCTCTTGACATTCTTAGTACCTTTCAATTGAATTTTGGCACATAATTTTTAAGCAGCCACTTTCTTCTAAGCACTGGGAAGACAAGGTAAATCAACATTGTATCATTTATGGAGCATGTAGTAGACTCAGGGAAATAATGAAGTGAACAAATATTAAAACACATTTTAAGAAGGCAGAGAAATGTGAAAATCATATGGGATTGCAGAAGACCAAAGCTTGGGAGGAGCAAGAATTATAACGGAAATGTTATTTGATTTAGTTCTTGAAAAATGATTTCAGACAGACATGAGAGAGGATTGTTCAGGCAGAAGGAAGAGAATCTACAACAAATAGGTGAAGTGGTGAAGAGGACAAACTTTTTTTAAGACCAGAGGATGTTCAATGTGGCTGAAAAACAACTTCTACAATAAGGACAAAGCAGAAGATGAGACTGAAAAACTGTGGGTACATCGTGAAGGTTTTTAAAATTTTTATACTATACCAAGTAACTCATATTTTGTTCTCTCTGTAATAATTTAAAGCCAGAAGTGCAGTTTCAGATTTGTGTTTTAGAGAGATCATTAGGCAAATGGAGTGGAAGATATTGGAAATGAGGGAGAGACAAGGGAGAAAGTGAGACCAGATACGAGGCTGTTAGTGTAGGGAGGTAAATGATTGTCTCGAACTCAAGGCTAAGGCTAGGACAGTGGGGAAAGGAGGAGGGTGGGTGAAATGAGAAATTTGGGAGATAAATTGATGATCAGACAGAATGAGAAAGAGTCAAGAGTGACACCAAAGTTTTTTCTTTTTATCTTGAAGAACTGCCTTATAATGATGTCACTAACCAAGACAAGAGACATTAGACGGATGGAATGTGCTAAGAATGAAGGACGTGAAAGTTAAATTATGCATGCAGTTTGGCATGCTGGATGGGATCTCAAAAGAGAGGTCACTAGCAGAAAAGTGAATTCGAGAGTTGTTTTAGCTTGGATAGGGTTGGCCTGAAAGAACAGTCTAAAGCAAGAATTCACATTTAGTTTATTTGGGAGTGTGGGAGGTGATTTTTTTTCATTTTTTTTTTTTTTTGGGGGAGTCTCGCTCCCATCATGCAGGCTGGAGTGCAGTGGTGCAGTCTTGGCTTACTGCAGCCTCCACCTACTGGGTTCAAATGATTCTCCTTCCTCAGCCTCCCAAGTAGCTGGGATTACAGACAGGCGTGTGCCACTACATCTGACTAACTTATTTTGTACTTTTAGTACAGACGGGTTTTCGTCATGTTGGCCAGGCTGGTCTCGAACTCCTGACCTCAGGTGATCCACCCACCTTGCCCTCCCAAAGTGCTAGGATTACAGGTATGAGCCACTGTGCCCTGCCTTGGGAGGTGATCTTAAGAGCAGGAATGAGGGAGCAGAAAGAGGGAGAGAGATGAGGAGGAAAAGCCAGGTTGAGTGTCATTGAGGTTGTCACTGTGGGTAGTGACACCTCTACTACTACTGCTGAGAAGACACAGAATGTTTCCCAGAAATGTGCACCTAAAGGATAGGAGGTAGGGACATTAATCTGTAAACTCCTATTCCAGTGCCTGACATTGCTGCTAGTAGTAACATCCCACATTGCCAACCTGCACTTACTCTGGCCAGACTAGATTGTACAGTGGTCTGAGCTAGAACTCTTGATGCAGAACATTAGGAAGCGGTTATTTGATGCCAGATTTGATCAGCAAGCCCTCAGGGAACTATCGACCCCATTCACAGCTGAAATAGAGTTAGCATTCTTAGATCACTTAGAGGTGAATCAGGGCATTAGATGAGTTTCTATAAGAGGCAACCACAAACAGGTGCTAGTTGAAGCTACTTGATTTGATGATATCACTAGAGTAAACACATAAACTGGCACCTCTTTTCATGGCCAGATTTCACTGTAAAGTGATAGAAAGTATGAAATGTGTTTGTATTTATTTCTCATATGCAATTTTCTGGGAAATAAGTTCATCATTTTCATCAAGGTTTCAAAGTGGCTGTTGATCCAGAATAGCTTAAGAATACAAATTTGGAGCAGGCACAGAAGTGTAAGAGAAAACATTTTGGGAAAACAGCATTTAAGAGTCGGTGAAAAGAAGAGGAAAGAAGTAAGTGCCCAGGCTTTGGAATCATAAAGGATTAGGTTTGATCTGGTGTCTATAACCCACTGGCTATGTGAATTTGAGCACATTACTGCATTCTCTGAGCCTCATTATGCTCCTCTGTAAAATAGATAAAATGGAGATAATAACACACATTATGTGATGTTGTGAGCATAAAACAGGAAACGTGCTAAGTACCAAGGAAAAAGTAAATGCTCATTAAATGAAGAGTTGTTAGAAGGTAGAAAAATACCCATAAATAAATAGTATCATAGAATCCAAGGAAAAAATGCAAACATAGTTTTAATTAGGCAAATATATAAAATGCACTGAAAACGGTTTATTGTATTTTTGATGACTTTGTCAAGAATAATCAAAATTTATTGGTTGTGTAGAAAAGGTCAGGGAAGTAGTGTGTTGATGAGTGTAGTATTGAATTATCAAAGCAGACTCATACAAATCAGACATCACACCCAGTATTAAGCTTTACAAATAATTTTAAAGATATCCTCAATCCAGAAGCACAGATAAAGCAGAAAGCTCTGGGACTTCTGTGTGGCTCCTTGGGTCCTTCTTTTTGTATTGGATATATTATCTTTGGCCCAGAGTCATATGAGACTTCCAAACAAGGTTTTGTAAGGTCTCTTGATACAGTCAGAAGCATTTAAATGGTATGACATTTACATTTTTTTTTAATCCAAGAGAGTTCTATAATTTATGGGACATTCTCCTAGAAGTGATGCCTCCTAAATCGATAGATGCTGGATATATTTATTATAAATAATCCTTTATTCAGGAACATGCTGCTAAGAGATTTCTGTGAATAAGGTCTCTTCCTCCCAGCAAATATTATTAGTCTATTTGCATGGAAGTCCAGTTGACAAGGAGATTAGATCAAATTCCTTTTTCTTATTTTCTTGAACCCAGAGGTCCTCCCCATTGGCAAAGAGACTGAACGTACCCTGAGTCAAAGAATTTCTGCTTGAACTCTTTACTCCTCAATACCTGATTCATTGCCCCACCCACCTCCAATTCAAATGCCCATCACATTTCTCTTCTAGTAGATAAGTAATCATCTGTAATTCTTCCAGAACTTTCTTTAAATATTTACATACTTATTTGTGTACATGGGGTTCACGAATGGGTTTATGGTGTGTGTGTATTCATACGTGCACATGACTATATCTGTACATATTACATATATCATGCATATGTATTCATATATGCATATACAGTTAAAGTTTTTTTCTTTAGTAATATGTCTTGAAGATCATTCCACATCATTTCATGGAGACTTATCTCAATCTTTTAACAATGTCTACAACTATGAAGACTTTGAGAGCTTACTCTATCTGAAAGCAAAAATTCAGCCTGCCACAGTTTTATGGATGCTGCCAGAAGACATGAGATTCCTGGGCTAAAGACAAAGAATGTAATTACTAACAGAAGTAACAATATCCAGAATATCAGCATTTGCACCATGTCCCTGAGCTCCAACTCCCACAAGGTAAAACAAAGAGGGATGGGCAATGCCTATATATGCAGAAGGCTGAGTTGCCCAACCTTAGAGAACTCGAATATTTTCTAACCTGCAGCAAGCAAATGTGTTTTACTTTTGTCCTGGAGGAATATGTTGTATTTATTACACTGGAGAATAAGCAGCCTGACCTGGGCTTCGGAGATGCTATCTCTATCTCCCAAGGATGTTCATTTTATAAACATTCTTGTAATTCATGCAGAAATGTGACACAGCCAGTATCTGAGTTGGATTTTGGGTTTTCGTTAAGTCTGAATGCTCTTCTTCCTGCCTTTCAAAATATATGTTATCCTATAACCTATGATCCCAAGCAATTTATAGCACCTATTTTCATACTCTTTTCAAAAAGAACAGCGGGAGCAGAAGGCAGGAAATAGGAAACAACTTTCCAGATACCTGTTTCAAGAACTAAGGTTGGTGCAGGCTTCCCACATTGTGTGGGATCTTCATTACATCACAGTAAAAAAAACCTTTCTGCTATCTTGACCTGTGTGTGGGTCCAGAGCTCAGTGGGGCTACAGCCTCAACTTCGTTTAGCACTTGATATACCTGTTTCAGTCTATTCTACAGAGCCACTATCTTGTTTTGAGATAAAATCTCTCTCACTTTTCCTATATATAGAATCTATCTACATATATAGATAACATATATCTATATTGCTATTTGGAGAGCAAATTTATAGTTTTGTTCAAATAATTGATTTTATTTCCAATCTCAGAACTTTCTTTCTGCCCTAATAATTTGATGACTTTAAGACATTTATATAGTTGCCATATGTTAAATATTACTGTCAGGTCTACCAAGTTATAATTACCCAGAATCCAGACACAGATCTCTTGGGAGGCAGGAACAGAAGAGGGTATCAGCACAGGAGTAGTGAGGAATTAATATGCTCAGTTTTAAAATATATCATGTTTGTCAATATTAAAAATTGAATGCTATTTTCTTGGGCCAATCATAACCATCTTTGTATCCTAAATCTAAAAAGTTAAAAAGTAAGAAATAACATTTGAATACAGATCAGAATTCAATAATTTTTTTTTATCATTTAGAATTCTATAAATGTACAAAGAAAACCATTTGTCTTTTAAGAAATACGGTAACTCAAAATAAAACAGTGTAGCATTTAATTTTCTGCTGTTATTTATAAATTGTGTAAAACATAATTTTTAAAAAGGTTTTAAAGTTGAATAAATGGTTAGGCACAATTAGTGAAGGACAATGCAATCAGACCTTGAAGGACTTTCTTTTCTAATATTGTGTACTTTTTACTTAGATTGTCACTTATCTAGTAATTTGAATTAAAATAAGGACTATGTATATATATATATTATTTATTATATATATCGGACCTACGTATTCAGTAAGGGAAAATTAGATAAATAGCAAAAACACGTCCTCAACTAAATATTTATCTTAATAAAAAGACCTAAATCTCTTCCCAGTTTATTTTTGTGTGATACACAGATATAAAAATAATGTCTTTCAGAAGAAGATTTATTGAGAGTTTTTTCTACCTGAAATTTTTTAGAGAAGTTACCAGATTTATAAGATTTTAGAAGATATAATATTCATGTTGCTATTTTATACTAGTAATATTTAAGTAGTAATATTTATATTAATGATGGTGGCCATTAAAATGTTGTCTCATTTGGATATTCAGTCTATATTTTCCCCTGAATTTCCCTGAAACCTTATAGTATATAGAAATTCAAAATCAAACTTTTAGATGTCTTAGACTAGTAAAAATTCCAGTAACAGTTTTAAGAATAAACTGGATTTTGTTTTGCTATGAAAATACATTGTTTTAAAAAACTGCTAGTTTTAGCTCATATCATCAAAAGACTAACACATAAAATTAATCAAAGACATAATGTTGGAATAAGACATCATGTTGAAACAAAGTCCCTGCCTTCAAAAGATTACCCTGCAAGAAGAACTGACAATATATGTAAACTGGTGATGTTGTATCAGATGGAGAAAAATAAAGCAGAGTAAATGGAGTAAAGAGTGACGAAATGGGATGGGTGGTTATCATATGCAGAACAGATAAAGGAGACCTGTCCAATAAGGTGAAATTTGTGCAGAGACCTGGAGGAAGAGAGGGAATAAATCATTCCATTGTCTGGGAGAAGAATATTCCTGGCAGAGGGAAAAGCAAGAGCAAAGTTCTTGAGGCAGACACGTGCTTAAGATGTTAGAACTGCCCAGCGTCCTGCATGGCTGGAGCTAGGTGAGCTACGGAAAGATCACCCAGGAAAAAAAAAAAAATTTAGAAAGTTGGTGAGTGGTCAGATCATACAGGGATTTTAAGCATTTTGGCTCTAACTTTGTATGAAATAGGTAGTAAATGAATTTTGAGCAGAGATATAACATGATCTACCTTAAGATTTTTCTACCTCAAAAACTTAATTTTTTTTAATTTTAGAAGAATCTTTGGACTTACTGAACAGTTGCAAAGACAGCAAAGAGAGTTCCTACCTTGTTATCATGCAGTTTCCCCCATTAGTAATATCTGACATGGCATTTTTCAAAATTAATAACCAACATTGCTGCATTTCTGTTAACCACATTCTAGATTTCATTTAGATTTCATCAGTTTCTCCATTCATATCTTTGATATGTTGTATAGTTCAGTCCAGAACATTGCATTGCTTTAAGTTGGCTTGGCTCCCCTATCTCCTCTGGTCTGTGGCAGTTTCTCAGTCTTTCCTTATTTTTCATGACCTTGGCAATCTTGAGTAGTAGTGGTCACTTTTTCTGATAGGGGTGGTTGGCTGGGGATGGGAGGGGATGCTGGCCAATTTGATTTTTAAAGATTCTTTGGGTAATGTTACATGTTAAATAAAACAAACTATTATTGTAACAATGAGCAATAGGACTGGATAAATCACATGCATTTTCCAGGAATCCTGTCAGAGAAATTTCTAAAGTACAGGTTCTCAAAATGTAGTCCATATACTCCTGGGATCCCATGAGAACCTTACAGTCGGTCTTCAAGACTAAAATTATTTTCATAGTAACAGGAAGACACTATTTGATGTTTTTCACCATGCCAATATTTGTATACTTATGGTGCAAACACACTGCTGAGTAAAACTGCTCTTTAACACAAAGCATGACATTGAAACCAAACTGTAAAATTAATCATTATCTCCTGTGTCAGCACAAGCTGATATTAAAAGAAACTGCCATTTTCCCTCAAGAATGTCTTTGATGAAGCAATAATACCTACTATTGCATGCAATCTTGACCCTTAGGCACAAGATTTTCTAAATATTCAGCTCGACAAAACTGGAAGAACACTTCTTCATGCTGTAATAAAATGACTATATTGAGGAAAAACACATGTGTGATTCAGTCATGAGCTAAACAAGCCACTTTCAGGGTGAATCATTTTTACTTGAAGAAATTACTAATTGACAACTTACGGTTTTTCAGACTGTTATGGTATTTGGCAGACTTAGCTCAAAAATGGATGAAGTAAATCTGTCACCTCAAGGAAAACAACTGTCAGTATTTATTGTGAATAATAAAATGTGAACTATCAAGTGAAAATTTGAATTTTGAAAATTTGTATTTTTGAAAATTTGTATCCATTACTCAGAATCTTTTCTTTAAATGAAATCAATGATAGCAGCAATAAGTACAATTCGAAAACATTTTATAATTAAATATGTTAGTAGTTGGAAGCTCTGTATAACTAAGGAAACCAAATTTCTCAAAGATAAATGAATGATGTTAAAGGATTGTGTAAGAGTAAAAGACCATTCAATGTGTAAGATAGGTCAACAGATTTTAATACGATAGTACAAAAAGTTTATTGACATGATTTCAGATTTCTAGTTGCAATTAAACTTTAAGAAACTAGCGTGTGTGCAATTATATATGCAATATTTTGTGTGTAAGGAGCATCAAAGAAGAATACCTATAATTATTTGAAAAGGCTATCATAATATTCTTTCTTTTTCTATCAGCATATTTGCGTGAAGCTGGATTTTTCTTCCCCTACTCTAAACAAAGAACCATATTGCAAAAGACTGAATACAAAAACAGATATTAGACTCTAGCTCTTATCTATTAAGTCGGACATTTAAGAGTTTTGCAAATGTGTAAAAACAATGAAACTTTTCTTCCTAAATATTTTCATTTTGAAAAATATTATTTTTCACAAAAACATGCTATTTGTGTTGAATGAGTTAATAAATATAGTTTCACAAAATATCTTAGTTTTAATTTCTAACATGGAAACTATTGACAGATATAACCAAGCATAATGGGAACCTGAAACTAAAGGTTTGGAAATTTCTGCCCCAAAAACTGCTCTGATCAAACTACCACTATCTTTTATATAAATCTTTAGTGACGTTTTAGGTATGAAAGCAATGGGGAAAAGACATAATATTGAAACAAAGTCCCTGCTTTCAAAAGATTACACTTCAGGAAGAGGATTCACTTCATGAATTTACAAAAACATAAATAACCAACTTCAAAACACAGAAACAAAATTATTAGGCAAAATGGCTAACCGTGAACATTGTTACCACAAACACGAAGAGACAAGATATTGATATCCTTTATGTAAGAATCCAGTGCTTCTTAAATAATAGTAAATTCCCAATTTTGTGAGATTTTCTTTCTAGCTCTTTCACTCTTTCAGAAAAATATACTAGTGCTTCATAGTGGTTACCTCTAATTGGTGAGATTTGAATACTTTTAGTGATTTTTGTTCTTTCTGTAATCTTTGTCTCCCAAATTTCTAAACAGTATGCCAGGAAAAAAATAAATTGTTATTTTAGGCATTTTAAAAAATATTATTAAATTGATAATTTATGTATATTAGTATTCTTTACTATGCAAAACCAAAAATCATTCATTCGGCACCTTTGCAATTATTTGAATAAAACAGTTACAAATGCTTAAATCCATTTATATATGGTTTCCTTATGGATATTAGTAATCAATAGATATTTTTGATACTTCCTCTAAGCATTTAGTACTTTTTGAAAAATCAAGTATATTATATGTAACTTTCAAAAACACAGAGCCCCAGTTGGTGTATTAAGTGTCCTTGATTATTAGCAATTCTGATTTTTAAAATAAGAAACATTCAATGAGAAAAAAAATATTAGTATAAATGGGTTTGGCTAATAAATATTGATTTAAATTATTCTTGCCCTAACAGAACCCTATAATTAAAACAAATCAAGAATTGTTAATATCTGATCACACATGATTTTAGGGATTAGTTCAATAATTTGAATTGTGGAAGAATTATCATTTAACTTACTGTGTTTTTATTTATTCACTTTTATTTCAGTGTGAGGTGATAAATGAGAAAGGAATATTTAAATTAATTTAAAATTCTCTATTATTTACATGATAGCATTTCAGCATTTCCATATATTTTAAAAATTTAAAATATGCTAAAATGAAGCAATACAAAATAAAGTTCTAATTTGTATCTTCTCTATGGTAAAATCAGATTGCAACATATTTGCTCTATGAACCATCAAATCTGTCAGCAGAACCTTGTTGTAGCTTAAAAACGTCTGTTCGTGTACGGTTTTTATTTCTTTTGGTTTTCCTAGAAAACCAATACCTAACCATATCAACCAAACTTAGCTAAATTCAACCTCTTTTCCCCTAAAAGCTTAGAGAACTTAAAGTGAATGGTTTGCCATTGATCTCTGCCATTTTTGAGTACACTGGTACTCTTTGCAATATCACATGGTGAGTTTACTAACAGTACTCTCAATTCTGAATTTCTCTTACCAGCTCAAAATTCTGGAAAATTGTTGTGCTTCTAGTGATTGTGCCTTTGAACTCACTTTATGAGAACTGTCTTTAGAAAGTTTTGTTTATGTTGCAGTCAACATCCAACAGGATACTGTCCTAGGTGATTAAATGCACAATAATTATCATAGCTTTTCTTTGTGAATTACCTAATAACTTGTTTCCATATTTCCATTTTTACTAGGCAGAAAGATATTCCATTATTAATCATAGCCATCTATAGTTACGAGCCAGAATAAATTTGTATCCATAAGAAGTTCTTCTCTTAATATGAAAATCCAGCTCAGCTCCAATTTTGTCCCTTTGTTTCCCATTGTTCTTCCATTTCTCACTTGCCTTTTGATTTCTTTCAGTTGGTTTGCACCAGTGTTCATCTCTTCATCTGAGAGGGCTGCCTCAGATTGTCATTAGGTCAGAAGTCACAAGCTTCCTTTAACTTTTGCTTGCTTTTCAGCACTCTGAGCTTAGCCCATTGAACAGATATTCATATTTGTTATCGAGCATGTTAAGGAAGGCTATAGAAAAGAATTATTTAGGTTAATTCAACCCTTGATGATCATTTTCCTAAAAATCTTGAGGCAGTTGAAGGGCAGTTGTTCTTTCTTCTTTTTTCTTACTGTCTGGTTCGATCGATTTGTCTTTCCTTGTAGGGGTATTGAAAAGGTCTCATTTTCATGTTTATTTCTCCCAAATGGAATGAAACTTTTTGTATGCCTTCATTCAACTTTGTTCCTACATACATTTTTATTTTAATCAAAGGCTCTCTTGGAGTGAGTGAAGGCCACCTACAGAGCTAGTTTATGTCTTTAAAAGCTTTGTTTATCACCCAGACTGATAGTATATCATAGAGGATTCATTTTGGTTCAAGGACATATTATTGTCTTGATTGGGCTTATACATCAAAGGAAAGAATTAAAGGGTTCTGATGAAAACTTTCCACCCGACACACAGGTGGCTGAAAGTATGTGCTATCTTTTCTTGGGTCCTTTTGTCACCTTTCTTAGCTTTCTTGTTTTGAAACATGATAATAGTAGTATTTGAGTTTTCTGGGGATTTTTGTTCTATATTGCATGCTGTGAAAGGATTTTTCTAGGTTCTGCTTCTGGGCTCCCTCTGATCTTGTGATGTTAAACACACTGCTGTCTTCCCTCGGCATTACTCTCATCATTTTCTTCTCCACTTGTTCCACTTCTGTCCTGTGTATGTGGGAGGGGGCTGTATAGAAGATGTGAGAGGAAATTTAGTAGAATGGCAGGGTAGGGGGATGTCAGGGAATCACACTGCTGAAAAAAAGGCCTCCACAATTTCTAAAAGAAAAAAGGATAGGCTGTACTGGTCTTTGCATTTTTTTTTTCAATGTAACCACAAAAGTTAACTTTTTTTTTTTCCCAATGAAAGCTTTAAAAAAGAAATAAGAAATATTGCCACTTATCTTTGAATTCTGATACCATCCAGTTCCTAGAGTTGTGTCCCAAATTCATGAAAATTCATGGTTTGTTTTCTCAACAGTAGAGAATGATTTATGTAACTCAAATCCCATATTTTCTAGTAAGACTAGTGTCACTTTGACCTTGAAGAACTGTGTGAATTGTAATGAAAATAAATACTTCGATAAAGCATGGCATCATATCTTGATTCATTTTATATTGTGCATGTTTAAGGAAATACTAGAACTTCCTTCTGATCGTTTTAATACCTTGGGAAATATGTTGACGTTTGCTTTCTGGTTGCCCCAGGGTCATGTTTGGAAATTCCACTCAGTATTAGAACCAGATTTAGTCAGTCAACAACAACACAGAATGTTGGATTTTTCATCTTATGGACTAGATAACAATTTTTAAATATTCTCTCTATGCCAGTCATTCTGGTGAGAAATACATACACAGATAAAAACATGAAAGTAAACTACTGACAAATACATTGAAGAGTAAGTTAATGTGGATCAAATATCTTACATATAAGATCTTTCCACTATCAATTTCTGTAATTCAATGCTACAGTTTAATCTGTCTTTGATCGTTTTTTGTTTTTTCTTGAATGAAGGGTTGGGATTATATAATTAAAACAACCTGCATGTGCTAACATAAATTTGATTGTTCTAGACATAAGGATTAAATTTAATACTAACCGTGATAAACTCTGATGGTAAATAATCGGACTTTTGGAGGCTATCTACTTCATACTTCCTAATCGTCAGAAATATTTTATATTTATTAAAGAATTTAGTATAGTTCCTGGCACACATACCTAGGAAATAAATAAATATATGCTTTTGTTGAATGAATAAATCAGAGATATACCAAGCAAATTAAGTACCTAACAACTTTTTCTTTTCTTTTCAAAAATATATTTTGATTCTAAGATAACCAATGCTTAAAAACAAGCATGTAGTGGATGACTAAGACAACTGGAAAATAAACATTGAATAAGCCATAAACTGACAAAATTAGCTGCTCTCCCAGCTCCCTTAGTGAAGCATAAGTGTATTTGTGAGTAAAAAGGGGATGCTGCTAAAATCTCAGCTTTCAACACCTAGTGTTTTCATTCAGTAAGGCACACAAAGAATTGTAGGTTTATATTTAAAAACCTCAGAGGGCGATCACAGTTACTCTTATTAACATAGTCTAATGCCAGTGAGAGTTCTCTTTCTTTCTCTCTCCAGGTGATAATATATTATAATTGGTTCAAACAAGGTTCCTCTCTTGTTTTATCTATTTGTTTATTTTCTTTAATCCACACACCATACTTCCATTCTTTCTCATTCAATCATCTTTGCATACATTCTATCAAATATCATATTGATTTTTTGCATATAGTTTTTGATTTTGGTAAATGATTTTGCATATTGGATCACCTATTTTTTTCTACTCAGAACACTATTTTAGATCTATCTAGCTGAGTGCAGCGGCTCACACTTGTAATCCCAACACTTAGGAAGGCCGAAGCAGGCAGATCTCTTGAGGTCAGGAGTTCAAAACCAGAACGGCCACCATGGTGAAACCCTGTCTCTACTGAAAATACAAAAATTAGCCAGGCATGATGATGCATGCCTGTAATCCCAGCTACTGTGGAGGCTGAGGCAAGAGAATTGCTTGAACCCAGAAGGCAGAGGATGCAGTGAGCTGAGACCATACCTCTGCACTGCAGTCTGGGCAACAGAGCTCTGTCTCAAAAAAAAAAAAAAAGATTTACTTATAGGAAGGCTCAATTATTTATAAAATGGTGGATGACATGTCTACCTCATAAAATTGTATGAAAATTAAATGACAAAATGCATGATGGATATTTAACACACAAGAAATTTTCAATTAATAGCAACACTTTGTGTGTATATATATATATATATACTATATATATATATACACATACACACATATATGTATACTATATATGTATAGTGTATATACATGTGTATATATGTATATATGTGTATATATATGTGTTTATATGTATATATGTGTGTATATATGTATATATATATACACACACATATATAGTGTATATATATGTATAGTGTATATATATGTATAGTATATATATATATATAGTGTATATATATGTGTGTGTATATAGTATATATAGTAGTTTACTATGACTTAACAAAATAGGATAAAGGATGGCAGGAAAACTGTGGTAGTAATTTATAAGATGAAGCTGGAAAGTCATGAAAGATTTTTCTAGAACATGGTGGGGAATTTGTATTTTAAATTTTAGGCCATAGTTTCCATTACATTCACCTGATATTGAGAATTTATATTTCTGGGCCCTAACCACAGAGATCTGACCTATCCATCTGGCTTAAATTAATTTTTCTAATGCAGTAAATTTGATTATTTTTCTAATTTGTGCCATGTTGACTTCTACCCTTGAATTTAATAGTAGGGAAGTGATTTCATTCCTAGATCTTGGTTTTAATACCTTGAAACTTGAGAAGAGGATAGTGCTTAGAATACTATTTAAAGCATAATGTCAATAAATTTTTAAATTTGAGGGTGATTGGAGCTGAGTATGTCATGTATCAACCAGTCATCTGAGCCTAGGTCAAGGCTATTACAATCTTATATTGACTCTTTCCAACTCTAAAGAAGAAAAATGATCACCTCATCTATCCCTCTCACCTTTAGTATCTGGGGAAAAATTTACTATTAGTCCAATAGGCTGTTGACTTTTAAAGTAAATAGATGATAGATGATAGATAGATAGATAGATATATAGATAGATAGATAGGTTGAAACACTGAAATAGACATTTTTAAACAAGTTATTCAGATAATCCTAAGACATGTTACAGTTTGAGAACTTTTTGGCAATGGGCAGCCATAAAAAATATCATATATTTTGGAACTAGCTTGTCCAATATTGTAGTCACTAGCTACATGTGACCATTTAAATTAGCATTAATTGAAATTAAATAAAGTTAAGGTTTCAGTTTCTTGGTTGCACTAATCCTCAGTGGTCACATGTTTTTAGTTGCTACTATATTGAACAGTACAGGTATAGGACCTTCTCAACATGATAGAAAGTACCATGGTGGACTATGTTTTAGAAAGATCATTCTAGTGGCAAGCAAGGAGGGTACACTAGGTGGGAATAAGACTAGAGTCTAACTGAAAAAACATTTTTGAAGTCAAAGAATAGTGTCAAGAAGATAACAATCACCACTGTTGAGCACTGCTGAGCAGTTAAGGATCATGAAGATGAAAGTTAGTCCACCTTATTTGGCCATCAGCAGGTCATTGGTAACATGTCAGATCAGCATTGGTGGAGCTGGTGGAGACCAAAGGCAAAAGTGGGAGAAAGTTAAGGAATCTGAAATAGAGAAAATAGACTTTTAAAAGGCTTGGCTGTCAATGGGATAAGACAGTGCATAAAAGGAAGGAAATGCAGAATTGTGGGAATTTTATTTTAATTGTAGATGACTTAATTATTTTTATAGACTAGAGAAGGGGATCACTACAGAAAGAAAATGAAATTAGAGGATTAACAGCAGACAAATGAAATGACTAAGTATTTAGTGGCCAGGAGGTGCTCACAATGGGTTTTCTTTTCACATCCAAAACAGTTTTCATTGAGAAAATAAACAAAACAAACAAAAACTCACAAATGAATAAAATGACTTGAAATCAAAGAAATATTACTTCAAAATCTTAGAAGCATACTTCAACAAATGTTCAGGAGTACACATAATATAGTTAACATGCCTCAAGGTACAATGAATAAATATGACAGCAGTACAGGGCATGGTGTTGCTGGCTTCTGAAAAGCAACATTTCATTAGTGACACCAGATATAAGCATCCAAAGTGAAGTGTCAAGCTATTGGTTGAATTTCATGGTACAGACTGTGTTGGAGAACTTTAGATGAGTAAAAACTGTAACAATCTAAGGAAATGTTTTGAATAAGACTCTACACTTTGAAGGATAGAGGGCATTTGTTTGTTTTTTAATTTATTTTTTTTTAATTGTACTTTAGGTTCTGGGGTACATGGGCAGATCATGCAGGATTGTTGCATAGGTACATACATAGCAATGTGGTTTGCTGCCTCCATTCCCCTCATCACCATATCTGGCATTTCTCCCCATGTTATCCCTCCCCAACCTCCTCACTTCCCCTGCTGTCCCTCCTTGGCACCCCCAGAAACCCAGTGTGTGATGTTTCCCTCCCTGTGTCCATGTGTTCTCATTGTTCAACACCTGCCTATGAGTGAGAATATGTGGTGTTTGATTTTCTGTTCTTGTGTCAGTTTGCTGAGAATTATGGTTTCCAGATTCATCCATGTCCCTACAAAGGACACAAACTCATCATTTTTTATGGCTGCATAGTATTCCATGATGCATATGTGCCACATTTTCCTTGTCCAGTCAATTGTTGATGGGCATTTGGGTTGGTTCCAAGTCTTTGCTATTGTAAACAGTGCCACTATGAACATATGTGTGCATGTGTCTTTATAATAGAATGATTTATAATCCTTTGGGTATATACCCAGTAATGGGATTGCTGGGTCAAATAGAATTTCTATTTCTAGGTCCTAGAGGAAGTGCCACACTGTCTTCCACAATGGTTGAACTAGTTTACACTCCCACCAACAGTGTAAAAGTGTTTCTATTTCTCCACATCTTCTCCAGCACCTGTCGTCTCCAGATTTTTTAATGATCGCCATTCTAACTGGCTGAGGTGGTATCTCAATGTGGTTTTGATTTGCATTTCTCTACTAATCAGGAATGATGAGCATTTTTTCATATGTTTGTTGGCCTCATAGATGTCTTCTTTTGTAAAGTGTCTGTTCATATCCTTCACCCACTTTTTGATGTTTTTTTTTTTTTTCCTTGTAAATCTGTTTTAGTTCTTTGTAGATTCTGGATATTAGCCCCTTGTCAGATGGGTACATTGCAAAAATTTTTTCCCATTCTGTTGGTTGCTGGTTCACTCTAATGATTGTTTCTTTTGCTGTGCAGAAGCTCTGGAGTTTAATTAGGTCCCATTTGTCTATTTTGACTTTTGTTACCAATGCTTTTGGTGTTTTAGTCATGAAGTCCTTGCCTATGCCTATGTCCTGAATGGCTTTGCCTAGGGTTTCTTCTAGAGTTTTTATGGTGTTAGGTATTATGTTTAACTCTTTAATCCATCTGTTGTTAATTTTAGTGTAAGGTGTTAGTAAGTGGTCCACATTCTGCTTTCTGCAGACTGCTAGCCAGTTTTCTGAACACAATTGATTAAACAGGAAATCCTTTCCCCATTGCTTGTTTTTGCCAGGTTTGTCAAAGATCAGATTGTTGTACAAGTGTGGCCTTGCCTCCAGGGCCTCTGTTCTGTTCCACTGGTCTATGTCTCTGTTTTGGTACCAGTGCCATGCTGTTTTGATTACTGTAGCCTTGTAGTATCGTTTGAAATCAGGTAGCGTGATGCCTCCCGCTTTGTTCTTTTTTCTTAGGATTGTCTCGGCTATGCAGGCTCTCTTTAGGTTCCAGATGAAGTTTAAGGTGTTTTTTTCCAGTCTGTGAAGAAGGTCATTGGTAGCTTGATGGGGATAGCACTGAATCTATAAATTACTTTAGGCAGTATGGCCATTTTCATGATATTGATTATTCCTAGCCATGAGCATGGAATATTTCTCTACCTGTTTGTGTCCTCTCTTATTTTGTTGAGCAGTGGTTTGTAGTTCTACTTGAAGAGGTCCTTTATATCCTTTGCTAGTTGTATTCCTAGGTATTTTATTCTCTTTGTAGCAATTGTGATTGGGAGTTTGCTCATGATTTGGCTTTCTGTTAGTCTGTTATTGGTGTATAGAAATGCTTGTGATTTTTGCACATTGATTTTTTATCCTGAGACTTCGCTAAAATTGCTTATCAGTTTAAGGAGATTTTGGACTGAGATGATAGGGTCTTCTAAATATACAATCATGTCATCTACAAATACAAAATTTGACTTCCACTTTTCCTAACTTAATATCCTTTATTTATTTTTTTTCTTGCCTAATTGCTTTGGCTAAAACTTCCAATACTATGTTGAATAGGACTCGTGAAAGAGGGCATCCTTGTCTAGTGCTGGATTTCAAAGGGAATGCTTCCAGTTTTTGTCCATTCAGTATGATATTGGCTGTAGATTCCTTGTAAATAGCTTTTATCGTTTTGAGACATGTTCCTTCGCTACCTAGTTTATTGAGAGTTTTTAGCATAAAGGGCTGTTGAATTTTGTTGAAAGACTTCTCTGTCAAAGGCCTATCACTATTGAGATAATCATATGGTTTTTGTCTTTGGTTCTGTTTATATGGTGGATTACATTTATAGACTTGCCTATGTTGAACCAGCCTTGCATCCTGGAATGAAGCCTACTTGATCATGATGGATAAGCCTTTTGATGTGCTGTTGCAATCTGTTTGCCATTATTTTACTGAAGATTTTTGCGTCTATGTTCATCACGGATATTGGCCTGAAGTTTTCTTTTTTTCTTGAGTCTCTGCCAGGTTTTGGTATCAGGATGATGTTGGTCTCATAAAATGATTTGGGAAGAATTCCCTGTTTTTGGATTGTTTGGAATAGTTTCAGAAGGAATGGTACCAGCTCTTCTTTGTAGGTCTGGTAGAATTTGGCTGTGAACCGGTCTGGACCTGGACTTTTTTTGGTTGGTAGGCTATTAATTGCTGCTTCAATTTCAGCCCTTGTTATTGGTCTATTCAAGGTTTCAGCTTCTTCCTGGTTTAGGCGTGGGAGGGTGCAAATGTCCAGGAATTTATCCATTTCTTCCAGGTTTACTGGTTTATGTGCATAGAGTTCTTTGTAGTAATCTCTGATCATAGTTTGCATTTTTGTGGAATCAGTGGTGATATCCCCTTTATCATTTTTTATTGCATCTATTTGATTCTTCTCCCTTTTCTTTTTTTATTAATCTGGCTAGTGGTCTGTCTATTTTGTTGATCTTTTAAAAAAATCAGCTCCTGGATTTATTGATTTTTTGAAGATTTTCTTTGTGTCTTTATCTCCTTCGGTTCTGCTCTGATCTTAGTTATTTCTTGTCTTCTGCTAGCTTTTGAGTTTTTTTGGTCTTGCTCCTCTAGCTCTTTCAATTTTGTCAATAGGGTGTCGATTTTAGATCTTTCCTTGTTTCTCATGTGGGTATTTATTGCTATGAAGTTCCCTCTAGACACTGCTTTAAATGTGTCCCAGAGACTGTGGTATGTTGTGTGTTCATTCTCACTGGTTTCAAAGAACATCTTTATTTCTGCCTTCATTTCATTGTTTATCCATTTGACCTTCAGGAGCCAGTTGTTCCGTTCCCATGAAGCTGTTTGGTTCTGAGTTAGTTTCTCAATTCTGAGTTCTAATTTTATTGTCCTGTCGTCTGAAAGACTGTTTGTTATGATTTCCATTCCTTTGCATTTGCTGAGGAGTGATTTACTTCCAATTATGTGGTCAATTTTAGAGTAGGTGCAATGCAGTGCTGAGAAGAATGTATATTCTGTGGATTTGGGTTGGAGAGTTCTGTAGATGTCTATTAGGTCCGCTTGGTCCAGATCTGAGTTCAAGTCCTGGATATTCTCTGTTAATTTTCTGTCTTGTTGATCTGTCTAATATTGACAGTGGAGTGTTAAAGTCTCTCACTATTATTGTGTGGGAGTCTAAGTCTCTTTGTAGATCATTAAGAACTTGCTTTATGTACCTGGGTGCTCCTGTATTGGGTGCATATATATTTAGGATCATTAGCTCTTCTTGATGCATTGATCATTTTACCATTATGTAATGCCCTTCTTTGTCTCTTTTGATCTTTGTTGGTTTAAAGTTCATTTTATCAGAGACTAGGATTGCAACTGCTGCTTTTTTTTTTTTTTGCTTTCCATTTGTTTGATAAATCTTCCTTCATCCTTTTATTTTTAGCCTATGTGTGTCCTTGTAAGTGAGATGGGTTTCCTGAATACAGCACCCTGTTGTGTCTTGACTTTTTATCCAATTTGCCAATCAGTGTTTTCTGATTGGGGTATTTAGCCCATTTACATTTAAGGTTAATATTGTTATGTATGAATTTGATCCTGCCATTTTGATGCTAGCAGGATGTTTTGCTCATTAGTTGATGCATTTTTTTCATTGTGTCAATGATTTTTACCATTTGTTACATTTTTGAAGTGGCTGGTACTGGTTTTTCCTTTCCTTGTTTAGTGCTTCTTTCTGGAGCTCTTTTAAGGCAGGCCTGGTGGTGACAAAATCTCTCAGCAATTGCTTGTCCATAAAGGATTTTCTTTCTCCTTCACTTATGAAGCTTAGTTTGGCTGGATATAAAATTCTAGGTTGAAAGTTCTTTTCTTTAAGGATGTTGAATATTGGCCCCCACTATCTTCTGGCTTGTATGGTTTCTGCTGAGAGATCTGCTGTGATTCTGATGGGCTTCCCTTTGTGGGTAACCCAAGCTTTCTCTCTGGCTGCTCTTAGCATTTTTTCCTTTATTTCAACCCTGGTAAATCTGACAATCATGTGCCTTGGGGTTGCTCTTCTTGAGGAATATCTTTGTGGTGATCTCTATATTTCCTGAACTTGAATTTTGGCCTGCCTTGCTAGGTTGGGCCTGGATAATATCCTGAAGAATGTTTTCCAGCTTGGATTCATTCTCTCCGTCACATTCAGGTACTGCTATCAAATGTAGATTAGGTCTTTTCACATAATCCCATACTTCTTGGAGGCTTTGTTCATTTCTTTCCACTTTTTTTTCTCTGTTCTTGCCTTCTCATTTTATCTCATTGAGTTGATCTGAGTCTCTGATATCCTTTCTTCTGCTTGGTGGATTCAGCTATTGAAACTTGGGTATGCTTTGTGAAGTTCTTGTGCTGTGTTTTTCAGCTCCATCAAATCTTTTACATTCTTCTCTAAGCTGTTTATTCTTGTTAGCATCTCATCTAACCTTTTTTCTAGGTTCTTGGTTTCTTTGCATTGGGTTAGCACATGTTCTTTTAGCTCTGAGAAGTTTGTTATTACCCACCTTCTGAAACCTGTGTCTGTCAATTCATCAGATTCTTTCTCCATCCATCTTTGATCCCTAGATGATGAGGAGTTGTGATCCTTTGAAGGAGGAGAGGCATTCTTGTTTTTGGTGTTTTCATCCTTTTTGTGCTGGTTTCTTCCCATCTTAGCGGCTTTATCTCCCTGTGGTCTTTGTAGTTGGTGACTTTCTGATGGGGTCTCTGAGTGGACGTCCTTTTTGTTGATGATGAAGTTATTTCTTTCTGTTTCTTAGTTTTTCTTCTAACAGTCAGGCCCCTCTGCTGTAGGACTGCTGGAGGGACACTCCAGACCCTGCTTCCCTGGGGATCACCTGTGGGGGCTGCAGAACAGTAAGAGTTGCTGCCAGTTTCTTCTTCTGTTATCTTCGTCCCAGAAGGATACCTGCCAGATGTTGGCCTGAGCTCTCCTTTAGGAGGTATCTCTTTGGTTATATGGGGGTCGGGGAGCTGCTTGAGGAGATAGTCTGTCCCTTATAGGAACTCAAGTTCTGTGCTGGGAGCTCCATTGTTCTGTGAGGAGATGCTGGGCAGATACTTTTAAGTCTCTGCAGTGGAACTCGTAACTACCTCTTTTCCCAGGTGCTCTGTCCTGGAAAGTTTGGCTTTATTTATAAGTTTCTGTTATGCTGCTGCCTTTTTTCATCGATGATGTGCCCTGCAAGGAATAGTCTAGTCTCAGTCTGCCAGCAGAAGTGTTGCTGAGCTACCACAGGCTCTGAGCAGCTGCTGTGTGAACTGCCTCAGTAGTGGTGGACTCCCTCAGTAGGGGTGTTCACCCTTCCCCTCACTGAGCTGGACTGTCCTGGATCCAGCTGCGCTTGCTGTGAAACTATCAATCCAGAGCGTTTCAGATTGCTTGTTTTGTGGGAGTGGTACCTGCCTAGCCAGATCACCTGGCTCCCTGTCTCTGCCCCCTCCCTTTCACTTGAATGGGCAGCTCTGTCTCCCAGGCATTCCAGGCACCAGTTGAAATGGCTGCCCAGATTTGTGTGAGTTTCTGTGCACCAACCTGGCACCAGCTGAAACCGCTGTGCTGAAAACTCATAGAGCCTTTCAGCCTGGGAGTCTCCTGGTGTGTGGGCAGTGAAATTTTGTTTGGAAATGTGGTGGGCACTCACCCTCTATGTTGTTCTTGCTGGGAACTGCACTCCAGAGCCTAACGATATCACAGCCCTAGAAGCTGGAAAAGGCAAGAAAACATTAGAGTTTCTGAGCTTCTTTATAGCTTCTAGAAAAGAAGGCTGACTTTCTAACACCTTTTCATCCCAAGGAAACCCATTTCAGACTTATCTTACAGTTCTGGGAGCCAGAAGTCTGAAAGTCTGTGGTAGGCTCTTTGCCTTTCCTCAAGAAGCCATTCATACTTTCATTGCAGGATCTTGGCCTTCTGCCTGTTATGTGCCTTTCTCCTTATCACTTGGACTTGGTGAATGACCTCAGATATCTTGAACCTGTACTCACGTTTCACTTTTTCAATGAAGCTCACCCTGACTATTCTATTTTCACCTCTGAGTGAAAAAACCTAAGCCCCTCACTTTCTTCCTTCTTTTTAGAAGAAATTGAAAGGAAAGAGCATTGCATATTCCCTTTTAACGAACTGATTTGTTGCATTGTGTTTTCTGTTTCCAACTCCATGAAGGCAGATAGTATGTGCTCAATAAATATTTGTTGAATTATTTATTTTCTACAAATTGATTAACTTCAGTTCTTTCTACTCTTTCTGTTAAATAGCTTTGCCATTTTTACCTGAGCTGTTTCAGGCCCTTAAGAATTCTATTATTATTTTTCTCTTAAAGTAGCCTTTTTGGAGCAGTCATCCTCATGCTAAGATTTTTATCATGTTGTATTTGCATTTCATATAAACCTCTGTTTTGCTTGTGTAAATGACAAGTGTCTGGGAAATGGTGCCCGCCAGCATCTCGCACCTGCCTTATTGATGTTTGATGGCTTGAGTTATTTGTCTGGTTCACTTCAAAACTCCTTGAGAAATTTGGTAGAGCATTTGCAGTGATCTGGGGGCATGTTCTATAGACTTGCCGATGGTGTGACTACTTCCCTCTGGTGTTATAACTTTTGAGATGGTAAAAATAAAAGACTGAATTATTTCTGTACCTGGCAGTCTTTATTGCTGCACTTCATCAACTCAGTCCTACTAAATTATTGATTTGTTTTATTCACATGCTTCTACAGGCATGGTAAAGAGGGATCTGCAAAAATACCACAAAATAAAATGCCTTCTTTATGGCAAACCTGGCATTTGTATACAGCAGAAAACTCTTCTTGTAAATTATCTTAAATTTTTCTATAAAACAAAGGCCTGACCTTATAAATTTGAAAATGCAACAAAATCACTCATATCAAAACAAATTTTTAAATATTGTGGAACGGTCTTGCAATGTCACCATAAAACTTCAAGAGTATTCACACAACCAGTGGATGAAGAAAGGCTCAAGAACAATTCTGTGACTCCTCCTCTTTTCTTTTTAGATCCAGGCCACTGTCTTCTTGATTTTTTAGAAATTCAGTGTGCTAGTTTTTCTTGGTGTCTTGCTATACCCATCTTCCCAAAAGTATCATATTCCATGACATTTAAAATTTAGAACTAAAAAGAAAATTAGAAACAATTGGTATAATTCTCACATTGTCTTTGTGTGGGCTGCTATAATAAAATACCATAAATTAGATAGCTTATAAACAACAGAAATGCACTTCTCATAGGTTGTGGAGAAAGAAGTCCAGAGTCAAGGTGCTGGTAGATTGGGTGTATGGTGAGGGCCTATTTCCTGGTTCACAGACAGCACTTTCTGGCAATGTCCTCACATGGTGTGAGGGGCAAATGAGCTTACTGGTCCTATTTTATAAGGGTACTGATCTCATTCATAAGGGCTTTGCCCTCAAGACTTAATCAAAGGCTCTACCTCCTAGTACTATCACCATGAGAGTTAATTAACATTTTAGAGTATGGATTTTGGGAGGACGTAAGCATTCAGACCTTAGTTCACAACATTTTGGAATACAGACTGGATCACAAGGCATTAGACTCCCTATCCAGAGACCTTTCCAGACTATATCATCTTCTACATTTTTTAAACTTGAAGATCCACAGCAAGGAGAAAAAGATCTAGTTCAGACTGTTGCTGTTAGGTGTATAAAATATTATTTTCTTCAATTTACAGATAAGGCAACTGAGATCTAGAGAGTTTATGAACTTCTCCAATGTTATAGTTAAATTATTGCTAGAATTCATGCTGCTCAATTCTTCCAGCCCTCCAATTTATAATTACATAAACAAAACTACTTAACATTAAGCATAATTGCAACTCATCTCAATTAATCTTCTACTCAATGAATTGTTATTTTGTTTATAAATATTTAGAGAATTTTTGTTATTGGTGATAACTTAAGATCTGGATTTCATATTTTGGGACAATATCTATTCTTCTAAGTATAGGCACTGTAATTTTTGGTTGCTCATGAAATATTTATTAATGCTAATGCCAATAAAAATAATGCCATGGTGATTATACTCTTCAGTCATTAATGCCCTGAAAGAAGTAATTTGCAGATTGGTACACTGTCACTCAAAGCGTTAATTTACCACATGTGGGTAACAAATTACTCCTGGAATCAGGCTAGGCACAGTTGTGGAGGCCCTGGAGTTTTTCTCCCTTGTAGCATTCACATCCAATCAGTTTCCAAATCTTGTAGAGCTATTTCTATAAGCATCTCATCTTTCCTTCCTCCTCCCTCCATGATACTGCCACTACTGCTATGTGAGTTCATTTATTTCTAATCTCTTGTTTAGTGAACTGTACAAGTAACTGGTCATTTTGCTGTTATTCAGCCTCTGTCCAAAACCATTCTACACAGCTGCCAGCTGAGCATTTTCAAAACAGATTTGCTTCTTCATTTGCTCCTAAATAAAACTTCTTTTGCACACCTTCATGTGAACACACATGCACACACACATACAATGAGTGTCAACTTTAATGCACTTTGGAATCTGCCAGAGAACTTTAAACATACTCATTCTGAGTAATTGATGAAGACTATGGCCTTGTCATTAGAACTTTATAATGCTCCCCAGATGATTCTAATGTGCACTCAGGGCTGAAAACCATCTTTTAAACTTATTGAAAGAGGCAATTGTTGTAGAAGGAAAATAACTTCTGAGAGTCAGGAGATTGTTCATTTCTGGAATTTGCTATTGGACAAAAGCATGATCTCCAGTATCTCAAATCTCATTTCCTCATCCTTAAATGTAACATTAAGAAATTGGGCTAGGTTAATTTACTTAGCTAACATTAACACAGTTCTTATTATTACTTGGCTCTGTATTTGAAGCTGAAAATCTAGCCTTTGCTCTAATCAACTTTACAAAGCAGAGAGACAATGGTAAGTAAATAATTACAAATCATCATAAAAGCTATGAATAAAATAATTGATGATTATTACAGTAAAAAAATGGGGTGGGGATAGGCATTATAGTAAAGACAATAGTTTGAAATCAAGATTTTTGCTTTTCAGAGGACCCTCATCTCAATCTTATAAAAATCAACCAGGTAGACCACACCAATAGAAAGCAACAATAGTTTCCTGAAGGGCTTATTATTTGCTGAATAGCATTTCATAGATTAAAAAATCTTGTTTGGGATTCTGCTTCATTTTCCCTCCCACTTTACACAGTGAAGTTTTGAGGAAATACATATATATATTTTTTTAAAAAAAATATATATTTTTATTGCATTTTACGTTTGGGGGTACATGTGAAGAACATGCAAGATTGTTACATAGGTACACACATGGCAGTGTGATTTGCTGCCTTCCTCCCCATCACCTATATCTGATATTTCTCCCCATGCTATCCCTCCCCAACTCCCCATCCCCCGCTGTCCCTCCCCTTTTTCCCACCGACAGACCTCAGTGTGAGATGCTCCCCTCCCTGTGTCCATGTGTTCTCATTGTTCAACAACCACCTATGAGTGAGAATATGCGGTGTTTGATTTTCTGTTCTTGTGTCAGTTTGCTGAGAAATATATTTAATCCATTCTTTTGGATTCTTCAATTGCAGCAAAAAAGGTTGGTTTAGGATTCCCAAACTTAAAATAATTAATTGTCTTGTAAATTGGGGCTGTAATAGAAATATTGAATTTGGGGCAAGGCCTGGTGGCTCAAACCTGTAATTCCAGCCCTTTGGGAGGTGAAGGTGAGAGAATCACTTGAGGCCAGGAGTTTGAGTCCAGCCTGGATAACATAGCAAGACCCCATCACTATAAAAAATTTAAAGAGTTAGCTGGGTGTGGTGGGGCATGCCTGTAGTCCCAGCTACTGAGGAGGCTGAGGTGGGAGGATTCCTTAGGAGTTCGTGGTTACAGTGAGCTATGACTGCACTACTGCACTCCAGCCTGGGCAACAGAGTGAGACCCTGTCTCTAAAACAACAACAACAACAAAAACATCCAAAGTTAAAACGGAATCATAGAAATATCAATTTTTCCTTACTGGGGACTGATAAAACTGAGTCCATTATTTCTGGAGCATAATCACTTTTTTGAGCCAATATAAGTTTCTCAATCTTATAAATTGGCCAGATATTGGTAATCATTGGTTGTTTGTCCAAACTGGCAGTGCAGAAATGCAATGTTGTTTTCCTGGGGCCATCTTTGTATGATTTATTACGGCAGGAATTCTAAGGACCCCTTTTGGCCTTTGAGGGGGAATACTGGGGAAAATTCCTAGGGCTCGTGTGCTTTGTGCTTTATAAGCTATTCGTGAAGTAGACAATCTGGATCCTTGTTAACAAGTCCAAATGGAATAAGACAAGAAGTGTGAGCCAAAATTCCAAGCCAAGTGGGTCTGGAAGCATGAGTGGCTGCCAACTGGAAGAATCCCACAAATCAAGGAAAAAGCAGATTATTGAGGGTGAAAGTGGAGATGAATCTGAGAGTCTAAGGAAATGTCTAGGCAGTGAAAATTTTTGCTTTTTATCCACAGTGGTCCAATTTTGCTTCAGTTCTTCCATTCACTTTAAGTACCAACTGTTTTTGATGCTATTCTTAGGGAGGTTTGATTTCTCCAATGCTCTTGAAAAATTCTCTGCAATTAATTTCTTTTGTCCTTGTAAAAGGCTTGTCTCTTCAGTCATAATAATAATTATGATAAAATAGCAGCTAGCATTTATAGAAGATTTGCCACCTGTCTGGCAGTGTGCTAAGATCTTAACTTTCTGGCCTCTATTCTGCCTCTCTGTAATTTGAAGGTTAAGCCTGAACTATGACTTTAAGAATGTTCTTAATAGTCAGTTGCTTTTGGCAGAGAAAACTAGTATCTAGAGAGAGTGGGGTACAGAAACTCCCACACATTCTCTCTGTATGTTTTTGGAAGAGTAATAGCCTCCCTGCTCTCAAGGTTTTGCCTGAAGAATTTCATGTTCATGATTGTGTTGCATGCCTCGTCAGGGTTACACCTACTCAGCTCAGTTCTCAACTATTTTGCATAAAAAATAGCAGGCCAGGCTGATTGGTTCTGTTACTCTGAAGCCAGAAAGCAGGGTCAAGGATTGTTGCTGATGGGACAAACAGTAAAATTCTAGGATGTGGGGTCCTAGAAATAGGAGAGAAGAATACTTCATGGTAATTGTTCTGAGAGACCCATCGAGCTTGTGCAGTATTCTGGCTTGGACCAGGAAGTCATGTCCACCTACTCTCCCTTTAGAGTTACTGTATTCTTAGTGCTTCTGCCTATTGGTTTTTGGAGTCACCTTCTTTAGGTAGAGAAGACTGAAGGTATCTGAACCCCCAAGGAATCAGACACCAGATCCTTGCTGCTGTTATCTCTGGCACTTTCCTCCGAAGACTGAGAAGCTGCTCAATTCCAAGAAGCCTTAATACTCGTTTGATTTTTGGTTCAACATGTGAATGTCGCTTTAAGTCCTAGGCTTAATTGCTTTAAATAATTGGTTACTATATATTATAACATACTGAATATATTAGACATTGAAACATTAGACAAAGGAAGAGGGTATGTGTGAGCAGTTTCACTAACAAAAAAAATAGTAAAACAGTAGCTCTTACTTAAGGGCAGATATGGTTACAACGGCTTTAAATACATTAACTCATTCAATTTTCTTCATAAGTTTATGAGGTAGGTTCCATTTTTATTCCCATTTTACAAATGTAGAAACTGAAGCATAGAGAAATGAAGCAACTATCCAAGGTCACAGAACTTCATGGGGCAGGGGCAGGACTCAACCCCAGGAAATCTGGTTCTACCAGCTGTGTTGTTAACCACAACACAGAAACTTGTATCTAAATATTATGTATAAATTTTACCTCACTCTTGTTTATGTAGAGTGTTTTCATAAGGTAGATTAGGTGAGATCTTCTGCAGTCTGCCACTTAGACATCATATTAATATCTTAAAGTTTCATCAGGGTCAACTGCCATGCTGTTTTGTAAATTAACCTTGTGATACTCCAGTCAAACTGCGTTGGGAAGTGAAAGGCTTTTCATCTTGGGTCTTCCTCATTTACTCACAATGCCAGCTGCGTCCAAGTGGCTTATTTCTTAACTATAATTTAACAAACGCTGCTATATGATTACTTCATTTTATTTAGAAAATTGAAATGTGGCAATACAGGCTCTTGGAGTACAAAAATAAAACAGGATCTGGTGATGTTTGGCAGCATAATTTCAAGAAAATGCTCAAAAATATTCAGTGAGAAATATGTCAGGGTTATTCAGAAGCATATGCCGATAAGGCCTTTCATGCTGTTATTTCCATGAAAAAAACATGTTCTCGACACAAATGGCATCATTGTTTTTAGTTAAATTAAACGCCTGAGTAAAATAATTATAAACTGCTTCATTTCATTGTATTTCATCTTATCCAAGGGTGGCTACTCTTAATATTAAGCAATGTATTATTTTTTAAGGGGTAACTAGGCAGTGTTTAGCATGTATAAGTCAAAGAAGTGCCATCGCAAATACAGGGACAGGCATATTGGTATATAATTCTAGTTTATAAATTGAACATTAAATAGCTGAATGGATGTCTACATAAACAATTTGAATTAACCTTATTTTCCTTATTTCAATGAAGAAATGATATGTATGTTTATTATATCCATTAGTCTCACTTTATAACATACCTCATGTTATGCCAAAGGGTACTCAGTTCATGACTGCGAATGATACCTTCTTTACAGAGATTCAAAAATGACTCCCTTAAGATGCTACTTAGCCATGCATCTCATCAGAAACTGACATCCTTGTCCTTGATTTTGATGAAATTTCTCTTCATTGTATTCTTGTGTCACGTGACAGTAGGAAATTGTTCAACAAGGGAAAGCAGAGTTGGAATAAATAAGATGCAGAGATTTGTTAGGGCGGGATCCATCTATAAAGCTATTATCAACCTATTGTCCCTTTGGTTTTACCTTAATTAAAAAAATGATACATAGTGATATTCAAGTAAAAAATTAATAAGACACCAATAAATTAAAACTAAAGAAAGTAGGTACAAATGATTAAGATAAAGGTGGAGATTCATGTAGTAGAAAGCTATGTTTTTCAAGTAAATCCAAGCACTGATTCTCTGGGAGAAAACAATAATATAGACAAACCATCAGGCTGGTTTTATCAAGAAAGAATGAAAACAAACACAGAGAGACAACATTATAATAGGTATTTCATATTTATGTCCTCAATATCTCTTCCTGGCAGCAGCCATGATTTTCATTTGATAAGCTATCCCCACCCTACAAAGCTTCAATACCCAATCCTGGAGAAGAAACATGCAATTTAGACCTAAGCCAGTCGGCACTGCCTGTAGTGACTAGATAATGTGTAGCCACGTAGCTCATGCTGGTTCCAAGAGAATGACCCAGGACATTTGTTGGTTCAAAAGCTCTTGCTCTTTTATACTTTATTTGAAGATACAAATATCTGATCTTGGGAGATCCTGGCTGCTGTCTTAAGACATATTTCAGACTATAGGCAAAAGAGGGGCAGTAGATATGAAAGCAGAATAAAATGATTTTTCTATGTATTATGTATTTTGAGCCCCTATATTCAAGAATGTCTGAAGTGAAGTCTAACCAAATTTTCAGCAATGCACATCAATGAATTGCCACTTTGGCTTAAGCCCCCAATTTGGGTGGAGTTTTCTGTCACTTGAAACAAAAGCCTTTTTCTTGGCATGGAAACTAAATTAGGAATAAGATGGGGTGATAACACCATAGACTTGGACGGAATATTTTTAATTAAAAAAAAAGAAAAGAACAACATGAAGATGAGTTTGAAAATCTCAATAAGGCCAGGCGATGGTGGCTCACGCCTGTAATCCCACCATTTTTGGGAGGCTGAGGCAGTGGATCTTGGAGTCAGGAGTTGGAGACCAGCCTGACCAGCATGGGGAAACCGTGGATCTACTAAAAATACAAAAATTAGCCAGGTGTGGTGGCGTGCAATCCCAGCTTGTGATCCCAGCCACTCAGGAGGCTGAGGCAGGAGAATCGCTTGAGCCCGGAAGGTGCAGGTTGCAGTGAGCCAAGATCGCGCCACTGCATTCCAGCCTGGATGGGCGACAGAGTGAGATTCCATCTCAAAAAATAAAGTTTGCCAAAATAAACTCAAGAAGGAGAGAAAAAAATTAGAAAAGAGAAAAAAGAGATAATTACTATAGCAATAAAAATGCTAGGAAAAGCAATAATAAATTGGGGTCCTTTGACACCATTTTTCTTATTGTAGCCTTATAATATGTTTTAATATGTGGAAATTTAAGGACATATTCATTTTAGTTTAATTTTTCTTTCAAAAGATTGTTCTACTCTTTTTTTTCCCCATAAATTTCAGAATCAGCTTGTAAGTAGCATAGAAAATTATTTCGGGTATTTTTTGTGGAAATTACATTAAATTCACAAATTTGACCAGAACTTTTATAATCTGCTCATACAAGGTGTTATTAATAAGGTTCAGCAAGCTATCCATGTGTTCTGCCTTAAACTGCTCCCTATCTTTCAGAAATTAATCTCTAAACATCCCTGTCATATTATTTCTAGGGTCTTGGAAAAAGTGATTCTGTATTTCTTTTGGAAGAATAAACAGGCAAAAATAGCCTAGAATACATTAAAAAAAATGAACAAAACAAGAGAGAACTTTAATATATAACATATAGATATTAAAATATAAAACTAAAACCACTGAAAATTATTGTACCAGTGCAATAAAAACACTGAAAAAACAGAAAGATCCTGTAATACAGCATAGTTAGTATACGACAACATGAATGTGTGTTGGTCATTTGCCTTGCTGCTCACATATCCTTTTTTTGCCTTTCCAGTGTCCACTGTTGCTTCCCAAGCTCCTGTGTCAGTTGGTGTCTGTTGGGGTTCAGAGCTGGGAAATGCTAGCAGAAAAAGATTGAAAAGTGGGAGGAAGGGAAGAGCCAGGAGCCACCTCTATTCCTAGTTGGAGGACTTTTCTGAGAGGTCGGCAGCTTTGCCTCCTTCATGGCCCAGTTCCTGCCGGGCAGCTCTTCCATCTGTAGTCCCATGCATCACTGGGCAATCCTCACTTTTTGGTTCTAACTCCCGCCAGATGACTCTGGCTTCTGAATTCTGAAACATTTCTTTTTACTGCCTCTTCTTTTTGATTCCTGGCTTGTCAATGGGGAAAACAAAAGTACCCAGCTGAGATTATAGTGTGAATTTTAACTATGATCTGTACTTAAAATCCTTAATACAGAGTATAGCTTATAGAAATCATTCAATAAATGCTACTGTTATATAAAACCATGTTCAACTTCTGAAATTCAAAAAAGTATCGTGTAGAAATGTGGTAAGCTTGAGCAAAGTGCACATAACCACAGGCCAATATTAATATTAAAATGTTCTTGCCAAACATTCAAAACCCAAACATAACAACAGAAAATACAAGTATAAATTAGAAAATTTTTAAAAAGAATATAAGTAGTTATTAATTAAGAAAAATCAGTAATAGTTAAAGTGTGAATTTAAACTATAAAAGTAATTCTTTTACACAAAATTATTTATTTGGTGCAGAGTAAAAAGAACAATGCTCTTTAGTGCTGGTCTGAGAATGTGGATATAAGCCGTCTTATTCAAACTCATATAATTTTTCTAAAAGGGAAATTGAGAAAACTGGATCAAGTTCAGAAAACATGTCAAGTTCTATGCAATTATACCTGAAAATATTCAAAGTTACACATAAACATTATAGAGAGAAAGATGCATGTCACAAATTTAGCACATTAATCATGAATGTATAGTAGCCTATGCTCAAAGGTAGAAAATTGGTTAAGTAAATCATTTTACATTTCAAAAATACAACTTTGCAAATCTTAAATTTTTGATATAGAATAATATCTATTGGCAAGATAAGATACTTTTAAAACTTATGTCAATAAAGTCTGGAAAAACATACACCAAAATGCAAACAGGTTTTATGAAAGAATAGAATTGATAAACATTTAATTTTCCATGTTTCTTCTGTTTGCTATACTCTTTTTATTGAGTTTAAGTTGCTTTTAAAGAAAGAAAATATATGTTGAAATTTAAGCTTTAGTCTTCTAACTTACTCTTATTTTCCAGAGTTTAAAAATAACGGAACTGGAGCATATCTTTGTAAAATGAACTGATAGATATATAAAAATATTTTATCTAACAGTGTGTTACTCCAAGTTTCTGTACCCAAACTCCCAGAATTGAAAGAGAGAAACCTCTAAAACCAACATCATTGTGGAGTGTTAAGACTCCAAAGTATTACTTTATCCTCAAAACTATTTAAACTATATGAGTGGCTGTCACATGGATGAATAGTTCTGGAAAGGAAAATTGACTCTATTTAGAGAATCTCTGATCCAGGTGAATTTCTACTTATACCATTTTTGTGGATTTTTTTTTTTTTTGCCTTATTTCTCTTTCTTCTCCTATTTCTGTGCAAGATTAAAAAAAAAAAAGCTCCATGTTACAGGGCTTCTCTTTCTGAGAGAATAAAGCTATAAACTTCCACAATTATCTGAACTAAGAAGAACTCAACATATATTTCTTGGACAGCCTTGGAAGACTTTTTGTCATTCTTTAACTCACCTTTTAGCCTGTCTTTAACAGTTAAGCTCATCTCTCATGCTTATTTTTTGTTGCTGCTGCTGTTATTGAGGCATATTACAGGAATTTATTTGAATAAAGTGCAATCAAGTACTTTATTTCTCTACACAAATCTTCCCTGGCCTATTTTCCCCCATCAACTGCAGCTGTATATATTCATTCAACTATTTTCCTTCTCTGTTCTGTCCCTATCTTCACTCCTAAGTGAGGTACCTTTGTTATGGCAATTTCGTATCCCACTTGCTGCCAGACATTTTGCTTTATCTTTAATCTTTAGTTGACAAATTATTAGCTGATGGGGTTTCCCTATCCTAACCCTGCAGCACATTGATCACTTTATCTTCATAAAAGGAATGAAAACAAAGCAAAATGATTCAATATTAGACTATCTCAAAAATGGTACTTTTCTTTTGATTTAAAGGGTTAAATTCAGTTTGTTTTTTTTTTTTTTTTTTTTTTCAGACAGGGTTTTACTCTGTTACCCAGGCTGGAGTATGATCATAGCTTACTGCAGCTTTGAAATCCTGGGCTCAAGCAATCCTCCTGTCTCAGCTTCCCAAGTAGTTGAGACTACAGGCATGTGACATCACATCTGGCTAACTTTTTAAAAGTTTTTAGAGATAGGGTCTTATTATGCCGCCCAGCAGGTCCCAAACTCTTAGCCTCAAGAGATCCTCCAGTCTTCACTTCCCAAAGTGCTGGGCTTTCAAGCATGAAGCCACTGTGCCTGGCCTAATTCAATAATTTCTAAAGCTCCTTGAAGTCAGAGGCTTTGCCTCTATTACCATTGTGATATTCAGCAAAATACCACATATATGACATATAGAGCTCAATACATCTTTGTGCATATATGCCTGGATGAATGAATGATAGAAGACACTCTCCCTGCTCTTATTCTTATGAGACTTACATACTATAGCTCCCAGCCTTTTCTCTGCCTACTCATAGTTCGCACGTGCAACACTCTCCTGCCTTTGGTTTTAGTAGGAGACATACACTCCCAATTAACATTTTCAATATAATGTTGCGAGCATTTTGTTTCAGAAATAAATCCAGACTATGGGAGCCCAGAAAATGGGCACTTAAGTTAGGCTGGTGATTCTGATAAAGTTCCCTGGTGTGGGGTGTGGGGAATAGTTGAGATGAATTTTGTAAGTGGTTGGGGAGTTAGTTTAAAAAGACAGTGGTTGATGCAGGAGTACAAACCCGTCTTCCAAGAGAAGGTCACGGTTACACGTAACCACTACTTTTCAGATCCCAGTTCAAGTGCACAGGCAACATGCTCAGGAAACCAGCCCTGACAAAGAGAGATGTGTGCCTCACCAAAGGGTTTGAGAAGTGGGGTCCGTGGCAATCAGGAGAGCCCAGCTGCATTTGAAAGGGCAGCTTGGTCCAGCCTCAGTGGGAGCACAGATCCCATGCTGCCAGAACTTCTGATTCTCCAAGAGATGCTAGAAATGGAATGGTTAAAGTTGAAATCTCACAATTTAAAATCATGTAGCTCAATTAAAAACAAATTAAAACATACTTGACAGGCTGAAAGGCAAGGCTGCAGGGCCAACCTTATGGGAGGGCCAGTGGTTCACCCTAAGAATCCTAGGGGAATCTTCCAGCCAAAAGTTATTGACAAACTCTGTTGAATGGACAATATTGTTGGATAATCCTTTTCCGGTGTTCTTTGAAGCATTTTTAGTGTTATGAAAAAAAGATTTAGCACAAGATTCATAATGCTCTCATATGTTCTCATTTCAGAATGCTCAACAATGTTCACATATTTAAAAAGATACTTCCTTATACTTTGGTGTAAAGGGTCTCAACGAGGAAAGATGTTACTCATAGAGTTACCTGTGAAACTTTCAAAATATAGATAGCATAGAACCACTTCAAGCATACTGAATCATTCAGCAGGGTTGTGAAACTGAAATAGATGCTTAGAAAAGATATATGTGCACAACTGAGAACTACTACATTAATCTTTGGGAGGTTCTGTTGTTTTTTTGCTGCTAAAATTGGGGATAAGTATAAATATTTATTTTGAGCTATAAATATTTATGATGCCTCTATTTTGTAGTGAATAAAAATTCATAAAGAAATAACTATAAAAATGAGAATTATATGACTAGAGTATTACTTTTAGAAAATAAATGAACCAATAGACAATTAAATGTTAACACACATATATAATGACATAATCATTACATTTTATACATTAAAGTTTTATCATATATTTATGATATCAAGTAGACAATTAAAACAGAATGAGTTACCAAAATATTTTCTCTTCCATTCAAAACCCAATTAATAGGAATAAGCATGGCTGATAAATATTTTATATAGACCCCTGCCTAGTTATAGGTGGTGCATACTTTTTCTCAATAGAAAAGTTTCTAGGTATGCATGAACTTCTGGAAAATAAATTTGAGTATACTAAGCTCAGTAAAATGCTGGGAATATTTTTCTTAATAAAGTAATAAATATTTGTCTTGTCAATTTTTTAAAGGCTCTTAGGAAGTTATTCTTCTAAAAATCCTTTAGAATGTTCTGGGAACAATTATAATCATATGACAATGAACGCATTCAAACAAAATGGTATTGTTTGTACACAATTACAAAATTATGGCAACTTCTGAGGAACTACCTTTCTCTAGATGTTTTACAACTTTAGTTACCATAGCAACGTAACATTGGTACTTTACTCTTAAAGAGAAAAATTGCTGTATTTTTTTTTTATTTTCCCTGAAGAAGCTTAAAACATGATAGGTGAAATGTCACACTTAATAATACCAAATTCAATGCAATGTAGAAAGACAGCAGAGAAAAAAATAAATATCTGTAAAGTTCTATTAATCATGTGATCTGACCCTTTTTCTTTTTAGGTACTTCAACATGCTTTGCCTATAATGTATCATATTTGAAAATTGTAGAATTATTATACTTACTAGTAACTTTACATTTTTAAAAACATGGTCTTAAATTCAAGTAATTGTCATGTTAAATTGTAATCAGAAAAGATGTGAAAAATTTAAGTATGTATATTTATATGTGTAATAATAAGTATATATATTATCTATTTATCCATCCATCTATAGTGTTTGCTTTAATGAGGCAAACATTCAAAAAGGAGACTCACATGTCTCTCCGATTCAGAGTCAATCTTTTTCTACAGCTGAGTTACCTACCATTCATTGCCTACGAGAAAGAAAAAGTTATGGGTCAAGTGGCTAAGAACTTAAAGACCAAAAGATGATTTTAAAAATTAGGTTAAATGTAATAAATCACACACAGAAAGAAAAATACCTGAGGATATGACTTACATGTGGAATCTAAAAATTAAATACACAGAAACAGAGAGAACAGTGGTTGCCACGGGCAAGAGAAGGGTGAAGTGCAAATTGGGGAAAAGTAAGTCAAAACACAAAGTTACATAGGATGAATGAGTCTAGAGATTAATGTATAGCATGAGAACTAGAATTAATAATCCTGTATTATATACTAGAAATTTTCTAGAAGAGTAGATTTTAGGTGTTGTCATACAAAAAATTTAAAATTGGTAACTGTGAGGAAATAAATATGTAAATTAGCTTGACTATAGTAATTGCTTCATTATGTATACGTATATCAAAACATCATTTTGTACATCTTAACTATATACAATTTTTATTGAAAAATTAGGTTAAGTAGTGTGTAAATGGAACTAGAAAAGCTAGAATTAAATAAGTAAGGATTAAAGATATGTTGAAATAAATAGAAACCATGACCCTGATCCCAGTCCCTCCTGTGGAAGTCCCATATTGCAATCCTTGTTAAAAATTCCAGATGATTGCTATTTCCTACGGAAGTCTAAGCCTTCAGATCACCTGCTGTCTCTAAGGCTCAGCCCCATGTATCTACTACCATGACCACTAAGTCTCTATGTGACCCTCTTATCCCAAACTTTCTCTATGTCTTCTGAGATTCAAGATCTGGGATCAGTCAACTCTATCTATTACATCCTCAATGTCTTCATTGAAAATTCCCTTCACCATCTTACTGTGACCAAAACCTGGCCACCTGCTGAGAGTACTCGTCTCCCTGTAGTACTCTGGAGTAAAGATTACTTTTTCTCCCAATCCCTGTGTACTTTAGGGAGGAGGTTAGTGTTCTTACTCTCTCCTGCTGCATCTAAGACATTTATCTTGCTTCCTTTTTGAAAAACGAAAACTTTTCTCATCCAGATATTATACTTGCTGCCCCTCCTTGGTACTATCAACAAATGAACTCTCTAGTTGATCTGCCTATTTATTAGAGAATTTGGTTTCTCTGTCCTCCTCTTAGTCATGTCTTCGTTCTTGGTAATTTGTCATCCATAAGATTGAGCCATCACTTTCTGTCTTGCCAGTTCCTCAATTTTTCACTCCTAACATTTTTTTGTACTCCCATGATCATACCCTGGATCTTAAAATCACCAATAGGGACCCCAAACACACCACTGTCAATCAGCATCTCCCATCAGCCCTTCCTCTGTCACAGTTTTTATGCTTGACTGAGATGACTATAACCCACTTTCTTAACATTCAGTATGCCTGTCTTAAACTTTGTCTTTATTTCTCCTCACCTAGGTCCCATTGTACATTATTATAAACTCTCCCTTGCAAAAATGCTTGTTTTTGTCATTTTCATACTTAATTGTCAAAATCACAATTCTGATTTAACCCAAATAGCCTACATCTCTATGCCTGAAGCTGAAGGAGAGTCAGAGGTGATGAATACCAGATGGCACTAACATTATATCACATCTGCAATATTTGGTTTTACTTTATATTATTGACCACATATCCCTACTGGACACTCAACAATATTAAAAGTCTACTACCTTTCCTAGCATGTTCACTTCCCCAATCTCAGAATAACTATTTCTGTTAGTATTCTATTGCTGCATAACAGATTACCACAGATGTCCTGGCTTAAAACAGTGCCAATTTACTGTCTCACAATTCTCAAAGTCAGAAGTCTGAATGAGATGGGTTGGGTTCTTTGCTTAGGATCTCTCAAGGCTGAAATTTAAATGATGGACAGGGCAGGCTCTTATCTGGAAGCTCGAGGGAAGGATGCATTGCAAGCTCATTCAGGTTGTGGTTAAATAAAATTCTTCATGGTTGTAAAATTGAGATCCTTATTTCCTGGCTGGCTGTCAACTGGGAGCCACTGTCAGCACCTGCTGTTTTCCTCTGCTCCTTGGACCCTGGCTCCCTGTATCTTCAAAGCCAGCAACAATGCATAGAATCTTCCTCATGCTTCAAATCTCGTACTTCCTCTTCTGCTCACCACCCTGAGAAAACTGCTTTGAAAGGCTTCTGTGATTAGATTAGGCCCCCTCAAATAATCTCCAGTTTGCCATATATTATACCATAATCACATGAATGATATTTCATCATATGTATATGTTTCAGCCTTACTCCAAGGAGAAATGATTGTACATAAGTGAGGGTCAGTGGGGAACAAGCATGGGGAGCTTGGGGGGTGTCATTTTTAGAATTCTGTCTACTATCCTGTGCCATACCTTCTCCTCCCTTTCAAACCTCATCCAACTTCAACACTTTGTAACTTCACCAAGAAATGAGAAACTCTCAGGGGGAAATGCTTCCAATAATACAAACTTTCCTGCACTAGTATCCACCATCAGTGACTCTCCTTCAGCATTTTTTTTTTCAAAAAGATTAACTCTGTGGTCTGGGCAATGATTTCTTGAGCAATACCCTGAAAACACAGACAACCAAAGCAAAAATGGACAAATGGGATCACATCAAGTTAAAGAGCTTCTTGATAGCAAAACCAAACCAAATGACAACAAAAAAATCAATAAAATGAAAAGACAACCTGAGAAAATATTTGCAAATGACCCTTCTGACAGAGTATTTATAACCAGAATATAGAAAGAGATTAAACAACTCTACATGAAAAAATCTAATAGTCTGATTTAAAAATTAAAAATTTTAAAAATTTAAAAATTCAAAATTTATAATTTGAATAGATATTTTTCGAATAAAAGACATACGAATGGCAAACAGGTATATGAAAAGGTGTTCAATATCACTAATCATCAGATAAACGCAAATCAAAACTACAGTGAAATATTATCTCACTCCAGGTAAAATGGCTTTTATTCAAAAGACAGGCAATAACAAATGCTGGTGAAAATGTGGAGAAAAGGGAACCCTCTCATACACTGTTAGTGGGAATGTAAATTACTACAATCACTATGGATAAAAGTTTGGAGTTTCCTCAAAAAACTAAAAATGGAACTACCATACGATTCAGCAATTTCACTGCTGGGTATATACTCCCCCCCGCCCCAAAAAAGGAAATCAATGTACCAAATAGATATGTGTATTTTTATTTATTTGTTGCAGCACTATTCACAATAGCCAAGATTTGGAAGCAACCTAAATGTCCATCAACAGACCAATGGATAAAGAAAATGTGGTATATATACACAATGGAGTACTATCCTGTTCAGCCACAAAAAGAATAAAACACTGTATTTGGGACATGGTTGGAACTGGAGGACATTATGTTAAGTGAAATAAGCCTGGTACAGAAAAACAAACTTCTTATGTTCTCACTAATTTGTGACGACTAAAAATTAAAACAATCAAACTAACGGAGATAGAGAGTAGGATGATGGTTATCAGAGGCTGGGAAGGTTAGTGAGTGCTGTCGGGGGCAGTGGGGATACTTAATGGTTACAAAGATACAGTTAGATAGAATGACTGAGATATAGTATTTGATAAAACAACAGGGTAGTTATAGTCAATGATAACATATTGTGCATTTAAAAATAACTAAAAACTATAATATTTGTGACACAAAGAAATGATAAATGCTTGAGATAATACTCTATTTACCCTAATTCTTTTTTCCTTCCCTTCCTTCCTTCCTTCCTTCCTTCCCTCCTTCCTTCCTTCCCTCCTTTCTCTCTCTTTTCTTTCTTTCTGTCTTCTTTCCCTCCCTCCCTCCCTCCTTCCTTCCTTCTCTCTTTCTTTCTTTCTTTCTTTCTTTCTTTCTTTCTTTCTTTCTTTCTTTCTTTCTTTCTTTCTTTCTTTCTTTCTTTCTTCTTTCTTTCCTTCTTTCTTTCTTTGTTTCTTTCCTTCTTCTGTCTTTCCTTCCGTTCTTCCTTCCTTTTTTCTTCTTTCTTTGTCTAGCTCTGTCTCCAACATGATCACAACTCACTACAGCCACAACCTCCTGAGCCCAGTAATCCTCCCACCACAGCCTCCCAAGTAGACTGGGACCACAGGTGTGCAACACCATACCCAGCTAGTATTTTATTTTTGTTTTTTAGAGGCGGGATCTCACTATGTTTCCCAGGCTGGTCTTGAACTCCTGGGCTCAAGTGGTCCTCCTACCTTGGTTTCCCAAAGTGCTGGGATTACAGGTGTGAGCCACCATGCACAGCCTGATGTGATTATTGTGCATTGTATGCCTGAATCAAAACATCTCATGTATTTCATAAATGTATATACCTACTATGTGCTCATAAAAATTAAAAATAGCAAAGAATACAAAAAAAAAAAACAAATAACTGTGAGTCTTAAAGGAAAATTCCTTCAAATGTTCTCTGCGTCTCATCATCTTGCACCTTCCTGTAGAGGTTGGTCCTTCAGTCTTCCTGTACATCATCAATCACATGCTCTCTACTGGTTTACTTATTTCTTCAGCTTACACTCATGTTCTGGTATCCCCTATTTACAAGCAATCTTTCAATGATCCCACTTTTTCTTCTAAACACTACCTAATTGCCCTGCTGCCTTTGAAGGCAAAACCTAATGAATGAATTTTCTGTACTTCCACATACCTATATGCCGCTATGGACAATCTATTTCCTAGTCAATTTCCAGCCTGTCCTTTAAAATGTTCTCATCAATTTATCAATGTATCTATATTGCCAAATCCAATGTACACTTCTGAGTGCTCATATTACTGAACTGGAAGATTTCAGTACAGCTGTCTCATCCTTTCTCTTTGAAATAGTCTTCACTCTTGACTTTCTTGATGATCATTCTCCAGGTTTTTCTGGTTTTTGTTTTTCTGCTTGCTCCTTTGCTAACTAAACCCTAAATGTGTCTTAGGGTCCCATTCTGGCCCCTTTTTATCTCTTTATTTGCTTTCTCCCCCAGCTGATTATATCCAGTTGCATGGCTTTTAAAATATAATTTATATGCCAATGAGTGTCAAATTTACATTTTAACCCAACTTTCCTCAAAAACCTCATTTTTATATTTCCGTCCACATTCTGTAGTGTCTTCACTTGAATGTGTAATAGGTATCTTAAACATGATATATCTAAAAGAGAACTGTTGATTTAACCTGTTCCCTTTATATAATATTACCCCACCCATCCACAATGTCTCAGAAAAAGAAAGAAGTAATTTTGGCTCATCTTCCCACCTCTAACATTTAAATCATCTCCAAGTCTTGAAAAATAGATCTCAAATTGCTTCAGTTCTTCCAGTTTTTTCACTGCCATCATGATGGTCAAACCACACAGTTTCTTTTAAGGCAGTAACTTCCTAAATTCATTCTTGTTCCTTTCCAATCCATTATCTACATGACCATCAAAATAATTTTTAAAAATCAAGTCAAATCATATTACTTTCTAGTTTTAAACTTTCCAATGGTTTTTTATTATTTTTAGAATAAAATGCAAAAGCTTTGTTAAGGCATCTTCCATTACCTAGAGTGTGAGAGAGAGATACTGAGCTAAGGAGCTCTGCAGAAAATGCACTGTGGTTCCATACTCTAGTGGAAAAGTCCTGTCCTCTCATTTCTCTCCCTTTTAATTGATTAGACATTAGAGTGACATCATTAATGTAGGACACCAGAATGTCTGGGTACCAGAGAATCTGGATTTAAGAGGCCAAGTAGGAACAGGAATTGTCTTGAACTTCAGATGACAGCATATAAAGATCCTGGGACCCAGGTGGAGAAAGATGCTGGAGTCCTGTGAAGCTGAGTTCAGAAGCAGACCCCACATTAGAAGAAGGGTTGGGAGCAAGGGAGTGGGGCTGATCCCACCTATCTTGTACAAATCCAGGCACTCCACATTAAATATCCAGGGCATTTTTTGATAGTCCTGTTCTTTGCATAACATTCAAATACTTCTTTTCTCTCATCACTTCATTTTTTTCAGAATATTTACTAAAATTAGTCACATCTTGTATATTTAAAAAAAAATTAAAAGTACTTATTGTATGCCTACTACATGTCAGATGCTATTCTAGATACTTGTTTACTTTTTAATTAGCTATGTTCTTCACAAAAAGGTAAGCTTCATCAGCAGAGAGCTTGTCTGTCTTGTTCACAGATTTATCCTCAGAATAGTGACTCCACAAATATTTATTGAATGAACAAATGAATGAATTACTGATTACTAACAAGTGTTTTCTTCAAGACTAAAAGAAACATTTTATTTTAATTTCTCATATGTAACATTAATTAAAAACTAGAGTTAAGTTCTAACCTTAACCAAGTCCATCCAAGTGGCACAGTTCTGTCCTTTTAATTATAGCACAATGACAACACATCATCCAAAGTGGCTTCCTTTTGAGAATGAAAGAAATATTATTAAAAATATGCCAGGACAATAAGCAGAAACTTAGGTTTTCCTGGGCAACCTCAGTTTGTCCTGAGCAATCCAAACTGTATGTCTAGCCTATTAAATTGTATCCTACAGTTACAGAAGCTATGTTTTGAGTCTTTAAATTGATTTTCAAGTTAACCCATAGTATTTCTAACACTCATATTTGGCATGTATACTCTTAGATTTTAAAAGAACAAATAAGTTATAGTTTAATACTTGTTGCTATGATAAAATAAAAACTAATGCTTACATCATGCTTACTATGCTCCAGGACATACCTAAGGGTTTTATTTATTTCAACCCATTTAAGCTTCACGACAACTTTATAAAGTGGGCATTGTTATCATCCTCATTACAGAGATGAGAACACTGAGGCACAGAGAAGTTAAGTATAATAACTTGCCCAGGGTGACACAGTTGGTGAGTAAAGGAGCTGGGATTCAAACACGAGCAGTTTGCCTCCACAGTCCATGCCCTGTCTACTAAACTTAATGTGTCATGTGCAGATTGCAACTTATGCTAGGCATCTAACTGCACTTTTCCACATGAAAATTCGTATGGGGTAGACTGTGCAATGGTTTGAGGAATTCTTAGGAGGCTAACATAGGTAGAGCAATTACAAGGAACTTCAGGCATGCTCCAAAGCATAGCTTACCTGCCAAGAACATCTTTATCCTGAATGAGTCTTACCTTTTAAAAAAGAAGATACTTTTTTTATGTTAGAACATAATATTTGTTAATTTTTCAAATGCTAGGCTGAAAACAATAAATTTCAGATCAATAAAAAATGATCTGAAATTAGAAGAATAAATTTGGAATGTTTAAAAAATGTTATGCAGTTTTAATTTCATACTGTGTCTTTATACTTGTTCACATTTATCTCAACTTTGAATGGCACTACGTATGGTCTGTGTGAGAGTCTAAATTCTGATAAATTTTAACTTTTTGTAACAGGATTGTACTTTTTAATTGTTATACTTTAAATTCTAGGATACATGTGCAGAACATTCAGGTTTGTTACATAGGTATACATATGCCATGGTGGTTTGCTGCACCCATCAACCAGACATACACATTTGTTATTTCTCCTAATGCTATCCCTCACCTAATCCCCCCACCCCCTGACAGACCCCAGTGTGTGATGTTTCCCTCCCTGTGGCCATGTGTTCTCATTGTTCAACTCCCACTTATGAGTGAGAACATGCAGTGTTTGGTTTTTTGTTCCTGCGTTAGTTTGCTGAGCATGATGATTTCCAGCTTCATCTATGTCCCTGCAAAGGACATGAACTCATCCTTTTTAATGGCTGTATAGTATTCCATGGTGTATATGTGTCACATTACTTTATCCAGCCTATCATTGATGGGCATTTGGGTTGGTTCCAAGTCTTTGCTATTGTGAACAGTGCTGCAATAAACATACAAGTGCATGTGTCTTTATAGTAGAATGATTTATAATCCTTTGGTTATACACCCAGTAATGGGATTGTTGGATCAAATGGTATTTCTGGTTCTAGATCCTTGAGCAATCGCCACACTGTCTTCCACAATGGTTGAACTAATTTGCACCTCCACCAACAGTGTAAAAGTTTTCTCTTTCTCCACATCCTCTCCAGCATGTGTTGTTTCCTTTTCAATGATCACCATTCTAACTGGCATGAGATAGTATCTCACTGAGGTTTTGATTCAAATTTCTCTAATGATTGATGATGATGAACTTTTTTTCATATGTTTGTTGGCTGCATACGTGTCTTTTTCTGAGAAGTGTCTGTTCATATCCTTCACCAACTTTTTGATTAGGTTTTGTTTTTTCTTGCAAATTTGTTTAAGTTGCTTTTAGATTTTGGATTATTAGCCCTTTGTCAGATGGATAGATTGCAAAAATTTTCTCCCATTCTGTAGGTTGCCTGTTTGCTCTGATGATAGTTTATTTTGCTGTGCAGAAGCTCTTTAGTTTAACTAGATGCCATCTGTCAATTTTGGCTTTTGTTGTCATTGCTTTTGGTGTTTTAGTCATGAAATCTTTGCCCATGCCTATGTCCTGCATAGTATTGCCTAGGTTTCCTTCTAGAGTTTTTATGGTTGTCATCTTACCTTTAAGTCTTTAATCCATCATGAGTTAATTTTTATATAAGGTGTAAGGAAGCGGTCCAGAATTTGGTATCAGGCAAATGAAATTAATGTCTGGTAGACTTTTACATGTCATACTTCTGATTGCAATAAAATATTATTCTTGATTAAGATATTAAAATCCCAGATATGGATTGAAACATATATGAAACAAAAAAGTCTCATTGAAGACTTTGTATGAAGAATTTAATTTAAATAATCTTTAAGTAAAATTATCTTATAGATTAAGAAATGATGGTCCCTTACACAATAGTATGAATTATAATGTTATCTACCCATAACATTGCATTTTAAAATTTTAATTTTTTCATTTTCTTGTTTCAAAATTACTTTTTAGATGACAAATTTTAGTTATAAATTATGCATTCAAAATGAAAAAAAGTACAAATTTAAAAAGCAACCAAAATGAACAATTGGCCAAAATATCTGAAGTGATTATTGTTGATATAACTGGATCACCACTCAAAATAATGCATATTTATATGCAGAAGAACAGACAGATAAACAATTTCATAATAATAATGTGCTTTTTAAATTGAAAATATTATTTATAGTTTTTATTGCCTTTAACGGAATTTAAAAGTTAAGTGGAACTTACAGAATGTCTGAACTCTAGATACAAATTGAGTACCACCTATGATATAACTTCCAAATCATCTGAGATTAAGAAAAATATGATGAAAAATATCAAGAGTATAAAGTAAAATTTGAAAACATATTGCAATTTTTTTCTCTTATGGAATCGGTTCTGCTGAAAGATGAGAAATAAGCACACAACGATGTTCCCATATTTCCTCTTCTGATCCAGCTTCCCAAAGAACTAAAACCTCCCTATCTGGACCTATGCAGTTTTGATGCTTATACAGGAAAATATTTTGGAGGCATGGTGTTAAGTAGAAATTTCTGTTTCATAAATTAAAGTCATTTGTCAGATTGGCTGAACAGTTATTTACAGAGCATCAATTCCTTCCAAATTTTTAAGCCATATTGTTATATATACATTATCCCAGTTAATGATATTAATTTTCTCTGATTTCTACATTTTCAATTCTCTGTTTTTATTTTAGTGGATTCAAAATTTCCTGTCAGTTTTTTTACCATTGTTTTTCAGTTCTGCACTTTAGTAAAAGTTATCTCTTGAGACAAGATTGCACTAAGTAGTGTTTTCTTTGTTTTGTTTTGCTTGCTCTATTTTTTTTTTTGCCCTATCTGTTGGATTTCCTCCATGTATTAGAATGTCTTTCTGTTTCCTTTATTTCTTGAATGATAATTTGACTGCATATACATTTTCATTCATGCTTTCTTTACTGCTTTGTAGTGTTTGCTTCACTGTCTCTGTATGTTGACAGATGCCTTTCATCTCTTACTCCAGCATCTCCAATCAAGCATTTTTAGTTGAGTGGATTTTTGACATCAAGTAGTGATTGCTTTCCTTTTTTACAGAAAGGACTCATGACTTGTATATTCCCTGAGTATTTCGTAGGGTTGTTGCTGTTTTTGCTTATAAAATGTCTTCCTGTTGCCCTTACATTTGTTTGACAACCTCAGTTGGGCATAATAATCTCTTTCCTACTTGCTATGGTTTGAATGTCCCCTTCAAAACTTATGCCGTTGTGATGGTATTAAGAGATGGGACTATTAAGAAGTAATTAGGTCATGAGGGCTCTGCCCTCATGAATGGATCGATGTTGGTATCAAGAATATGACCTGTTACAAAAGGGAGTTTGGCCTTCTCTTGCTGGCTTCTTCTCATGCTCTGTTGCCCTTCTGCCTTCTGCCATGGGATGACACAGTAAGAAGATCCTTGACATATGTGGGCCTCTAGACCTTGGACTTCTCAGCCTGCAGAACTCTAAGAAACATTTCTTTTCTTTATAAATTACCCAGCTTGAGGTATTCTGTTACAGAAACACAAAACACTGAGACACCGTTGAAGGTTGCTAGCATTTGTTCCCTTATCTTCTGATTTCTTTTGACGTTGGATTTAGCAGCGGTCTAAGACCAGTCTGACATTTCACCTCTGATTATTTATATACACATATACATGCACTTGGGCATGTGTGTGCATGCATGTGCACACACACAGACACACACACGCATATTTTTTTCTGGCTAAAGAATTATCTCTTTACCTCCAAAGTTTAAAACTTCATCTGGAGTTTTCTTGGTTTAGATTGCTGTGGAAAATTTTCCTAGACTGTAATGAATCTTTTGGATGATCTGTAATTCAATTCTTTCTTATTTTGCTTGATTATTCTTGGAAGCCTTTTTCTGTCACCTTAGTTGACTTACCTATTTTAGAGACAAAAGTTTTTATTTTGCTGTATTTATTTTTTAAACCTGTGTTTCAACCTATTATTGCCTTTTAATCACACTAATCTCAATATTTTTTCCTGTGTAGAGTCACCATACTTCTCATAAAATTACTTAATTCCATGTTGTTCCAAAATTGCCTTATACTCCTTTCCTTAGTAGTTTGGTATTTAATTGTGTCTATTTGTCTTGTTATGTATAACTTTGTCTAACTTATTTATTAATTCTGAGACAGTGGCTTTTGCTCAAGTTGTTTCCTTCATTCTGGAATTAGCTTCCATTTAACATTTTCTTAATGCTCTTGTTATATAAAATTATGTTCTTATAATCTCCCATAGAAGAGAGAATAAAGTCTTCCTGGGGAATTATCCTCTCATCTTAGACTGTTTCCTTCCAGAACAGATTTTTCACTTGCTTATTTTTTTCTATTATTTTTTACATATAAAAATTTTTTTAGTTGCCATGCCATTTATTTCTAGTTTTTCTTGCATGCTTTACATCAGTAACTCTGTTAGATGTTTTAAATGCTCATATATAATATGATCAAATTCTCTTTTCTCTACTTCTCTCTTATCTAGAACATTTTAATATTTTCCTCCAAATTTCACTTTAGAGACTGAGGTTAAGTCTGTCTATTCACTCTCAATCCAAATTTCTCCAAATTGGGGTGGAATATGGTATTAAAAATATTCTTAGAGGGAATCTCCTGAAGATGGCTGAATAGGAACAGCTCTGGATTGCAGTTCCCAGCAAAAATACAGAGTGTGAGTGATCATCACATTTCCAAATGAATTTTTACTGCCACAGACCAGGAGATTCCCTGGCGGAAAAGTGCCACGAGTCTCCAGTGTGGCTGTTTCGGTCAGTGCAGTGGGTCTCTGCACAAAAACTCACACAAATCTGGGCGCTTTTTCAACTGGCGACTGGAATGCCTGGGAACAGAGTTGCCCATTCAACTGAAAAAAAGGGTGCTGAAGCAGGGAGCCAGGTGATCTGGCTGGTCAGGTCCCATCCCCACAAAGACCGGCAATCTGAAACGCTCTGGATTGAGAGTTTCACAGCAATAACAGCTGGATCCGGGACGGTCCAGCTCAGTAAGGGGAAGGGCATCCGCCATTGCCAAGGCAGTCCACCACTACTGAGGCAGTCCACCATTACCAAGGCAATCTGTCATTACTGAGGCCGTCCACCATTACAGAGACAGTTCGCATTACTGAGGCAGACTGCTATTACCAAAGCAGTTCTACCTATATCCCTATAAACAAAACTGCAAGGAAGCTCACACAGCAGCTGGGCAGAGCCCACAGCAGCTCAGCAATGCCTCTGCTGTGACTAGGCTACCTCCTTGCTGGGCAGGACATCTCTGAAAAAAGGCAGCAGAATGATAGGAACTTACAAATAAAGCCTCATCTTCTTAACAATTAGTCTTTCTTAAAAGTAAAGAGCTAATTTTGTGCTTCTCCAGAAAAAAATTTACCCACATCCCTAAGAACCTAAGAATTCCTTACAGTCCTTAGTTACGCTATCTGCTGTGATACATACTGCATATTAATTTCATGGAGTAGAAAAATTAACTTCAATTCGCTGGCATCTGGAATGACTGGTGAACAACATGGGGAGAGAGCAATAACACTTTGTGAGCAGAAGTGCTACTGCTACCTCATTTACATGGTTCTCATTTGAACTTCTCATAAAATTACTTAATTCCATGTTGTTCCAAAATTGCCTTAATTGATTTTCAGAATGCAAGTGTCATCACTGGAATATACTTTCATTTTACTGCTTTGTCTCTGCTTTATTGTTTTGCTCAAAACTAGTCCACTGAGGATCTCTTGATACAAGGCATTTTCTTCTTAGGCACATTTTATTGAAATGTCAACAGTACTATAGTTTTTCTTTCCCTGGATTTTTGAAACTCAGAGTAATCGTAGCTTTTACATGATACTTTAATAATGTTGCCAATCCCCTGATAAGTTGTTCACATCAGCTGTTTAGCCCCAGTACCTAAAGCATGGGAATCACAATGATTCTTTTCACTTTCTGCTTCTGTAATTCTAAGAGTTATGAATATTAAGTTGTACTTGCCCCAAAGCAAAAGTATATTCACCAAGATATTTGCTGAGATCAGGAATCTCTGGGTCTCATTTTTAAACAATAACACTAATAAGAAAACACCACAAAATATATGACATTTGAAAAGTAAGAGAAACAGGAATTTAGAATTTTTCAATGAAGTTAAAAATTATATTCATTGATTGAAAGTTATCCTTAGTAATGCAACAGAACATCCTACATGAAGCTGGTGTTAAATTCTATCTTTTAAGATCAATTTATGGGAGTGAAAGAACTCTTGGAGTTTGGCTCTCTAATTACTATCCCTGGATTGCATTTATATAAGCTCTCCCAAATTTTAAACTTTTTAGACGGTAAAAATGTCAGAAACTGATTCTACACAGTAAGTTTTTATGTTGTCTTTTAATCATATAATAATATTATTTTTGAAGTAAACATCAACTTAACCATAAAAGGTACTTCATCCTTTTCAGAGTCTGAGCTAATTTTTACAGTGATATATTAAAGTGATACAAAAATTTTAAAAATACCCAGAAAAACCAGTTTCAATCCAGATGGAGTTTCTTGATCCTTATTTCCTGAGAAAATATATAAGGTACATCATCCAGGAGGCTAAGGGACTGCTTCATTGTAATTAGGGCAGCTTTGAATTTTGCTTGGCTTCTTTGAGCTAGTGTGCATTTTCACTTATTCAACCTATAAAGAGAAAACTGGATGATATTTTGCAAATTCTTGCCTAGCCTTTGAAAGAAAGCAGACTATTGATTTGGAAGTTTCCCCAGACAGAGTTACAGAGACTAAATGATATCTGCATTTAAATTTCAAAGCGCGCACATGGTGCTGGACAGTGCAATTGCAGCCAAAGTATCTTCCATGATCAAACCTTCCAAGGCAAATCAGGATCATCTATTCTCAGGAACTTCTGACTGTACAAACCTCCCCTAATATAGGAAACAGAATCTTAAAAAGGCCTTTTTAACAGGAGTATCTTCCTCAGCCATCATTTTTTTTTTTTTTTTTAGTTTCTTATACTTAGCAGAAAGAAATCTTTGGAGGAACTGTGCTACTCTTAAGCTTGGGTCTAACATCAAATCCAAAAGAAGTTCAAATAACCTGTAAATTAGGAAAAACAAAAAGGCAATGGGAAAAAGAGAAAACAAACCCCAGCTAATGAAATTATATGGCTCCACATCAACAACAATAGCAACAAAGGCAAAGACAATGATCACACCTTATTTAAAAGAAATAAGCAACAGCCACATTTAAGTAAGGCCATTAAAACATAAATTAGATCCAATAATTTCATTTCAGAGCTTTAGAAATGTCATGTTATGTAAACTGCATTCAACCCTTGAGGGTGATATTTAAGGCCCTCCATAATTTGTCAACAACCTACTTTTCCAGCCTTATAACAAAGTTTCTCTTAAAATGTTCCATCCAAACACCTCTATTGCCAGCAATAATCATAATATATCCCAGGAATCTGGAAAACCTAATAATACTTTTATCTTAAAAGTTTGTGCATTTTATTTTAACAGAAAAAAAAAACTTTTACTTATTTCTCATCAAAGTAAATAAATCCATGCTCCAGGAAATGTGTCATGTAAACTCTTTAGCACAACCTATTTTACACTGTCCTATGTAACTGAGAATATTAGAATTCTAGTACAAGTATCTGGGAAGTGAAAATACCTAAAACCTTGAGTTCTAATCCTGGCCTGCTATTGACTAGTTATGTGATGCTGCCTAGGACTCTTGCATCTTTTCCTGTATTCCATTCTGAAAGATGAAGTCAGATTAGACAAGTGGATTTCACTTTTTTTTTTCTTTTTAGCTTCCGACACCAGTATGTATAACAGATAAAGTGAAGCTCTTCTGGTAGAAAAAACCAAAGTGGTCGTGTCGGCATTTCTGTGCTGCATGGCTTCAAATCACAGGGTGAAACTGTGTGAAGTCCTCCAGACTTTCTCTTTTGATCATTGTAGTAATATTGCCCCTTACTTTCATTCATTCTTGAATGGTTTGCACCCTCCCTGAAAGTACTACACTTTCCCTGTGTCTCCAGACTTGTTGACAATCTCGCCTTTGGGCTGAGTTTGTTCTGCACACAATGCTCTCCCATCTGCTATTAAAATTCTGTCCATCTCACAGTGGCTGCTTAAATGCTACTGTTTCCTGGACAACTTCCTCCGTTAGAAGAAATATTCATTTCCAAACTCATGAAAGACTTTGTGCTTTTTATATGTCAGTGTTTTGATTAGTTATTTGTGTACATGTTTTCTGACTTGCTAGATGGGTAAACTCCCATAGCAATAGACTCTCATGTTTTACTTACTTGTAGCAGAAAATAACAAACTGCTCCTGTCAATTATTGTATCTAATAGAAATTGATGCTGAAGACTAGAGGAAAGCAATTTACAGTTGATGTAACTGTTTTATTGCAGAGTAGGGTCTGGAATGAGTCAAGCCTTCCACAATAAATAAAGGCTAATTTTTATGAGACTTGCTCTAGGGCCATCTTTGGGCCAGATGGATTTTCGGGCTAGGAAGCAAAAGGGACCTCTCTAGGCAGATGCAACTTTACTTCAGGGCGCATGGCTAGAGGAGAAAAGTGTGGGCTAGAGTTAAGCCTCTATGTATTCTTTCATTTGGGCATTTGTGCAGAGCACAGCCTTTCCAACTTACACAACTACATGTGTTGGCCTTGCTTGTTTCCTATGTAACTAGTGAGAAATTTTACTGATAGATAAAGTGAATTTGAATAAATACCACTCTCCCACTGTTTAGTAGTCAACTCTCTATTTCAGAAGACCCTCTTAGAGCTTCTAGTCAGAGCTTGAGTTTCTCAAGGGTTGGGAGAGGGATGTGGTATGGCCTTCAATTACAGGGAAGAAAAAGGAATCTGATGCTAAATTTGGGGCAAAGGTAAAGAGGAGACTATGTGAAGCATTAAGGCCAGCAGTCAGGAGGGGTATGCTAGCCTTTTCTAGAAGGCCCTAGTCTTTAGCCAGAGAGGCCAAAAGTATCTCCTACACTTGGCCACTCTGATTAATTTTGCCCTACTCTGCTATAAAAGAAATTCACATTCTTCAACTAGACCAGTGTTTGGTTCTGGAAGCTTAGAAGCAGTGATGTGTATGATAATGTCCTGTTAGAAAAAGTATGAGCACGACACATACACACTCCCAGGATAACCTAGCTGAGTAACTATTGGTTGTATGTAGAATGGCTGGCCCAAAGACCAAGAATAGCACAGATGACCCCATTTGACAGAGAGGCCAAACTTTATCTTCAGTGTCTTTTGTCAAAGGTAAGAATAGGGTTGGATACACTTTTCTTTAATGAATTAATGAGCCTGGATAAATTACCTATCCACTCATTCTCAGTGTTTATAAATTACAACATAACTGAACTCTCACTTCATACAGAAGTGAGTAGATAACTTTAAACTTAAACTGAATATTTTATTTTAGATTATAAAGTTTTCTCAAGAGATGTTTCTGGTCTTGGTTAATAGTCCCATCTGCTGAGTCACTCTACACAGAAACTTTATCTTTGATATTTACCCTTCTTTTCTCTGCCACTTCAACCCTTGGTTTAAATTCTTTAAAATCTCTTCACAACCTAAAAGAAGAGTCTCAACCTGGGGTTTACCTATTTTAGAATTAGTTGATCACTGTTTAAACAAACAAACAACTAATTACATTTCCATGGTCCTATGTGTTCTACAGGGTTCTTCAAAGAAACAGACCCAACTGGATATATACAGGCATCTAGGGATTTATTATGGGAATTTACTCATGATTATGGAGACTGAGAAGCCCCTCCATATGCTGTCTGCAAGCTGAAGAACCAGAAAAGCCAGTGGTTAATTGAGTCTGAATCCCAAAACCTGGGAAAACCTGGGCAACCAAAGGTACAGCTCTCAGTCTAAGGCCAAGGGCCTGTGAACCTGGGGCCAGTGGTATAAGCCCCAGAGTCTGAAGGCCTGCAAACCTGGAGTTCTGATGTCTGAGGGCAGGAGAAGATGCATGTCCCACCTTCGAATAGAGAGAGAATTTGTCTTTCCTCTGGCGTTTTGTTTCATGAAGACCTTCAACAGATTGAATGATGGTCACTCACACTGGTGAAAGCTGATCTTTCTTACTTGGTCCACTGATGTAAGGGTTAATTGCTTCAAGAAACATCATCAAAGATATAGGGAATCCATGAGCCCCACACGTTGGTGTGCCAGAATGTAGGGGTCCATGAACCCCACATTGGGCACCAGAATGTAGGGAGCCAGCCCTACATTATCCGTGGGTACCCCGAGTTTGGTGGCGACAAAGGAATGAGAAAAAGACAGATTAAGAGAAAAAGTGGGACCAGAGGGCCATCACTTATTACTCTGGGGGTGACAGTGAAGGCCCCGAGCTCTGATCATCCACACTATTTATTGATTATAATGACTTTGATCTATAAAGTAGGGGTGGAGTGATGGTGGGGTAAATCAGTGAGCCCGAAGTGAATCAGTGAGCTGGAACTGGTGTGTTGTCCTAAGGACTGATAACAGTGGTGGTTTGGGAGTCTCACAAAACAAGAACATGTTGTTATCTTTAGCTTATTATCTATGTACAGCTGAAGGAATGCGGGCCTGACAAGGAGCCTGCAAGTCTGGCTACGTCATAGTGCTATGAAGGGGTTTTATGTCCTTGAGCACAATGTTTATGGTAACAGAGCCAAGGCCGCCCTGGACCGGAACGAGACATGGAGAGGCCTTCCTCCTCAGAGGCCTCCTGCAGCCTTTCACAGTTTGTTGTTCCTTGTTTATATGTTACTCATAACCAATTTATGTAGGCACTCTGTAGGTCCTTTCTTCCTCTGCTATGTTTCCAAACACAAAGAAATCTCAAGAAATAATGCTTTTCCAGCTATTTAGGTGTTCCTTAACCCAGTCAAGTGCTCAGTCAAGTGGAGACTTGAAATTAAGTCACACTGAATCAGAATTTCTGGAGTGATGCAGGAATCTGAGGGTCACTTCTTACTGTTCCATACAGCTCTCATCTTCCTACCCTCTTCAACCCCCATTACTCCTCACATCCTGGGTTCCAGTTTTGAAAGCCTTAGTTCTCTACTTATATCTATCAGATTTTCTCTTTGACATGTCCCTGATGAACTACTGCTCATCATTCAAACTTAGCAAAAATATTGTTGAGAGATGCTTTTAAACCCACTCCTCACTTTTCCATAGAAAGGAAAGGGAGCATCCTCAGCACCTACCAGGAGGAGACAATATTGATTAAGAACATTTTTAATCCCACCTGTTCCAAAGTGAAAATGAAGTCATACACAGTCATGAACAAGCCTGTCCCTGCCTTTATAGAAATGTTTAGTTTAGCTTAAGATCTATCTGTCTGGTTTACGCATGGCTTCTGCTACTCTTATTGGATTCACACACTGAAAATAATCACATCTGGGTCAGGATCAAGGGCCTGCCTTTGCAAAACAAATCTAGAAGGCTATCTTTCTACATCCCAGTTCTCTGAGTTCCGTGAGGGCAAGGACCCTCTGTGTCACAGGCCATTTGCAGATCCTATTTTACCTGTTGGGTGGAGGCCAGGGTCAAATATTGGGGAAGTGAAGCAGGAAGACTAATTTTGGCTGCAGTTCTAAGCCATGATCTACAAATCTTCTTTAGCAAATAAGTGATTAATTTTATCTCTTTCTGACTTCCTTCACTCATGGGGTGTGCTAGTCAGAATTTAATATACTGGATGCTATAAATTAATGATTGGTGTTGGTTGAATTTACTGGATGAATAAATGAATGACAGGTATGATTGCTTCCAGTGTTTTAGGGTAGCTTGAGAGAAAACTCTTAGAGGGAGCTTTTCTGATTTTCCAGCTGAGTTTTCTGAAAGTCATAAGCAATCCATTAATAATACTAATCTGACAGAATCAAATAAGGAAATCATCTTCTCATACCCCCTGTTTCCTTTCCTCTTAGGACCACTGGGTTGCAGTGGAAGCAGTTTCTTCCGTAATCAAAAGAACTTAGCTACTTGATAAACTGTCTCCAGCGATCTTACTTTACCAGAGCTTACCAGCTACTGGGTTTGCCGAATTCTTTAAATGCTACAGTTACATTATATATTAAAACCTTTCCTATGGTTCCAAATAAATCACCCACATTTATCACAAAACAATTACTTTCAGTAAGAATTTGGGATTGCAAAATAGAAACAAACAAACAAACAAAAAAAACTCAGTACATCAAAAATAAAGCAGACAAATCTATTTTATGATAACGTGTAGCACTTATTTATCCCTGACAACAGAGAATTTAAAGCAGAACCATTATGCAGCTTTGCTGTTCCCTTTCATAAATGATGAACATTCAACAAGACTTTATGGTCTTTACTTCGTTTTGAGCGTGCTTGTGGACTTTCAGCTAGAAGATTATCAGAATCTAAATTTGAAGTTGAGCTCTAAACCATGACACCATTGGAACATTTCCTCTGACCCAATCCAGATAACATTCCAACATCATGAATCACCTTGGCAGTGTTTTGACTGTTGCCTTTCTCAATTGCATTCCCAGCAGAAAGTGCTTTTATTTGCCCAATTCAATCTTCTCAACTTTCACTTACCAACAATTGCTGATTGTTCTTGTCAAAAAATCATGTCATAATAACGATGCACTAAACTCTTAACCTGCCTGGTAGCTGCATATAAAGAGCTGTTGGAATTGAAGCAATCCTGCTGTGGAATATATTAAAAAAAAATGGCTTTCAATAGTTGGAAACATCTCCTTGTTAGCTCTCCTTTCTCTTTCAGAAATTAATGTTTCCTGTTACATTTTTAGCTGAGGCATCATCTTGGGAGAGGGTTAGCTGCAAAAGTGGTAATCTACATTTCCACCAACATTTAACTATTGGTAGAGAATTTTAGACTTCAAGGATTAAGAGTCTTTGTGAAATGATGAAACAAACTTTTATGTGCTTTTGAAGAAGCATGGAAGGTAATTTCTATTATTAGCAGCAATATTAATTATTATGATAGGAATTGGATTTTATTACCTAATTCTCTGGGCACTGTCCTGGGTGCATTATTTAATGTGATTCTTATAACAACTCTGTCAAATAGGAATTATTCTTCTCAATTTACAGATGATAAAATAATTCTTCGGAAAAAATTTTCTTCTCATTTTCATACAGCCAATAAATGGAAAGATTACAGAGTAAAAGATTAAATACCATGTTTGAATTACTACCCTTTTCCTGAACACTTTCCATAGCTATTTTTTCCTCTAAACATTTCTGGCGTCAGGACTTAGATCACTCTTCTCTGTACTGAAATGCAGTAAGACTTCCAGGATTTGGAGCAAGAAAAACCTCAAGGACTACTGTATGAATGACCAAAAAGAATACTTTAGGAAAAATGATTAGTTACCTCTGGATTTACTGAGCTTGGCATCAGATACCTTCTCCTAGTGCTAGATACTCTCAAGATGCATCCCAATTTTCCATTTGGAAAACATAGCTTCCATAATAATAGCTCTAGCATACTCAATGACTTTGTTGAATTGAACTGAAGTGCATTCATTTTTAGCATAGGTACTTCAGCAGATATTTTGGGGTATGTATTGTGGGGGCTATTTGTAGTTCCGTAAGTTACACCGTGTAGGTGGCTATCAACTTTGCTGCTTGGTAATCTTGGCCCCGAAGTTATACTGTTTCAAAAAAGAAAAAATAAAAAAACTTAGACCTTCCGGAGAGTACAAACAGCAGAAGTGGGAGAAACCAAGCAGGAACTCTGCTGAAAGGACTGGTGTATCATCAGGTAAAAGTCTCTGAGAGCAGGGACTTAGATAGAAGATAGGAATCCACTTACAGGAACTAGAGTTCCAAATCAGATTGGAATAGCACAGGGTTGACCTTCTGAGTTAGGATTAGACTTCTTAAATTCTTCTAGATTTGTGATGAGATTGGTTCCAGAGTAGTTGTATGAGCAGATAGTTGGAGTTAAGTAATTAAAGCTAAGCGCAAGCAGACAGCTGAGCAAAAAGGCTTATGAGTCTGTTTGCATCTTCTGATTCTTTGATACTGTGGGAAATAGGTCATTTCAAACTGCAGGTTTAGGAACAGTATCCCCTCTCCATTTGTTTCTCCGCTTTCCAAGCTTTTCACCTTTACATGTAGATATTTTGTTATTATTCAAGGAGTAGGCCAAATTTAGCTCTTTTGATAAGTATTTTCATATTTTGTTTCTCTTTGAACTAAGAAAAAAGAAAAGAACAAAGGAAGGTGTTTAAGGATTTATCTCTGTATGTATGTGCTGGTATGTCAACTAGAAATGGAATTGATTTATTATGTTACCTAAAATTGGCTTTAAAAAGAAAACTCCTGTTCCTATGTTAGTTTGCTGAGAATGATGGTTCCCAGCTTCATGCATGTCCCTGCAAAGGACATGAACTCATCCTTTTTATGGCTGCATAGTATTCTATAGTGTATACATGCCACAGTTTCTTTATTTAGTCTATCACTGATGAACATTTGGGTTGGTTCCAAGTCTTTGCTATTGTGAATAGTGCTGCAGTAAACATATGTGTGCATGTGTCTTTATAGTAATATGATTTATAATTCTTTGGGTATATACCCAGTAATGGGATTGCTGCAGGTCAAATGGTATTTCTGGTTCTAGATCCTTGAGGAATTGCCATATTCTTCCAGGGAGGGAAACATCACATACCGGAGCCTGTCATGGGGTGGGGGCCTAGGGAAGGGATAGCATTTGGAGAAATACCTAATGTAGATGACAGGTTGATGGGTGCAGCAAACCAGCATGACATGTATATACCTATGTAACAAACCTGCATGTTCTGCACATGTATCCCAGAACCTAAAGTATAATTGAAAAAAGAAAACTCCTTTTTATTTTCATAAATTAAGATTATAAGCTAGTGTTTTGAAATTTCTCTTCTTCATCATAGTCGTCTTTATGTCATCATATATAACAGTGGTTCTCAATCTTAGTTGTACACTACAAACTCTTAGAGAGTTTCTAGTGGAAAAATCCCAATCCCAGGTACACCCCAAGCCAATTATAACAAAATCACTGAGGAGGGGACTCAGACACAGCATTTTTTAAAACTCCCCATGTGATTCCCAAATAAAGCCAAGGCTGAGAACAATGCTTTACACAATCATCATTATCATTTTCCATCAGCAGCAGCACATCATTTTATTTGATGTTTAATTTTGCAAGGTTGATGACACACCGGGAAAATTTCTTAAAATGAATATCTACTTTGTTGCTCCTTGCAATCTAGAATTTTAGCATTCGCTTCTTCCTTTATTTAATAATAAACATATTTGGTAAATATTGATCAAAGGCTAGATGCTGTGCAAAATGCTAAAGATACAGAGGTAAACAAGCTAGAAATAACTCTGACCTCACAAAATTTCTGTGTAGCATAATAAAATAACAAAGGGTGTCATCAGCTAATTCTCAACATCTGTGATCCAAGATTCATATTTTAAAATTTCTAAGCTACATTCCTGATATTGGTTAAAATCACCCACCATCACCAACAACCAAAAAATCCCCCTCTGTCTAATAAATTAAATACGTTCGTATCTTCTGATGAAATTCTTCAGAAGAGAAGGAAGGTTTCATGTACTATATTCAATCCAGCAACAATCATGGACAAAAGATGAATAAAACCCCAAATCCTTTGTTAGCTGATTGCATACAGTTCTATATCCTTCAAAATATTATCAGTGGTCATTTAGAGATGACAAAATAGTTATTTCAGCTGAAAAATATCCTGGCTTGATTACAAAAGAGATGCACAGAACATAACTGAATTAGCAAATATGTTAAAAGAACTTACCATAAAAGTAAAAGTTTGGTTTTTGAAAATTATAATAAAATTGTTCTAACTGGATTTTTTTTTTTTTTGAGATGGAGTCTTACCTTGTCACCCAGGCTGAAGTGCAATGCCATGATCTCAGCTCACTGCAACCTCCACCTCCCAGGTTCAAGTGATTCTACTGCCTCAGCCTCCTGGGTAACTGGGATTGCAGGCAGGCGCCACCATGCCTAGTTAATTTTTTGAATCTTTAGTAGAAACAGGGTTTCACCACATTGGCCAGGCTGGTCTCGAACTCCTGATCCAGTGACCTGCCTGCCTCTGCCTCCCAAAGTGCTGGGATTACAAGCATAAGCCACCTTGCCCAGCCTCTAAATTAATTTTTAAAAAAGTTTTATTATGTTTCCTGGTCAAATATCATTAGCATATAATAAAGGTATCATGTGGCATACATCTGTGTCAAAATTACTGTGGGCTTTGGGGTTCCCTCGCTGGGACTAATACATAGTTGAGCTAATTAGTCTTCTATTGTTCTTTTAACAGCAAGGCCAACGAGATATTCTTATTTAGAATGGTAACATAAGAATTTTTTCTCCAGTGGTAGTATTTCATAGGAGGTAGTTTTTGAACATGATATTTTAAATTCAGGTATCTTTTAACATAGTTAATTTGTAGGTAATTACAGGGCTATATAGATACATGACAAACTAGGAATGCTAGAATATTAATTAAAAAATTATGACAAATTTCTTGTCCCTTTATTGAGCATTATAATGCTAAAAAAACTATAGCAATTTTGATGGTTATGGCTGATGCCCTTTTGACTGTTACAATTTTAAAGATAACTTTAGTCAGCTGGAAAGCATATGTTAAAAGGGAATAGCTCAAGTGAAACAAATTCTTCTTGCTTTTGTCTTTAAGTGAACTGCACTGTGAAAGGACACAAAACGCATATGTATTGCCTGAGAGAATTGCAGTGTGAGATAAGGTGTATCTGTCAAGTAACTGAAAACCTTTTTCTACTAGTAGAAATATTAAAAAATTGGAAAAACCTGTTAGTTAAAAAGTGAAACAAGTCATTTGGTTAAAAAAATGTTTCTTTGTAGGAATATACATTTTTCATGTCAGTTGTCCTGGTAGATTTCCTAAAAGCTGATGCTGGAAGGCAAATATTGCTACATTAAGGAATTTATGACTACTCAGGTAGGTGAAATGAAGTGCAACTAAAGCACTTTTTAAAGAAAAATTCAAATTTGAAAAATGAAGTTATTGTTTTTGTCTTATCTATTAAAATTCTTAATTACAGAATGGGAAGGTTTATTGCTTCCTTTTAGCATTGCTTTTTCATGAAGCTGTTTATATCATTTTTCAGTGAAGCTATTCTAACATTATTTAGTAACCCCTCTTTCACATTCTCCCCTCAGTCAGCTTGAAAGATTCTACTCTGTGTTTTACAATATATGTGTGTATATGCATAAGTATAAATATTAGACAAGAGTACGTGTGTGTGTGTGTGTGTAGAGACAGGTCACTGATTTCAATTTGTTAAGAAATGTTTGCATGTAATTGGGACATCAAAATATCTGGATATAATGCCAGCTTTCACTAAAGGTCACATTGTACAGTCAGATTCTGAGAGCAAATGCACAGAATAACTTCATATATTCTCTGGTTCACATGGTAGAAATTTGCTAGCTAGATTTTATATTGCTTAGATATAAACATCTTTGGTAAAAATTGTTTTCATTTTTAGTAAAAAAAACTGTGTTGTCCAGGAACTTAGGGCATGTTTCTTAATTTGATGATCACTAAAATGTGAATAACTATTTGGAAAAAAATGAATTTTGAATATTTTGATTAAAAAGAAACTTTAAAACAGTACAATAAAGTGTTTCTCTTTAAGTTGGTAATGATGTTCTGGTTTGGGTGCTTTAAATTTTTAATACTGATTTCCAACACCTGACAGATTAGTTTAATGTACCTTTCTCAATTATCTCTCCCTTCGCTATTCATTTTTCTCTTCCCCTAGCCATGTTTTGTCTCTACTTTTCTTCCATCCTTTACATTCCTTTTTCTCCCTAACTACCTAAATGAAGACAAAGTTAAAACTGGCTAGGAAAAACTAGATTTCTATTTCATATTTTTTTGTAAAAGACATATACTTTCTAAATAATAAATTCTCTTTACTGTCTTAAATCTAGGTAAGAACTGATCCAATGAAGCACACATAGATAGGTTTATTTTGCACCATTGGAATATTGAAAAAAAGAACTCATGATTTCTTTAGATTATAAGTACATGCTTCAAATGATGACAGGTATGATGGCATAAAACTTAATTTGTAAAATTCACTTTCTAGCCACTAGAAAATGAACTTAAAACAGTTTTCCTGTTCTTGGTAGGTTAGTTTCACTTCTATTTTTTTGTGCAAGATGACATACAATCAGTAAAGTGAAGAAATTATATAATTTTTTGACTTTTATTTCTCCAAATGGTAGTAACTTATTACCATTATATATTCAAATATTTTAATAGAGCACATATTGTATTTTATCTAGTTCCTTGAATCCTAAAGCATGACTTGTATAATCACAGGTGATATGTTAACGTGAATTTTTGATTCATTTTTGCAAGAAAGCAGCCAGGATCACAAAATAATTTTATAGTTTGTCTTGATACCTCTTATTAGCTGTCTTTATTTCATCAAAATCAGCCAACTCCTTCAAAATAAAATATAAACAGAAAATGTGACATGTCAAATATTAGACATTCCAGCAGAGAATGAATCCTTTTTAATTTGAACAAGGAATTAAACAATGTCAACTAATAAATTAGAGTTCACCTTTCATTAAAAATAAACCAATTAGAATAATTTGACAAATTGCATACTGATAATTATAAGTTATATGTTAACGTAGGCAGAGAGATAAAATTTACTCTCTCTAAAGCACTCATGCAAATCTCGAAAGTTGCTCTCACATCTGGCCATCATCACTCAATATCAACTTCCTACTAGACTCCCACTAAAAAGTCCCACTGTAAAAACATGAGTTCAGTTGCTAAAAAGTGACAAAAACATTTGGAATAACATCCAATTGATGCTCTAATGCAATAATCCACAGAAATTCATAACGATAAGGCACACTGTATCATGTAAATTGTATTGATCACTCCAGATTGCCATAGAGCTCTTTTTTCTCTACCATTTTGACTTCACCTGAAGTAGCCAACAAGTCATTTGCCTTGAGAGTGGCAGGCCCTTTCTCTAGGCCACTTCTTTGCAATCAGGATGACCAGTCTTACATACCCAGACTTTTGGTTTCCCCTTGCCACTCCTGGACGCAAATGAAATGCATACTTCAGGTTACCGGATTTGGCATCATGAACAGCTACCAAAGGATCCAGATGACACAACCTGGAAGTGTGATAGGGTTAATTCACACATGAGTAAACCTTGTCTCTGAGAAGCCAGAGACAGGAAAAGGCATGCAAAAAAATTCCACTTTCTTCCTCTGTCACATGCACTCCTCCAAGGAAGTTTCTTCATACAGTTCTCCTGATACTTTCAAAATGTCTAGCAGAGATACCTGCAGAGGGACCTGTGGAGGGACTCCTGTGTAAAGCAGTCGTCAATCCTGCAATGCATCATTTTGCACAGTTTTCTGTTCTTCTTCGCCTAACTTTTTTACACATCACTCTAGCTGTCCCGGGTTGATGTAGTCTAAATAGTCCTTGCCTCAAGCTCTAATTTTTGGGGAATCTGGGATCAAACACACATGAATCTGGATTGAGAAAAACACAATCATTCACTCCTAATTAGATACTCCTGTCTTCATATAATAAGGCAATTTTTTTTTTTTTTAAAAACAGGTACACCTACTTCCAGATTTAAATTTTCAGAAAATGTATTCACTGAATAAATAGGCAAATGCTCTGCTTACATGTGAGGTAGGCAGAATTAGTATCCACTTTGACTATACATCTTTCTGAGAGACAGAGAGAGGAAGAGAGAGAGCAAACCCATGAAGAAGCCTGAACAGGAGGTAAGAGAGTGAGAAGTGCTGTCAGTAGCACACTATATTGAGAATGAATAATCACCATAAGTAAACCTGTAAAGATGTAAGAAAAAATATGAATAACTCTGAAAGAAGAACTCGTTGGAAATTCTAAGTTTTTGTGTACACCTTATTTTCAGAATGACAGAAATCAGAAAGTATAAATACTAAAAGATTTCATCTTACAAGACAATTTATTTGAAATTTCTTGGAAACAAAATTAGGCTGGGAACTGAGCACACAAATTTGCCTCTGAGGTATAGCTTGAAGAAGAATATGTGCCATAGAATAAGAAAATAAGGCACGAAACAATTCACACTATGTCATATAGGAGACATTGAATTTGAATATAGGACACCATTTTAGGAGATATCTTAAGAGAAAGAAATTGCAGTAACATGAACTGAGGAAAGAGATAATGAGAATGGCATTTGAAGACTTACAAGCAGAAAATATCTCTAATAAATGGTTGAGAAGAAAATTTCAAAAAAAATCAGCATCTGCAATAAATTACAAGGGGCCATGGCATTTATGAACAGCAGTTAGCATTCATAAAGGAAAACCTGAATAATATTAAAAGGCCACTGAATGAGAGGGAAAGATAAGATGTGATAACGAAGAATTGCAAGAAATTAAAATGTAACAGCAGTTCTGAGCAGAAATGATATTGCAAAAAATTGAATTCATGATGTAAATGATATATTTGAACAGGTCTCCTAGTCATCAAAGGAAAGCAAAAATATATATGATAATAAGAAATAAAATAACATATATCTAAGAACAAAACTGGAAAGCCAATATATGAGAACACATGGACACAGGGAGGGGAGCATCTCACACTGGGGTCTGTTGGGGGGAAAAAGGGGAGGGACAGCAGGGGGTGGGGAGTTGGGGAGGGATAGCACGGGGAGAAATACCAGATATAGGTGATGGGGAGGAAGGCAGCAAATCACACTGCCATGTGTGTACCTATGTAACAATCTTGCATGTTCTTCACATG
>PVKV010000670.1:0-57774 GCA_004027835.1 Alouatta palliata | reverse complement strand
TATTAAGAATAAAAATAATTCAATTATAACTCAAGAGGAGAACAGATTACCTTCAACACAACAAAAACAATATAGCATGCAACCTCTCCTCTACAACATTAATTCCTGAGTGTTATGAAATAATACCTAAGAAATTTTGAGTATGAAAACAATTATAACACAGGACTTTTGTAAAAAAAAAAAAAAAAAGTTGTCATTGATTGACAAAGGCAAGGGAATAATATTCTCAGATTCCAAACGCACAAAAAAGTGAAAAAATATGGCACCGAAATTACGTTGATTCACACTAATTGACCAAGAGACGAATAAAAATTAAAAGATTAAAAATAATGAAGACATGGTGTAGCAATTGTTAAGCTTATTTCTCATCTCTAAACCCAACTTTGTGTAATCTGCTTTGTGATTCTGGGGCTGGTACAATGCTAATTACATGTCTTCTTTGCCAAGGGGCTCTCCCTGGCCAAGAAAACCAATAGGAGGTGCCAGAAGAGACTGTGAGGCAGAACACAGAGAAAGAACTTGCTTCTTTCTGTTTCCATATTGTTCCTGTCAGCACCTCTAGGAAACATTTCTTCACCTCAGAAAGCAGAGTTGGTTCCAGTTCCCAGCTTTTTTCCACATTCCCAGATCAGCCTCATTGTGCTACCTAGAAACCGTGAATCCAACCCTTGTTGGCGGGGGATTCCTCCTCTGAGCAAATGGAGCGTTAGCAGCAGTGAGAGACGCCATCTCCTTAGAGCTCTGCAGGTGCAGATATTTGCAACATTTATCTTTTGTTGTCCTGGCTTAGGTTGGCTGCTGTCTCCTGCAGTTACTAACCCGTGTTGGCTCAGTGTTCTCCTTTGCTTATTTAGTCCCCCATGCCTAACTGCTTTTCCTATGTTAAATTCTCCTAGTTAAAATAACTAGTATAGTTTCCAAGTTTCTGATTGAACTCTGACTAATATGATACGTGGGATCATGTTAGAATGGAATTAGTTTATTGTATCTTTGATCTTAAATTTGGTTCTGAAAGTGCCTCAGTCAAGACCATCAAACCTTACCCCAGCTCGCCAATGAGGAGGCCTCTGAGTGGTGGCCCCTGGTATAGGAATGAAGACACACACTGGAGCATAGGGAGCCAGAGGCCTTGACTAAAACTTCCTCCAAAAAATGTATGCACTGGCTGTCTACTGAGACCAGTGTGTGTGCAAGGGGTAGTATCTCCAAAAAGGGCCGTAGCACAGAGCCTTTGTAATGATCAATGTTCGGGCTTGAAATATATACACACATAGGATTTTGGCTGGGAGCTGGACTTCTGAGAGAACCATCCTGATCCTCCCCAGGGAGATGAGGAGGCCATCTGGTCTCATGTTACTTAACATTGTCCTCCTTCTACCTTGGCTGTGGCAGAAATTTGTTCCTCATTAAAACGCACACTTATTTTGAATATGGATTTTTTTTTTCCTTTTCCACAAAGTTTCTACAAGCACCATTATTCACAGACTTATGAATGCCTTATTATTTATCGTGATACAAGCAACATTGATCCTGGCCAGGGAACTCATTTTATAACAAAATAAATGTGGCAATGACTCATGTATATGGAACTCACCAATAATTACCATAGGCTTCTTCACTCAAAAGCAGCTGACTAGTTTAATGAAATGGTCTCCCGAAGATCAAATTGCAGCACAGACGAGATGGTAGCAACCTGACATTGTGTGAGATTAATCTTACAGGATACATTATATACTTAGAAACAAACACCAGTTGGGCTGCTGTTCTCAAGGAATAACATGAGGATCCAGGAATCAAGGGAAATGAACACGAAAGTGGAGCTTCCCCTTATTAAACCTTAAAACACGCTTGCAAAATTTTTGCTTCTTGTTTCCCAGTTTTGAGCTCTGCTGCTTTAGAGATCTTAGCTTGAAATGGCAAAACAGTTTCTAGGAAGGGGCACAGCAATGTCATTGACTAGAAGCTGAAAATAGTAAGCACTAGAAGAATTAAAGATCAAAATGATTAGTATGTAAATCTGGGTTTAAACTAAATGTAATACAGTAATTACTTTTTAATGAAAATTCGTGTTGCTTGAAAATATGTAACATCTGTAATCAGTACCAGAAATATTAGTAATATCATCAAAGTTTGAGTAGTATATATGTGTGGGGAGTTTTTGGGAAGATAGTAAAATTTTCCTAAAGAAGGCCCAAACAAATTTTTGATGGTGACAATCAAATATATTTTAAGATGCTTTTGAGAATTCTTGTATCTTGTGGAATGATTAAAATTAGGATGCATTCTCTAAAGATTGACGAAAATTTAGAAAAATAAAAGGGAATACAAGCCTCATATAAAATGAGAAAAATTATAAGCAACAAATAACTTTAAAAATTGAGAATATAAACGGTTAACATAAGTAAAGGTGTAGTCTCTTAAATTATAAAGAAATTGAACTTGATTTACCAAAGAGATTATAAGATGAAATTTTAAAAATTCAATTACATGTTGTTCTTGACACGTGTTAAAACCTACACACAAATTCAGAATAACTCAAAATCAACAAGGCAAGCATAATCAAAAACAGAACATGTGTTGATAGTATGTTGAAAGTACAATATGTTGGCCAGGCACAGTGGCTCATGTCTGTAATCCCAGCAGTTTGGGAGGCCAAGGCAGGCAGATCACAAGATCAGTAGTTTGAGACCAGTTTAACCAACATGGTGAAACCTCGTCCTCGTCTCTACTAAAAATACAAAAATTAGCCTGGCATGATGGCACACACCTGTAATCCCAGCTATTCAGGAAGCTGAGGCAGGAGAATCCCTTGAACCCGCGAGAAGGATGTTTGAGACCAGCCTAGCCAACATGGTGAAACCCCGTCTCTACCAAAGATACAAAAAATTAGCTGGGCGTGGTGGCACCTGCCTGTAATCTCAGCTACTCAGGAGGCTGAGGCAGGAGAATGGCTTGAACCTGGGAGGCGGAGGTTGCAGTGAGCCGAGATGGTGCCACTGCACTCCAGCCTGGGGCACAGAGCAGATGCTGTCTCAATAAAAAGAAAAAAAAAGAAGAAAAGTACAATATGTTAAATGGAAGAAAAGGAGTCACTTTATCTCGTGAATAATATAATTCAAAACTAAGATATGGCTATTATTTATCATAAATCCCAAGAAAAGGATATATATTTAATATTAATATATCCATAATAGTTTATATATTATACATTCATTACATGAATAGTTATATGTATATTTATGTATAAAACTTTTAAACATGGGAAAAATTAATTCCTGGAAGTAATACATCTTTCAATTTTTTTCAAAGAACCAGACTTTGGCTTTGTTGATCCCCTTTGGGACATTTATTTTTTATTTTTAAAACTTTCTTTTCTTATATATATTGTCCCTTTCATGTAGATTTATTTTGACCTTATGTATGTGATTCATCACGTGGCTTCTTGTTGATTTTTAGTGTTTGTTTATTGTTCTATATATACATTTAATGCCATTGTTTCCATGTATATCTTGCACTGTATCTTCTAGGTTTTGAATGTAACATTTTTGCCTGGTTTTCAGATTGTATCATTTCCTTCGCTCTAGCTTCAAGTTTACTGATTCTGCCTTCTGTCATCTCTAATCTGTTGTTAAGTCTGTCAGAATTTAAAAAAAAATTCATTTATTGTTTCCACTTTCATTTCATTCTTTATTTCCATGTATCTGCTGAGATTCCCAATCTGTTCACTCAAAATAACCATATTTTTCTTTATGTATTTAAAATTACTTATAACAACTGCTTTAAATTATTACCTACTTAATCCAACATCTGAGCCTTATCAAAGCAGGGTCCAGGTAGACTGATTTTCAAGCTTATACTCTTAACTATTTTTGTTTCTTTAATATGACCCACATTATCCTGGCATATATACTTATATTTATTATATACTGGATGTTAGGGTAATGCATCATTGTGATTCTAGATTCTGCTGTCCACCTCTAAAGAATCCTGATTTTTGTTCTTGGAGGCAGGCCAGTAACTGACTGATCACAGTGATCATGTATCTGTTTTTATTATTATTATTATTTTTCTTTTTTTTGAGACGGAGTTTCGCTCTTGTTACCCAGGCTGGAGTGCAATGGCACGATCTCGGCTCACCGCAACCTCCGCCTCCTGGGTTCAGGCAATTCTCCTGCCTCAGCCTCCCGAGTAGCTGGGACTACAGGCACGTGCCACCATGCCCAGCTAATTTTTGCATTTTCAGTAGAGACGGGGTTTCACCATGTTGACCAGGATGGTCTTGATCTCTTGACCTCGTGATCCACCCGCCTCGGCCTCCCAAAGTGCTGGGATTACAGGCGTGAGCCACCGCACCCGGCCTGTTTTTATTATTTTTTATGGCATTTCTGTGAAAAGCCCAACTTGCTTCTCAAGCCCCTCTAAATTGGAAGGATCTAAACTCCCAAGTACTACATCCCCTGAAATTCTTTAAAGAATTTTTGGCTTTTGTTATTCAGGCCTTGTTAGAGCATGTCTGGAATAGGTCTACTCTAGGGTGTGATCTTTAGTCCTTGGGTGTGGCCTTTCTGATTTTCAACTAGTCTGTATTGGAATTGGGCTGAAGCTGTACTTCCCAGCACTGTTTGATCTCTAGTATTTCATATTTCTGTTTCTCTCTGAGACCTATAGTTGCTGCTCATTATTAAGCCTTGTATAGCCTAGTTCCATGCATGTGCAAACCAGACCTCAGCCAAAGATTCACAGATAATCCCTAAATGAGCTTCTATCATTCCCATTCCCATTCCCGACGTCTGTGTAGCTCCTGTCTTTTTAGTTTCCTGCCCCACAGACAAGTCACTTTGGTGGTCTCAAACGTGGATCTCTGCCTTCACATCTGAGGAGGACCACCATGCTCCATTTGAACTCAAGCAGCCTATGCTGGGAACTGGGAAATTATCTCTAGGCAGAGAGCTAGAGCAAACATGTGATTCGCCTTGTGAGTTTCCCTTCTTTCAGAGATTGTGCTTCTGTGCTGCCTACTGTCCAGTGCTTACAAGAGTGGCCTTACATATTTTTCCAGTTTCATAACTGTTTATGCTGGCAGAACTTGTTTAGTACCAGTTCCTCTGTTCTGGCTGAAGCAGATAATTACAAGTAATTTTTATTTTCTTTTCCTTGCTTATTGGAAGTTTCTTATTGAATATGTGTAATATTTATAGCTATATGTTTTAAATTACTAGAGAAAATGTTATTCAAGTCAGAAGAAGAAAATACAATTCCTATTTTCACGGAGATTAAAGAACACATCTGGCTTTAAGCTTTCTTTCTAATATCATAGCCTTGTTAGGATGAGCTTTTATTTTTTGTCTTTCAATTTTGCTAAATGAGAAAAGAACTTGAAAGACAATTAAAAAGAAAAAAATGGAAATGGTAAAGGAATATAAATCCCAGAAAAAAAAACTAATCAGTAGCTTGTATATATTAAATTTATTTTTCTAATTCCCTGACTTCTGCAATTACAAATTTTAAGAATTTTTGCATATAGTGTTAAAATATACTCTAATCCACTATTAGGACTAGTGATTTCTGAGATGATATATACCATGTATTGAGTACTTGCCCTATATCAGGCCCTGTGCTATATATACTATATATGCATGATTTGATGTAATCTTCATTACGACTGCCAAATGTAGGCAAATTTATGCCCATTTTATTCCCACAAGGAAACAACCTTAGAGCAACGAAGGAAGATAATAAAAATTCTTTCCTTTAGTAAAGTAATTGTGTCCTTCTGGGACAATGTGAGAATTAATGTCTCTGTGTGCACCTGTACAATGAGACCTCTAATGTTCTCTTCATGTAGTCCTATTATGCAGTGTGTATCTGCATATTCCTAATATTACTAATACTTATGAATGTTTCATTATATTTATACTTGTCAAAAGTATATATGGGCTAAAGTTATTTGAGGAATTGTGCTAAAACTTAGGTTTTAAAGCAGTAATGACATTCATTCTTTTGTCTCTTTATCCTCAATATACTTTGCAAGTGGCTTTGGTTAATTTCTTTAGTACAAACTGTGTAGTATGTGAGTATATCTCAGGATGAAGAACATGTTTTGGATTCTAAACCACACTAGAAACAGGAGCACTAGTCCTCAAAAGCAAATTTGTTGTCCAACTATGTGGATAAATATCCCCAAGTGTATAAATGCCAACAACTGTTTGATCCAGGGAGAGTTGAAAGGGAGTTTCAGGGATGATTATAAAGGGAAACCTGAATGAACAAAATCATCTCAGTCAGTGGAAACCATCCAGTTCCCAGATGAGAAGTCATTAAAATTTCTGACTTTCACTGGAAGAATTAAAAAAAGATTAGAAAAGATGATTTTAAGCATTTTTGGAGTGTACATTAATTGGATACATTCTCTTATCTCTGTGACATACTACTATGACCAACCCCATTTTACTGACAATCAAACTGAGAATTAAAGGTTATGTAATGTATCTGGGGTTACATCTCACACCTTGTAGGAGACTGAGCTAAGAGCAGGGTCCAGGTAGACTGATTTTCAACCTTATATTCTTGACCACCACACTGTACTGCCTTGAAACTGATTAAATATAGGAAACAGTACTTTAGAGAATGTGTGTCTTCTTAGTCATTTGTTTAGATATCAATAGACATAAATTCTTATTTAATGTTGTTGGCCACCATGGTTATAAAGTTTCCAACTTTTGGTGAATGTTTTCTTAAGCAATTATTTGCTAAGCTCCTTTTCCCCTTTGGTACCCTGCCCTTATTTCTAGCCTCATTTCTTACTACACTGTCCTACTTTGAACCCTCTGAGAGCTTCATGGAGCCTGTTCTCCAAAAAGCTTAGAGAGGGATTCTATTTAGCCTTGATTTGTTCCTGCTGTAAAAGTGTTTTAGGTTTGAAAACTTTCAATTATGTCATGAATGGGGAAACCTCTCTTAGGACCAGAAGCGAAAAAAATACAGTGATTTTAATTTTTTTACTCCTTAACACAGAAAGAAAGAATAAGATTATTTTTCAATTAAACGCTCTATCTTGGCCTAAGGATTTAAGGTATTCAATCTCCAAAGAATTTGGCTTCCCAGGAGTGGGAATGTTAAATTTAAGCTATAGAATTGACTTGAATTAAAGCAAATTAGTAAAATGCATAATTTTACTGGATTTGTGGAGTTTTGCTTTGGTAGAGATTTAGTTATATGCGATTGCATGTTTTTTTTTTCTTTTTTCTTTTTGGACCACAGTCATGTAATCAGTTCTATTATATTAACTGGATACACATTTTTTGTGTGTGTCATGATAGCCATTGTTTCAATTAAATTGATCTAAGCCAAACCCCACTGATTCATTTGGGAAACAACAGGGTCACTTGACAATGAGAAAACAAAAAAAGTTAAAGTGTAGAAAAAAATTGTTATCTCTGTGGGAGAAGCATTATATGATTAACTAAGGTATTAATATTATTTTTTGAACTCAGATACTAAAAGAAAGCTGTATTTGGACATCAGAGTGCATTTGCTTCTCTGCGTAGGTATGTGGTCTTTGATCACTTTTTCTTTGTTGCCTCGTTCTGCCAGTCTATGTACCTCTGCTGGTTCTTTCTACCTTCTGCTCTTGCTGTCTCACCTGCAGCTTTTAAGCTTATCCTGGCAGAGGCAGGTAAAAATTTGGCCTCCTTATCAATCGGCCTTCCCCTTCTCCAAATCATGTGGCTAGCAGAGTGACCACATATATGTCATCTAAACTTGCGCATCTTGTCTAGTGCAAATGCTAAATGAAGAGGGACTCTGACATAAGGGGCAAAACCAGGAGTTTTACCTATAGTGTTGCATTGCTCCTGCATCTCCCTCACTGCAAATAACCAGGGCTCAGTTCCTTCAATCTCAGGGACTAGGTACTTACGTTGCTTCAAGGCATAGTTATTTCCACCTCCACCATGCTGGCTTAATCAACTAACACTGAGTTTTTGTTTTGACTTACTCCCAAATTTGGTCCAGTTACCTTTTATGTTCAGTGCTAGAATTCTGCCCTATACCCCAGACTAAGAGCTTGACATCCTTCCATAAACTCATTAGTCTTCTGTTCTTACATTAAAGCTTTATATTTAAACAGTAACCATGAGGCTGAGGCCTGTCCCTACTGAACACAAATGCTGCTTGCTGCCTGACTTATCATCTGTGTGAGGCTTGGAGCATTACGCATCCTGGTTTGTTTTGTTATCAAAATCTATAAACCTGATGGCAATCTGCTATCTCATCAGAGACCAGTGATACCAGCTGCTTTCTTAATGTTGGCAAATGCTCTGTGCTTCCAGATCTTTGAAACTTTTGTAACTACCTATGTTTCTGGAGTAAGACTCTTCAGGTAGTTCTTTCCTTAATTCTTGCCCTTCCTTTACAGATCAGTATATATCTAATATTACTTTCATGCTCTACTCATACTCTATGTAGCCTTGGAAGAACCATCATTCTGCTCACCAGAGGGCCGAATTTTACTAAGGACCCTCCTATGTTCAGTAACAATGTGGCAGACATAATTTGGATTATAAATGTAAACATAGACTTGCTTGTGGAAGGGTAGATTACAAGAGATTGAAAGCAGGATTCACAGCAATTATGTCATTAAAGAGAACCAAAATGAAGAAACTGGAAAATGTTGGGAACCAATTTTATATTGGTGTTGTGTCAGTTAAATTTCACTGATGGTAAGCAACATAAATCAACTTTAAAAATTTAAGTGAAAAGGGAACTTGTTGGAGGAACATCGGTATCACACATAGAATGAAAGAAAGAGCTGTACTACTTTGTCCCTTGGCCTTTGAGCACTGAGGTCCTCATTCTGACTGCGTTGGAAGCTCATCATTGTCAACCCACTCCCTCTCTGGAAATTTAACTTGGCTAAAGACAGCTGACTTCCCAGGGGTGTGACCTTGATTAAAGCCACTCTGTTTAACCTTATTCAATTTCCATTCCATGACAGCTTGATGGGGGAATATATCTTTTTCTCTTTGACTCTTTGCCTCAATCTGGGACACCTCTGAAGCGCCATCTAGCTCCAGAAGTCTCCGTAGGATTGGCTGAAGACTCCGTTGCAACTGCACAACATCCCAACCTCTCCTACTTCCCAATATGTTTCCTTTCACTTCCTTAGAGGCAGATTTTGATCCCAACATCAGTCTTATGGAGGATGGAGCTGATTTATCGCTTTAATCGGATAACTCTACCATTAGCTCTAGTGATACTAGGAAGTATGACTTTGACTCTTGGGTAAGACTAAGGTTGTAGGATTTATCACATTCTATTAAAAGTCTGAAACTTCTCTGCCAAGCCCCAATTTTATTTTATGCTTTTACTGATGGTTTCCAAATGTTTAGCTGGTTAAACAGCCTAGTTTGACAGCATGACCAGAGAACATAAAAATTTTACTGGAGCTTCTGCTTTGAGCTCTCCCGAAGCCAAGCTTTTTCACATAGCTTTTGGTTGAATACAGATATGAAGCACAATCCTTGCACATATAAGGCCCGTGAGAGCTAGTGCATGGATATCTTTCTGATCGTAATGTTTGCCTGTGCTTGCTTTTTTTTTATGGCACTGTATCTTTTGTCTTTAAATAAAACTGTTACATAAGTATGCTCTATAGGGTCTACGAGTCCTTTAAATATCTATATATGGGAAATATTTTCAATCACTGAGTAAGCTTCCCATATGCAGATCTCAGTCTCAGAATCTGTTTCCTGAAGAATTCTGACCTGTGAAAACAATGAACTTTTAGAAAGTGTGGTGTTTTCAACAGCCGGAAAGTAGAAATTGTCTGCTAAGGTTTCCTAAACTCCTTTTGTCTTCTGTCTTTGCTATGGGTTGAATTGTGTTCTCCAAAATTTGTATGTTGAAGTTTCAACCCCCAGAACTTCAGAATGTGACTTTATTTGGAAATAGGGCCATTGCAGGCATAATTAGTTAGGATGAAGTCATACTGGAGTAGGGTGGACCCCTAACACAATATGACCAGTGTTCTTACATACAGAGAAAATGTGAATACACACACACACACACACACACACACACAAACACACAGCCATGTGAAAATGAAAGTAGAGATCAGGGTATTGCAGCAGAAGCCAAGAAACACCCAGGACTGACAGCAAACCACCAGAAGCCAGGAGAAAGGAGTGGATCACATTTCTCCCTCACAGTACTCCGAAGGTTAGGCTCACTCTACCATCACCTTGATTTTAGACTTCAGAATGGTGACACAATGATTTCTGTTGTTTAAGCCACCCACTTTGTGGTACTTGGCAGCCTTGACAAAATAATACAGTCTTTGCTTAAGATCCAAATTTCCAGGAAGGTAGTTCTGATCTGTCCACTGATCAAACAAACAAAATTGCCACACTAAGACAAGGTAGCAGAGTATCAGAAATGAATTTGAAGTTTCAGGCCAATTGATTAGAAAAATGATACTTCTCCTAACTAGAAAACTAGAACGCTGGAGTTGAAACAAATTTTATGGGTAACACATTGTTTTATTTACTTGACTTCATGGTAGTAATGCTATATCCATGTGGAGATACCAGCAGGAAATTAGACATTTCAGGTTAGAGATTGAGAGAGAGGCTGAGATTAAAGATTTACAGTTGATCCTTAAGCAACAGAGAGGTAGTAGGGGAGCTGAGTCCTTGTGCAGTAAAAAAATCTGAGTCTAACTTTGGACTCCTCAAAAGCTTAGCTACGAATAGCCTACTGTTGACCAGAAGTCTCGACAATAACATAAACAGTTGATTAACACGTATTTTGTATGTTATATCTATGATATGCTATAATCTTATAATAAAGCAACTGAGAGAAAGATTGTTATGAAGAAAAATACATTTATAGCACGGTATTGTATTTATCAATACTGTAAGTTTACATCACCTGTTTAAAAGATTAATTCTCTGAAATGGCAGGTGCCCACAATGGCAGAACTCAGTCTATGATACATATCAAGCAATTTAACTTTTTCTTGTAATGTCCTGACTTTGCTTCTTGGGAGCACTTCCCAGCGTCACTGGTGGCCCCATCTGTGGGTCTCATGGTGTTACTCAAGGTTTATGATATTGCACCAAACAGATGCAAAATACTTCAGAACTTTGAAATCACTTTTTAATGCAATACAAAACTTACTGGATAGACCTGCTTATGTGGAAATCATTATCATCACAGGTGTTTTAAGTGGATAGTTACAACACTTGTACTCACTGCAATAGCAACAGGAAGTAGCTATGATATTGTTACATTAGTGCAGTATGTACTAAAGTGAATTTTATGCAACTATGATTCAATGTTGCATTTTTGCTTTTGTTTACATTTGTCTGACTGTGAATAGTACCATGTATGGTCTGTGTTTGTGGGTGTAAGGTTTGATAAATTTTAACATTTTACCATAGATTCACATGTATTTTATGGTAATATATGATAAAATAGACTGGTATTAAATATTTTATGTATTCATAATATACCTAAATGTCTTATTATTAAAAAATATTTTAAATCACATGGTTCATCTGCAAGTTTTTTCAAATTGTGACAAATTTCCAATTTTCTAATATATTTATTTTTAAAAGTCCACATATAAGTGAACCCATGCAGTTCAAACTTGTGTTGCTCGAGTCAACTATATATAAAAGTGATTTTTACAGAAGTAACTTTTGAAGAAATTGGATCGTTAATCACTGTCTGTGAGCTGGACCAGGAGTAAGCTCAACTGTACCTGAAAGGTTGCACCATAGCAGATGGTTTCCGTGGGTAGTGCTGGAGGAATTGAGGGAAAAACAACCAGCTATTGCTGGTTAGTAGCTTAAGTTTTCAGGCCAGCCAGAGAAGAGAGAAATTTACCCAAAAAAGTTAGGGTGCCAAATTTTATTGTAAGAAATAATGTGGGCTCAAGAACTTGGAGCCAAGGCCAAAAGCATATTATGGAGAGAAAAATTCAGCAGAGAAGTCACATTAAAATCTAGTTGGTGTCAATACATTAATTTACTGGGGAAAAGAAGAGTCTTGTCAACAAATGGAGCTGGAACATATGTATGTTCAAAAGAATAGAGTTGGTGTCTTATATCACACCATATATAAAAATTAATTCAAAATGGATCAAAGACCTAAATGTAACAGCTGACTTATTAAATTCTTAGAAGAAAACATAGGCATAAATCTCATAAATCTTCATGACTTTGGATTAGGTAATAATCTCTTAGATACAACAGTGAAAGGAAAGCAATGACAACAACCAAATGGACAAATGAGACAAAAATGAAAAATGTTTTGTAATTTGAAGGATACCATTAAAGAAGTGGAAAAAAACCTCACAGAATTAAAATAGAGGCAAAAGATTCAAGTAGACATTTTTCCAAAGAAGAGAGACAAATGGCAGTAGACAGATGAAACGATGCTCCTATAATTAACCATCACAGAAATGCAAATAAAAACCATGATTAGATATCACTGACATCAACCAGAATGATTATGATAAAAAGAAAAGTAATAATAAGTGTTGGTGAGAATATAAAGAAATTGGAAGTCTCACCTGCAGAAGGTATCTGTTGCTCTGGAAACAGTCGTCCAACATTTTTTAAAAAGATTAAACAGAGCTTCCTCACAACCCAGTAGTTTCAGCCCTAGATATATACCTGTGAGAAATAAAGCATATGTCCACATAAAACTTGTACACCAATATTCATAGTAGCATTATACATAACAGCCAAAATGTGGAAATAATTCAAATGTTTATCAACTAAAGAATGGATGAACAAAGTTTGGTATATCTTTGTAATACAATATTATTGGACTACAAAAAGGAATGAAGTTCTGATATTCTCTACAATATGAATGCACCTTTGAACATTATGCTAAAAGTCACAAAGAACCACATATTGTATGATTTCATATATAGGTGTGCATTGCTTAACAACAGAGATATGTTCTGAGAAGTGCATCATTAAGCCATTTTGTCCTTGTGCAAACATCATAGATTGTACTCCACAAACCTAGATGGTTTATAGGCTGCTACACTATGATATGGCCTGTTGCTCCTAGGCTACACACTTGCATAGCATGTTAGTGTTTTGAATAGTGTGGGCAATTATAACACCACAGTATTTATGTTTCCAAATGTATCTAAGCATAGAAAAGGTGCAGTAAAAATTTGGAATAAAAGATGAAAAATAGCTCATCTGTATAGAGTACCTATTATGAACGGGGTTTTCAGGACTAGAAGTTTCTCTGGGTGAGGCAATGAGTGGTGAATGAATGTGAAGGCCTGGGACATCACTGTACATTCTGTAGGTTTTATAAACACTGTACACTTAGGCCACACTGAATTTATTTAAAACATTTCTTTCTTCAACAACAACCTTAGCTTACTATAACTTTTTTACTTAATGGCCTTTTGTAACTTTTTGACTACTTTGTAATCACACTTAGTATAAAACATAAACACATCGTACACAAAAATATTTTCATTTTAATATCTCTATCCTATCTGCCTTTTTGTCTTTAAAATTTTTTTATTCTTTTTTTTAATGTTTAAACTTCTTTGTTAAAAAACAGAGGCACAAACACTCACTTTACCATAGGCCTACATGGGGTCAGGATCATTAAAATCACAGTCTCCCACCTACATATCTTGTCCCACTGAAAGATTTTCAGGGATGATAACATGCACAGAGCTGTCATCTTTTATAACAATGCCTTCTTCTGGAATACCTCCTGGCTGTTTTACAGTAAACTTTATATATATATATATATATATATATATATATATATATTTTACATATATATGTTTACTTATATATATGTTTACTTATATATATTTTATATATATCTTATATATATATAAAAGTAGAAGGAGTACACTCTAAAATAAAAAGCTTATGGTATAGTAAATATATAAGGCAATAATGTATAATATAGTTGTTTATGATCAAGTGTTATGTACCATACATAATTGTATGTGCTAGATTTTATTTGACCATCAGTACAGCAGATTTGTTTACAGCAGCATCACCACAAACATAATGAATAGTGTGTTGTACTATGATGTTAAGACTGCCATGATGTCAATAGGCAGTAATAATTTTCCAGCTCCATTGTAATCCTATGGAACCACTGTGGTATATATGGTCTGTTGTTCACCAAAACTGTTAAATAGCATATGACCACGTATAAAATATTCAAAATAGGGAAATCGAAACAGAAAGTAAATTAGTAGTTGCTTAGGGCTGGCAGGGGAAATTATGATTAAGGAATGTGGAGTTTCTGGATGATAATAATGTTATAAAATTGTGCTCATGGTTGCACAACTCTGTATTATACTAAGAACCTATTACACCTTATATATTTTCAATGGATGAATTGTGTAGTATGTGAATTATATCTCAAGAAGTTGTTTTGAAAAATCAAATAAAAAATGGAGGTGTGGTGAGTATAGACATGGAGAGTAAGTTGCAGGAATGGGTCCAGTTTTATGTGTGTGAAACATCAGGATCAAATAGACAACAAAAGCAGAGAGTCGCATTGCTGATTGATAAGAAAGATGTAAGAAAATACCTCATCACTCACTAGCAAGAATATATAACTGCTTTAGTGAGAAATATTAGTAAATATGAAAAGATTTTATTTTTTAAGATAAATTTTGACTGTTCTATGTTGATCCTTAGCTGTCTTTTCTTAACAGGATTTCAGCCAGATTTTCTAACTTTTCTGCTATTTTTATCAATCAGAAAAGGCCAATTCTTGTGTTCAAGAATTTGCCCTTTATATTTAAAATTTAACTTTTATATCCAATGCAAAGCGATTCTCCTCTCTTCCTCCTAGAAAGCACAGAAGTTGTGCAGGAGGGACTGTTGTCTGCCTCTCAGACATTTTTCAGCTTTTCTCACTTCTCTACTGTCTCTTTTTACCATCTTTAAGTGGTGTTATCTCTGGGGCAGTGATGAAGGAGAAGGAACGGTATTTCCATGCTTCAGAGCAGATTCCAGGTGCACACACACACAGACCTGCACCCTTGCCCTTAGCACTCTGATGAAGACTTGACGTTGTGAAAGGTTGTGGTCATTCCCCTCCCATGTGAACTGGCCTTTATTTACTCTTTCTCTGGGAGTTTTCTAAATACTGATATTGGCTTCCTTTTTTAAAAGATCAGTTTCCCTTTCCTGTTGCTATTTAGCCTTGACCACTATTTCTTATGCTATTTTACCCAAGTCCTTGGAAGAATGTTCAATGTAAGCAATTTCCACTTTGCTGTCAATCCTATGAGTTACAGATGAGTTATTATTTGTTACAAATTGTTAATTCTAGCAATTTAATGAAGAGGTTATTACATCAAAGTACTGTACTTTGAGGTTGACTTTTCCTTTTTTCTGGTACCATCCTAATTTGAGGGGTGTGGAAACTAAATTTTTAAAGACATCATCAGATACTGTCACCACACCTTTCACTCTCTTCTTTGCTTTTTTTTCTTTATCTGTTATTTCCTCCTATTTCATCATTGCTTCCATCAAAACACCGGATTCAATTGAAACTCTATTCAAATTCAGCAAAATCATTAATAGCTGGAAACTATGTGTGAATCTCCTCATTAATTGTCTTTCTGCTTTCTATAGAGTTAAACCACATTATCCAGGTGGCGGTAGGCTGAACACAAAGGCACACTAAGTACTAAATAATTTACTCCTAGTTCTTCCAAACACTACCATATTGTCTAGTGACTTGGGCAGCAGTGGTGCTTATATTTGTAGACTTGTCTTCTTTGTCAAATCTGGCAGTGGCTTTTTTGACATCACTAAAAATGACACTGACAGTGGAGTCCTTGGGGTGACCCACATGTATTATTTTGAAGAAAAAAAATGTCACAGTACTGTGGAAACAATCATATTACTGGCACTTAAAATCATACCTCACCATGCCAAGGTAAAAATAACTTGGGACAACAGATCTGAGTTTGATTAAGAATACCGTGGAAAACAGAGTGAGGTGGAATAGAAACCACACATTTTAAAGTTCTGCTACCTAGTTCTCTCATTCCAGCACCACAGGATGCAGCTACTCAATCTATGAGCTGGTCAGGCATAAAAATTCTCACTTCACTTTATGTACTTTGCAAGTAGACAATTTTGGATCTGCAGTTGCTAACATCTCCGGAGGCCAGGCAGCACAGACTTTTGGACAACTTTCAGAGCCACAAAGGAAAAATGGGAACCCACAATTGGGAAGGAATAATTCAATACTACTTGACTTGAGATTTTGAAGTTTAATTCTGATTTCACTAATAGCCAAGGAAGAACATATGCTGGAAGAGGCACACAAGTGAAAAACAAAACAAAACAAAACAACACACACACACACATTTAATTGCACTCTTTATACTTATGCATAAAACACTTAATTTAACTATTCTTGAATTTACCTGATTGTCATGTACATCACTGGAAGAAGGAATTAAGTCTCGTTTTTATAATTAGTCTACCAACCCAGAACGAGAAGTTACACCAAGTCATGGGATATGTTGAACCCTTAATACTGGGTCCCACCCTAAGCTACTGATGGTGTGTTTTCCAACTAACTACATTTAACTGCATGAGAAGAGCATGCCTGTCTTCATACACTGGGGAGGTAAGGTGGGGAGAGTGGGCATGGTTATAACAAATCTGTTCTATGTTGGGAGGCTGAGGCGGGTGGATTGCCTGAAGTCAGGAGTTTGAGACCAGCCTGACCAACATGGTGAAAACCCATCTCTACTGAAATACAAAAATTAGCCAAGTGTGGTGGAGAACACCTGTAATACTCAGCAGGCTGAGGCAGGAGAATCACTTGAACCCAGGAGGAGGAGGTTGCAGAGAACCGAGATCATGCCTTGCACTCCAGCCTGGGCAACAAGAGTGAAACTCCATCTCAAAAAACAAAACAAATAAAAATCTGTTTTATGTTCCCAGACTTGAAGTCATAGCTTTCCTTTTCCTTTGGTACAGAAGAAAGTCTACTAATTTCACTTTATGTCCAACTCTGGCTCATCATGGCTGTTTTTTCTAAAATATATCTAACTCATCTATGTTCTTCCATTTTCTTCTCTTTCAATCTTCCTTTTCCACCCTATATGCCAGTGTCAGATAGACTAGCTTTCCTAAACTCATTCTTTGTTGTCTATCAAAGCCAAGTCCATTTCCCTAGCTTGGCCCCTTATCCCTATCCACTGATACCCTACCTCACTCTCGTATCTTCACCTTACTCCTCACATCTCAAGGTCTCTCCCACTTCTGAAGCTGCCTCATCTCCCATCTAAAGTGTGTTCACATCTCCTTGGCTATGTCCTCCACTGTTTCTCAACTGTGGGAAACCATTATTTCTGCTGCCCCCAGAAATTCCGATATGTTCCTCATTCCTTTACTCCATTAAGAATCCTGGCTTTTGCTTACTCTACCAGACAGGGGTTTGTAAAGCTTTGCTTTCCTTGATTTGTATTATAAAAGCAAAAGTTACTGGCGTGGTTTTTAAACAAAATACATAAAGTTGTATTGAATATGTGTTTCTTTCCAAATAACATCCTTTCTTTTCACGTACAGGATATTCTCCCTCCCTTGAAAATGACAGACATAGTTAACTCCTGCATTCCTCTCCAGGCAGCATAATCTTAGCCTTCCCTGACGTCATCTTTATTCTCTCTTCTTTGAACTCCTATGACACTTATATGTGACATGTATCCATTTATTACTTAGTTCTTGTGTGTTTTTTTTTCTTCAATGAAATGGATAAACTTCTTGAGAACAGTAGCCATGTCATATTTCTCAATATTTTCATCTAGCCTAATGTCAGGCATGTGATAAATGCTTAAGTTCCTATTATCAATTTGTTCTGCTGAATAATTGGAAATTTCTGCCATTTTAAACATATATCTGAATTATGGATACTAACCATGTTTGTAAAAATCAAACACACTAATAATTCATGTATTTTATGGAGAAAAATTATAGTCTGGCTCTGGGCAAATTTTGTACACATGCAAAAATACTCAGAAAAATAACAGGGATAATAAAATACATGTTTCTGAGTTGAATAAGGTTTTCAAGGTAATCACTACCATATATTTAGTGACAATTATTCTCAATGCCTAATAGTTTCTGGGAATTTGTGGATGGTTTACTCATTAAACTGTTGCTTACAATCTATCCCAACTTGTTTTTCCTACTGCAATTTCTCTTTTCACAAACTATTCCTTGTTCAGGGGGGAAAAATGTGCATGAGGAATACTTTCCACTCATCTTGCCAACCCTGTTAAGAAACATTTCATTTGTTCTTCCAAAGCTAATGTTTACCTTTCATAGATACGACTTTCATCTGAAATCTGATATTTTAGAAGTTTTTATTTACCACTTTAGAAGCAATATTTTGTCCATGTTACATAGGTATTCACCACCATTACTTTCACTGAATTCTGTATCAAATATGATTGTGAAACAAATCACTGGAATACACTGATAATAAATAAATTATTTTCAAACCATTTTAGCATGCACCTGTAGTACCCTGGATTTGTGTAGCTATGTGGATAATTCACTGTTAGGGGAATGCTACAATAATTTAAATAGGAAACTAGTTTTGTTTTCTAAAAAAAGTTCGATGGTGTATGCAGAAATAATATTCTCCTATCATTAGTTTTAAAGCACTCAAGGAAGCATAAAAACCTTCTGGAATTTCATGTATTCAAATGGGGTTTAAAACTTGTTATTTCATTTCTTAACAATTCAAGTACACTTATTACACATTTGCTTGTTCTTCTATAGAGTGCCAAGTTGACCTTGTATGTATATATATATATATATATATATATATATATATATATATATAATGATCTTCAAAGATAATGAATATTTTGAAGTATTTTCTTAATTTATGTTATTGGCTCACCAACTATTCCCATGGAAAATGAGGCGGAATATTTCCAAATATGCCTTTCTCTCCTTCCTCCTTACATCTCTCTTTCCTGCCAAAATCTTGTTTTTACAGTTTTATTTTGATACTGATGCTCACTCTGTGTGGCCCTTTTTTAATAAGGAAGTAGAAATAGAAAAACACCCCGATTTCTTTTCTCCTTTACTGTAATCCTGGCCTCTTGGGAATTTGGAGGTCACTGATTTGCTCTCTGTCCCCCCACCCTTCCATTCTTCCCCAGATAGGAGCTTATTGGATGAGGCAAGAACAGTGGTGCCTTGTGACGTGGGGACTGGGCAGTTCTTGACCTAGTACTTTTCTCTAGGTGCATACATCTGCAGTTCACTGTGGCTGAATTGTTGGATCAGCCAGTCAAACAATTTGTTCTTTTTAATGAATTAATTGGGTGTTTAGCTGCAATAACAAATCACAGTCCTGAATTAAAAGGGTAAAATGGTGATTTGTATAAAGATAACCTAAATTATTTGAAGAAAAATGCAGAGCAGTGTCACCTTCACTATGCATCCTAGAAAATACCAAAACTTAATCCCGGCACTTTGGGAGGCTGAGGCGGGCGGATCACGAGGTCAAGAGATCAAGACCATCCTGGTCAACATGGTGAAACCCCGTCTCTACTAATAAAAATACAAAAAAAATTAGCTGGGCGTGGTGGCGCGCGCCTGTAGTCCCAGCTACTCGGGAGGCTGAGGCAGGAGAATTGCTTGAACCCGGGCGGCGGAGGTTGCAGTGAGCCGAGGTCGCACCACTGCACTCCAGTCTAGCGCCTGGTGACAGAGTAAGACTCTGTCTCAAAAAAAAAGAAAATACCAAAACTTAATGTCGTCTGACTCTGCCATTTCGGAGATAAAGTGTTAAATGGACGTCATTCCTGCTTTAGTTTTACTACCCGGATATAATGTATGAGTGAGTTTAAATGGAATACTTTCAAAATATTAGTGTTGAACTGGATTCAAATTTTGGGAAAAAAAACAATTATTTTAAAAGGGCAGATACATTGGAGATTTAACACAATAAAACCTTAGAAACTATAAGTTTAGCTTAAAACTCCGTCATTAACACATCTCTTTAGAATGTAACAGAGAGCAATACATTCTCACATTGCCATAGTGCCCTTTGTTCTGCAATCCTAGAGAACGTAACAGCAAATACAGTTAAAATTAATAACAGAGGAACAGATTTCCTGAAGGAATTATTGTAGGCAGATGGAAGCAAAACAAATCAGCTTAAAGTTTAGATTGAAGAAATCAACCATGGGGACTTTCTTTATTTCATTTCACAATGCATCCAGAGTCAGAGGACTCCAGGTTTATAACTGAGTTACAGTTTGGCTGGTAACTAAAAACAATTAATGTTCATTTAACGTGTTATTTACAGGCACTAAGCACTCAGCACACATTAACTTTTTTAATCTCACAAGGATCCTATGAGATGGTGTATTAGTTTTCTAGGAAAGCAATAATAACCACCATACATCCAGATACTTAAAACAACAGAAATGTATCCCCCCCAGTTCTGGAGACTAGAAGTCCAAAATCTAGCACAAGTGCGCCATCTCTGGAGTCTCTTAGGGAAGATCCATTCTTTGCCCTTTACAACTTTTGGTGGCTGTTGCATTCCTTGACTTGTGGCTGCATCACTCTAATCTCTGTCTCCATGGTCACATTGCCACCTCCTCTCTTGTTTGTGTTTCCTCTGTGTATCTTTTATAAGGACACTTGTCATTGAATTTGGGGCTCACTCAGATATTTGAGGATGATCTCCTCATCTCAAGACCTCTAGCTTAATTACATCTGCAAAGACTCAAAGACCCTGTTCTCAATTAAGGTAACATTCACAGGTTCCCAGATTAGAATGTGGACATATCTTTTGGGGGTCATTCAACCCACTGCAGCACTGTGTTCATTTTACAGATGAAGAAAATGAAGAGAATTAGCTAACTTGTATTGGACTGCATGTAAGGTATGAACATTGTATGAAGTGTTTTATATACACTGTATTACCTATGTAATTTTCATAACATCCTATGAGGTAGAAATGATTATTATTAGCATTTTACAGATAAGGAATCTGGGCTTCTAGAATTTAATTTACTTAATATCGCCCAGAAAAAAATTTATTCCCTTTCTGAAGGCAGGTTGCAAGACAAAAATAAATAATTATTTATTTAAACAATTATGTATTTATGTAATAGATATATGAAATATATAGTATATTAGATAGTTGTAAGGGTTATCAAAAAATAAAGGAAAAGAGGGTATAAAGAATACTGTGAATGAATTACATTTTTAAATAGGTGATCATGGAAGGTTTCACTTAGAAGAGATTACAGACGGAAAAAAAGGAGACAGTGAGCCATGTAAAAACCTGGTAGAAGGGCATTCTAGGTGGAGAGAACAGTAGGTGTAAACCCCTTGAGGCTTGTTCAGTAACTACGATAAGGAAAAGTAGCATATGTCTGTATGACTATGTGTATGTGCACAGTAGTGAGAAATACTAGCTTCTCTTTTAAACAAGTGAAGTATGAAGTACCTGAAGGAATACTCAGATGTCTGTAGAGTAACATATATGCCTCTAGATCAGTAGCAAGATCCATGCAGGAGAACAAAACTTGAAAGTCATGATCAAATACAATACTCCAAATCCAGCGCTCATTACTCCATACCAGGAGGAAGCAATTTAAATAAACAGCACTTTCGTGCAGGAGGTGCCAAATTGTGCCATGTTGACAATTGCATTTTTTAAAAAATTGACTTTTAGAGTTAGTCCTGCTGTTGGCACACTCAATAAACATCATAAAATGAAAACACATGCTCATAGAAATATGAAATAAGTTTACATAGGTCTAATCCTTAACATACTAAAATCGTGGACTCAAGTGAATTATGCTTATTGTCAAAATGTCATTTATCTTTTGTCTTTCCAATGCAGTTGATGTGAGTATGGCACTTTAACTTCAAGTGTGATAGAGAAAGCAGCACTAATGCTGCACATCTAGTTAAGTAGTTCAGTGGAAACCCAGAGGTGGACAATTGGATCTATGCAGACTAATACCCTCTCTGTAACTGGAAGGGGAAGATATTTTTTCTCTCTACTATTTTGAAATCTAATAAAATCAAGACTCTGAAGTGTAGACATGAGAAAAGCCTTCTCAATTTACTAAGTTCATTCTTGATAGTTATAACTATCAGACTCTATCTAATAAGTTACGTGACTCATAACAGATCACGGTGTTTTTGTAGTCTTACTCTTCTTTCCTGCCATTAATTGAATGGCACCATTGCTACAAATAAATTCTTGCTGGGTTCTGTACATGTGCATGTTTCAAGAAGAATTGTGTTTATAGCAGTCCAATCATCATTACAGAATTTCCTTACATTTTAATACATAATTTGCTTCTCTTTACTGCAGGTGGAAGACAGGAATGTGGTGGAGGAGGGGGTAGATTGTTTTGGAATGTCAGCCAAAAGGGTAGGAAAAATATAATCAGAGCTAGGGCTAATGCAAAGCACTTGCTGAACTTGCCTTGCTTAATGGACAAAGTCAAAATTTGAGCACAGAAATTGAGACAGAAGCTGCCCAAAGGGAAATCAAAAAGCCTAGTGGTGGGACAAGGAGAGTGCAAAACCGTGGCACAGAGCCAAGAATTTGGATACTCGAAGAGAACTCTGATAATCGGCAGATTAGGACTAATAAAGAGTTGTTGGAATTGGACCCCAACGATGATGTAGATGTCAGCTGTCACTCGTGATTTGTCACTAGGGAGCATAATGCTTATTCTAGCCATGAAGGATTTGTTAGTAAATGTGATCTTTTAGTTTTTAAGAGACATTGGAATAGTTATGATCTTTAGTATAGATTATGTGCTAGTTCTTTAAAGATTTATTTTATGTTTGTTTTTATCATAGAATCTTCTTTGTTCTAACTTTTTTCTTATCCAGAAATGTTCTTAGTCTCTGATTATCCCATGAATGACTGATATTCTTTCCTGCCATTCAGATCTTACCTTAAGTGTCACTTCTACCAAGAAGCTTTCCTGACAACACAATCTAAAGAATCTGTTTAGGACTTCCTCCATAACATCCCTGATTTTCAGCATAGGATCCATCTGACATTTCTTCCTTCTTTCCATTCTTTTTTCACTTCCTGCTTTTTGTCCACTTCTACTATTAGATTTTAAGTTCCATGAGAGTAAGAACCTTGAGTTGTCTCATTTACTATGGTAGCTTCAGCACAGAGGAGAGTAAGTGATTCTTAATACTCCTCAATAAATGTTTTAATTAAATTATAAATAGGTGGATATTTGCTGCATTAACAATTATTTCTTAAATGTACTTGTTTCGTTGCTGATCTTTTTATGTTTCTTTTTTTTGTTTTGTTTTGTTGCACTGTATTAAAGAAGAACCATTGAAGGACCCTGTTGCCATATCCCAGAAAGAGCAAGGGGGGACAACATTGATATCCTAACTACTAGCCATCCAGTATCACTTAAATGTATCTATATTTTATGGCACAGAAAATATGATGTATTAATCATTCATTTCTTAGTAGTAAAAGACTGCATAAAAACCACTTGTAATTCTTCTTATTTATTCTAAACCAGAGGTCCCCAAACTGCTGGCTGTCTGCCAGTACCGGTCTGTAGCCTGCTAGGAACCAGGCTGCACAGCAAGAGGTGAACAGTGGGCAAGCGAACATTATCACTCTCCTGTCACGTCAGCAACAAATTGGATTTTTATAGAAGTGTGAACCCTATTGTGAGCTGTGCATATGAGGAATCTAGGTTGCATTCTCTTTATGAGAATCTAATGCCTGATGATCCGAGGTGAAACATCCCAAAACCATTGCTCTACCCACCCTGTCCATGGAAAAATTTTCTTCCACAGAACCAGTCCCGGGTGCCAAAAAAAATTGAGGACTGCTGTTCTAAACCACTAGCATTACATGCTTCTAAGATTTTCCCAGAAAAAGGTAAGTGTTCAACAAATAGTATTATCAAAGCACCTCCTTTGGCCAGGTGCAGTGGCTCATACCTGTAATCCCAGCATTTTGGGAGGCTGAGGTGGGTGGCTCACGAAGTTAGGAGTTCAAGAACAGCCTGACCAACATGGGGAAACCCTGTCTTTACTAAAAACACAAAAATTAGCAGGGCGTGGTGGTATGTACCTATAGTCCCAGCAATTCAGGAGGCTAAGGCAGGAGAATCACTTGAACCGGGGAGGTGGAGGTTGCAGTGAGCCAAGGTCATGCCTTGCACTCCAGCCTGGGCAACAGAGCAGACTCCATCAAAAAAAAAAAAAAGAAAATCAACTCCTTCACCATGATCTTATATTTAAGTGGTTGATAGGAGGATTAGCAAAGAAAGAAAGGTTAGTTAGGACTAAATATTAATTTTGTTTCTAAGTAAAAATAATAGAAATCCTAAATAGAAATATTATGTGTCCCTGACCATTTAAAGAGTAAAAACCTAAGGTAAAAAATTATTAACATCTTTCACAGCCTCTGCTTTACCTGTTTTTCATTAGAATCACGTGGGGGCCCTTTTAAATAATACAGGTACTAGGTTCCATGCTCAAAGATTGTGATTCCACTAGTATGGGTAGGACCAGAGTATTTATAGATAGCCTTAAGTTCCTAACATAGATACATTTTAGGAATGGCAATTAGAGTATTGTTTATAATGGAGAAAGATTGAAAGTGATTTAAATATCCTTAAAGTGTTACTGTCACAGCAGATTTAATAAGATGGGAAAATATTGACAACATAGTATAGCATGAAAAGCTTAGGTTTACATAAAAGAACAGAAAGCAAATGGTCCTGCTAAAAATAGATGTATTATTTTTAAAGTTTCAATGATACATTCTTTGTCACTAAAAAATAAAATTAGTTAAGTTAGGCTTTTCTGTGACTCCTAATTGGTTTTCCTTTTTAAAAATTTTTTAAATTTCTTTATTCACATAGTAATTGTACATCTTTATCGGGTACATAGTGATGTTATGATAATGTATAGTGACCAGGTCAGTGTAAATAGTGTATCCATCATCTCAAACACTTGTCTTTCTCTTTGTTGGGAACATTAAATAATTGGTTTTACTTTGTGGAATGTGAGATGTACTATTTAAAAAACAAACAAAAAAAGAAGCCAGCTGCAGTGGCACATACCTTTAGCCCCAGCTACTCAGGAGGTTGAGGCAGGAGGATCACTTGAGCTCAGGAGTCCAGGACCGTAGTATGTAATTATCTTGTCTGTGACTTGCCACTGCACTACCGCCTGGGTGGCAGAAGGAGATCTTGTCTCAAAAACAAACAAAAGAGATAGAGATGTGTTCAGCACCATGCTTCTGTCTCTGATTCCTACCAGAGGATGCTGAATTTGATCTTGCCCCAACTCCTTGAGGTGTAGAATTCTCAGACCTGTTGAGTGGAGGTGAATGAACAGATCTTTGTCACCATTATCTTAGACTTTGGGGCACAACAATCTTTAAGTTCAGGGCCTAAAATGCTACTAAAAATGGAGCAGATGATAACCTAGACTGAAGGCACCTCAGTAAAAGAATAACACTTAAATTTGTCAAAGAAAAAAATAGTATCCTATTTTCCATATTTAAAAGATTTGAAGGAGAAAAAAAACTTTTTTTCTCTTCGTGGGCCTGGGTCTGTCTCTGCAGGAAAGGAAGCCTTGATATTGCTTGTTAAGCCCTGTCATCACTGTGCTTTTAGAGAAAAGCAAAACATTACACCTGGAGGTTTAGGGATTATGAGCTCTGGTTGACCATGCTTTAAAGATGAAGCAGCTCAGGCCACCCAAAGGTCCTGCAGCCAGCAACAGACCAAAACAGTTTCTGCTCAGTCCACCTCCAGCCTTGCCCTGCCTGCCTGGCAAGGCTCAGAGTGATTGTCTCCCAAACAAGTCCAGAGAGGTAAGGTCAGAACAATGAGAAGGAAAAGAACCTGTAAAACACAGGACAAACACTTAAGTTATTTAAGCTGAAGAGACCTATAGTGAGAAGACTCTGCATGCCAGCGTTTGTGTTCTCAAGGATCAGACAAATATAGATGATATGGCATGGCTAGTCCTACTGAGGTAGGAGGCAGGACTCAACTCCAGAGGTGGGGCCAGACACCAGACTAAATTGAGGACTAACTAAAACAAGGACAAGGTGGAAGCAGCTTTCTGTAAGACATGCCCACCCAACTACCATGTCAGCTTACCATTGTCATGGCAACACCCAGACGTTACTATCCCTTTCCGGGGCAATAACTTGATAACCCAGAAGTTACTGTTCTTTTTCTAGAAATTTCTGCATAATCCCCCCTTAATTTACATGCAATTCAAAGTGGTTATAAATATGACTGCCGAACTGCCCCTGAGCTGCTACTCAGCACACTATGGATCCCTGGTCTGCAGGAGCAGTCATGGAGTTGTAACACTGTTGCCTCAGTAAAGCTGTTTTCTTTTACCACTAGCTCAATGTTAAATTCTTTCCTGAGCAAAGCCAAAAACCCTCCCAGGCTAAGCCCCAAATTGAGACTGGCCTGCCCTGCATCACTAACTTACTAATGTACTAAGATTTTTATGAATCCAGAAAAAAAGAAAAATAAAGAAAAAAAACTAACCTAAAATGCACAGAATGGATGAAGTTGAAGTTGAACTTTCATTATCTCGGTTAACATGTAGTGGGGACTCAGGATTTTAGTGTAACTGTCCCATAAAAATTGATGGAAAGAAAATACATGCAAAGGATGAATAAGGAGGGCAAAAAAGTTTAAGTTTTTCATTAAAAGGAGAAATAGGAACACTTTTACACTTTTGGTGGGAGTGCAAATTAGTGCAACCATTGTGGAAGACAGTGTGGTGATTCCTCAAGGACCTAGAAATAGAAATTCCATTTAACCCAGAAATCCCATTACTGGGTATATACCCAAAGAATTATAAATTATTGTGTTTTAAAGACACATGCACACTTATGTTCACTGTGGCACTGTTTATAATAGCAAAGACCTGGAACCAACCCAAATGTCCATCAACAATAGACTGGATAAAGAAAATGTGGCACATATACATGATGGAATACTACACAGCCATAAAAAAAAAGAGTTCCTGTCCTTCATAGGGACGTGGATGAATCTGGAAACCATCATTCTCAGCAAACTGACACAAGAACAGAAAACTAAACACCACATGTTATCACTCATAGGTGAGTGTTGAACAATTAGAACATGTGGACACAGGGAGGGGAGCATCACACACTGTGGTCAGTTGTGGGGGGCTAGGGGAGGGACAGCAGGGGGTGGGGAGGGTGGGGAGGGATAATGAGGGGAGAAATACCAGATAGAGGAGATGGGGAGATGAAGGCAGCAAACCACCTTGCCATGCATGTACCTATACAACAATCCTGTATGATTTGCACATGTACCCCAGAACCTACAGTACAATTAAAAAAAAAAGACACTCAACACAGTGCAAGGCTTCAGTACTGTGCAGTGGGGTGGTGTATTTTGGGAAAGTTTAGACCTTAGAAGAATAGGAATACATATGAAATAATCAACATGAGTTTTTTACATCTGTGTTTACCTTGGAGAATTTCTATTCAGTAATAAATCAAGTATTTCATTGTACTTTATTTTATTTATTCCAACTTGTCAAAATTAACAAAGGCTGAAACTATGGTTGCAAATTTATTTTCCCAACAAGTAATATCATTCATAATACCACTGTCCTATAAGGAAAGGAACAAGGAAGTGACATGTTCACTTTAACCTCTTAAATTACAGTTGTTTTTTTTTTTAAAGAAAGAAAAGAAAAAAGAGAGAAATAGAGAAAGAGAGAAATAAAGAAAAAAAGAGAACAAAAGAAAGGGAAAAAGAAAAAGAAAAAGAGGGAGAGAGAACGGGAATCTTGCTCTGTTGCCCAGGCTAGAATGCAGTCTAAAAATGGGTATTGAAAAGCTCTTTTGTACTAATAATTGTGTTATACAATGGAGATAGGAAGGAATAAGGGAGGAAAACAGCAAACAAACAGCCAACCAATATTTCATTTAAACCTATGAAATGCTATGCAATTGCTGGGGAGTGATTTACTCCCAACCATGTGGTCACTTTTAGAATAAATGTGATGTGTTACTGAAGAAAATGTATGTTTTGTGGATTTGGAGTAGAGAGTTCTGTAAATGTTTATTAAGTCTACTTGTTCGAGGTCTAAGTTCAAGTCCTGGGTATCCTTGTTAACCTTCTGTCTCATTAATCTGCCCAATATTGACAATGTAATGTTAAAGTCTCCCACTATTATTGTGTGGGAGTCCAAGTCTCTTTGTAAGTCACCAAGAAGTTGCCCTATGTATCTGGGTGCTCCTATATTGGGTGCGCATAGACAGGATCGTTAGCTCTTCCCATTACATTGATCCCTCTACCATTATACAATGTCCTTCTTATCTCCTTTGGTTTCTATTACTTTAAAGTCTGTTTTATCAGAGACGAGAATTGCAATTCCTGCTTTTCTTTTTTCTTGCTCTCCATTTGGTTGGCAAATCTTCCTCCATCCTTTTGTTTTGAGTCTCTGTATATCCTTGCATGTGAGATGGGTCTGGATGCAGCTTACCGATGGGTTTTTTGGAATGGCTGATACTGGTTGTTCCTTCTTTCAGAAGCTCTTGTAAAGCAGGCCTGGTGGTAATGAAATCTCTGAGTACTTGCTTGTTCGTAAAAAATTTTATTTTTCCTTCACTTATGAAACTTAGTTTGGCTGGATATGAAATTCTGGGTTGATAGTTGTTTTCTTTAAGGATGTTGAATATTGGCCCCCACTCTCTTCTGGCTTGTAGGGTTTCTGCTGAGAGATCAGCTGTGAGTCTGATAGGCTTCCCCTTGTGGGTAACCTGACCCTTCTCTCTGGCTGCCCTTAGTATTTTCTCCTTCATTTCAACCCTGGTGAATATAATGATTATGTGCCTTGGGGTTGCTCTTTTTGAGGAATATCTTTGTGGTGTTCTCTGTATTACCTGGAGTTGAGTATTGTCCTTTCTTGCTAGGTTGGGAAAGTTTTCCTGGATAATACTCTGAAGAATATTTTCCCGCTTGGATTCATTCTCTTCGTCACATTCAGGTACATCTATCAAACGTAGATTAGGTCTTTTCACATAGTCCCATATTTCTTGGAGACTTTGCTCATTCCTTTTTACCGTTTTTTCTCTAATCTTGTCTTCTCATTTTATTTTGTTAAGTTGGTCTTCGACCTCTGAAATCCTTTCTTCTGCTTGATCAATTCGACTGTTAAAACTTGTGCATACTTTACGAAATTCTCGTTTTGTGTTCAGCTCCATTAATTCACTTATATTCCTCTCTAAATGGTCCATTCTCATTAACATTTTGTCAAACCTTTTTTCAAGGTTCTTAGTTTCCTTGCATTGGGCTAGAACATGTTCTTTTAGCTCACAGAAGTTTCTCATTATCCACCTTCTGAAGGCTGATTCTGTTGATTCCTCACATTCTTTCTTCATCAGGTCTTGTTCAATTGGTGATGAGGAACTGCAATCCTCTGTAGGAGGAAAGGCATTCTGATTTCGGGTGTTTTCAGCCTTTTTGCGCTGGTTTCTTCCCATCTTTGTGGATTTATTCACCTGTTGTCTGTGTAATTGCTGACTTTCAGATTAGGTCTCTCAGTGGACATCCAGCTTGTTGGTGGTAAAGCTTTTTCTGTTTCTTAGTTTTCCTTCGGCGAACGCCCCTCCCCCACAGAGCTGGACCTTCCCGGGTTCAGCTGTACTTGCTGTGAAACTCTCAGTCTTCAGCAGTTCCAATTGCTGTTTTGTTTTTTTTTGGCGGGGGGACCAGCCTTCCCCTGTGGCGACCCCCTACGCTGGCTGAAACAGCGGAGTTAAGATTCGTGGCGCTTTTCTGCCTGGGAATCTCCCAGTCTGGTTCTCTGCTTCAGTCCCCTTTTCAATCAGCTGAATGGGAGACTCTGCCTTCCCCGAGCTCCAAACACCAACCAAAAGGGCGCTCAGTCCCTCACACTCTAGACTGAGAACCGCCGCGCCGGGGTGCCGGCAAAACAGCCACGCCGGCCAAAAGAGTTGCGCTGGCGACCCGTGGGGCTCCTCCGCCGGGAATCTCTTGGTCCGTGGGCAATAAAAATTCATCTGAAAATGTGGCGTCCACTCACTCTCTGCGCTTTCAGTGGGAGCTACAATCCTGAGCTGCTGCTAATCGGCCATCTTGGATCTCTCTCTTAAATTATAGTTTTAAAAAGAATAACAGAAAGAAACAAGTGAGTGAAGCCTAAATATGATATGGAGAAAACAGCTAATTGGTAAGAAAGTAATTTTTATTTCCAGTTTTGAATGGGTAATAAAAACAACTGAGAGGTAGGAAAAATAATATTATACAATAGGTGGTGGCAGTTTCCTCTGAAGTAATCATGCATTAAAGTATAAAGTTGTACATAGCTTGGAGAGGTGTGCTGCTTCTCAGATACTCAATTGGTTAAAGGCAAACAAGCTAGTATAAAGCGGTTGAGTACAAAGATGTCATTTTCTTCTCCCAACAAATTAAAGAGGGTTGTAAAGTTTGTGTGTGACATAAACAGTGGTGTGCTTTACCTACTGTCAGCTTGGATTACTATGATAGGACTTGCTGGTAAATATCACTTGCATCATGGATTTAAAGAGGTATCACCTCTTTTTCATTTGGCTGGAATATAATAATCAGCAGACAAGTGTCTCCTGATACTCACAGGAGGGAGCAAAACAGGAGATCAAATGCTTCTTACTCTACAAATAACTGTCTGCAAATGCATGGGTCTGTCAGGATTCCAGAAGATAGTGAACATTTCTCAGCTGGTGAAGCACTGCCTCTTTGACTCTGATGTCTGCATCTTATCATAGTGTGCAAATTATTTAGCAACTGCAGCATTATTTATAGGTATGAATTGAACAAATTAATCTCATAAATAATTCATTTGGGGTCTGTGAATTAACAGGGCACCACAGTAGAATAAAAATCTACTTTTACAAAGCTGATATCAATTGTCATTGTGAGTTAGATTCAATCTTTTTTCAAACAATACTTTTAGCATACTGCATGGGGCCTTTTAAGGTTTAGAACCAAGACTGCACAGAGTGAGGTGAATACAAGTATCTACACAACATGTTGGAGTGCTCTAAAAATAATTAAAGGAATATAAGTGGGGAATTCTGGTGTGAATTATCCAGATAATTGCTATAGTTTTTCAATTCACTTTGGGTGTATAGCTTTTTTTTAAAAAAAGAGTCTTTTTCCTTAATGAGAGTTCTGAAATATACAGACTCATGAGAAGAAATAGTTTGATAGGGAAGAAAGTAGGTCTTGTCCTAACAGAGCAGCAGGCTGTCAAACTATTTCATCAATCAAAAAACCAAGAATCAGACTTAGACACCCCAAAATTCATTTTTAAAACTGGAAACAGAAGCAAAAATTTTACTTCCCTACAGTGAGATATAAGAATGTCACTGTGGACCTGAGAGAAAGACAGTTGCAAGTTTGTTTGCTAGTAGACTCCTAGGCAGCTGAACACAAAAATCCAATAAATAATTAGCTCTCCTGTGACAGGCTTCTGAATTACTGTGATACATTAATTGGACAAAATTAGCATGAATTAAGGCAAATAACTATAACATGTAATTTATTACTTACTAAGCATGGTGCTGCAGTGGAAGCTTCGGATTTCCCTTAAGATTGCTTTAACAGCTATAATGCATTCCTTAATTTACTCTGTGGAAAATCAATTTTTTCAGAGTTCATTAAGCACCAATATGTTACAATGCAACTCTCTAGAGCATAGAGCCTCAATACATTATGCAAATCCATGCCAGTGTGGTACCAATATGTAAATAGCAGTAATGTTATTGTCAGTTTCCTATTGATAAGTCTGAGCAGAATGAGAATACCTAGAAATTCTTGAATCTGTTGACTTATTTTGTGTGGGCTGGGGCTGTTGCATACTGTCCTTCACTGAATATAATGCCAATATTTCTTGCAAGATGTAGCAAGGCTTTCATCCATGACTGGAAGCAGTGTCATTTCCATTTAATTCCATGCCTTGTTGTCTATGCTAACCAACCAATCAACAAGTGTTTATTAAGTATATATTATGGGTGCAGTGGAGTCCCTTCTGAATTTTAACTGATATGCTAGGCATTATTTACCTAATTTGAGCCAGAGAAATAATTTAGGTCATCAAAGCTGCAATTTCATGGAAATACATCTCAATTCTCCATTTCACTTGGCATCAATTGACCTAGGTCATATTAACAAAAAGTATAACATGTGGTTCAACTGAAAATAATTTTATAAAAAGTAATATATTCAAGAAAAGTATAATTGAAGCAATTTGTCTTTAATATTTGGTAGAATGATTATTATAAAAATTCATATCCACAATATCTGATTTTTCAAAAGCTGATGATTTTGTTTTTCTAATCAATAGCAATTCTGTAATCCTTTATGATTTTGTTAATGTTTCTTTTAGGTTCTAATTGATTTTCCACTATTTATTTTTTCTCTCAGTTATTTATAGGATTAAAAAATCGGTTAGATCTTAATATCCAGAAATAACAGAATGTTATGGACTGAATTATATCTCCCCCAAATTCATATGTTGAAGCTCTAATCCCCAGTGTGAGTGTATTTGGGATAAGGTCTTTGGGAGGTAATTAGGTTTAGATGAGAACATAAGGGTGAGGACATCATGATGGAATTAGTGCTTTTATTAGAAGAGACACCAGAAACATGCTCACACACACTCTCTCTCTCCACCACATGGAGACACTTATCTCGAAGTCAGGAAGTGAACCTTTGCCAGAATCCAACCATGCAGGCACCCTGATCTCATATTTCCAGACTCCAGAACTGTGAGGAAAACATTTGTGTTGTTTAAGCCATCCACTTTATGGTATTTTGTTAAGGCAGACCAAACTCGCTAAAGACATTGGGTAACAGTTGGAATAATGTAATTGTGTCCAATTTGGTTGGTTGAATACAAAATTATGTTGATTTATAAAATATTAGGTAGAGTATTATTCGTTTTTTTGGTTCCAAAATACTACATATATCTTTCTCTTTATGGAGGATGGAGGATATATATCTAGAAGTTGTCTGCAATAAATACTTTCATTTCCTATAATGAACCTGCATTGAAATAACAACAGAATATTATTTAAACGAAAAGGCATTTTATAGGACCATATGGAATGCTTTTTCCCTGCTGATTCTATTTCTTCTTTCTTCCCTGCTTAATAGTTCTTACCATACTCTCCTCTTCTGTCTTTCCTGGTATGTGGCATGCAACCTCACAGCTTGCGGACTCTGCACTTGCTGTTCTCTCTGCCTGGAGCTTTGACTCCAGATAGACTCCTGCCAACTCCTTCACCTTGTCCAGGTTACCTTCATTAAATGTCACCTTAAATGTGTGCCTACTCTTTCCCCTACCTAGAATTGCAAGCACCTCTCACCACTGTGTTCCCATTCTCCTTAACTTGAGCCACTTTTATTCTCATAACAAAGCCACATATTTTTTCTTATGATAACATAACCATACTATACAATTTATATGTTATTTTTGTTTGTTTACTTATTGTATGTTTCTATTCACAAGAATGTAACTTCCATGAATACAGAGATTTTTCATTGTTTTATTCACTGACCTATACCAAATGTCTGGAACAATGCCTGGTACATAGTAGATGTTTAATAAATATTTTTTTCTGAATGAATAAATACATTTTAGCCAAATATATTTGTTTGGTCGTATTTATGTGTATGTGCAAGTATGTGCATAAAAAGAAAGAGATTAGTTAATACCAAATCTAAAATGGTGAAATTAATGCTTACCTTATAGTGTTGTTATGAAACTCAACTAATATATATGAAGTGTTTAGCATGAGATGTGCAGCATAGTAAGCATTCAATAAATGGCATTTTGTTTTATTTACCCTCTGGTTGCCTATTGTTGAAGGTAGGCTCTTTAATGTACAAATTAAGATGTTTTATTTCTTCCATATATCAATTATAGTCTATTTGGTTCCTTCTAGATAAAACCCTTTGATGAATATTTAAGCTGTGCCAACTTTTTACTAATAAAAATATTTACATTCTGTTGTTCCAGTTATTTTTTCATGTGTTTGCTTGTTCTTTTCCTTTATAGCACTTAATTTGAAATTATACATTTATTAAACTGTCAATATTTTTAATGCTTGCTTTCATACTACACTACAATTTCAGTGAAGGCAGGTACTCATGTGACTTAGTCACCTGTTATATTTGGAACCTGGCACAGTGTGCTTGTCACATAGTAGGTAATATATATGAAATGAAAGAAACACCAAAGACATGAAAATGAATAGAAATGATAAAGCAAAAATGGAGGGAAGCCATCAAGAAATGTGAAAATGGAAAAAATTGCTGAAAATTGTTTTTACGGAATGACAATGTGATCAACTCCTCTCTCTCTCTCTGTCCATACACATACACACACATCAAATAGTTTGATGTATATGTATATACATAATATATACATGTTATACATATATTTTTTATGTACATCAAATTGTTTTTCCACTAAAGAGTAGACTTTCTTGTTTTTAGCCAAACTCCTTTCACTCAATTTGTGTGACATAAAAAGACTCAAACTCAATATAGTTGATTGGAGTACTATCAGTGTTTTCTGTACTGTAAATCACTACCTATCAATTATACTGATGGTGATTAGCTACTTAATTATACAGTAACTGGCCATAATAATAGGCACAAAAAATTAAGGTTTATAGGCACCAAAAAATATATTTTTTGTGGGGAAAATACCCTGGATTTTTCCATATTTTCTTTAATAAACAAGTCCTTTTGTCAGTTTTGGTAAATGAGTATGACAGTGAGCATGGGTAAGATGGTCTATATTTTTCTAATGAAAAATTGGGCTGAGGATTCCAATACTGCTATTTCTCAGCTGGACAGGGTTTGTTAGTGTATGCCACAATTTTATCTAGAAATAAGAGTTTGGGAATGAGAATTTTTGATGCTTCAGCATTTACATAATTTTTATTTTATTGGTTTTTAAAATGGAAATACAATGCAAATTATATGGAGAGTAAAACTGATGAGAATTAGAAGAAAAAAATTAACTCATAATTCAAAAAATTGGAAATGGGGGGAAAGAGTCCAATAAACTACTAAAGTAAATGTTAAAAAAACTTGCTTCTAAATTCTACATGATTTAATTGTCAGGAAGAAATCACTAGAATGTTATTTCCATGCCTAGGAGACATTATGTTTTCATCACTGAATTCTTAGCACCTAGAGCAGAATGAAAAAGGAGTCAGTCAGGAAGTTGGCTAGAGAACTAGTCTTTCGAGTATGTCAAAACATTATCGAAGCATCAAATGTCTCTGGAAACATAACAAGATGGTGAAAATGGTGTTTCCTTATTTTCTCTCAGAAAGAATATTCTATGAAGCAGAGAGAAATATTTTGTTTTAGCCTGGAGGGTGTAATAAAATATGGCGGCTTCTCAGGTGGTGGGTGTAGTTCTCCGAGGGGCTTTGGTTTTGCTGAATACTGTTTGGATTTATAAGACCAAGCTGATTAACCTGGACTAAGAGGAGATACTAAGCTCTGTATTAGTCTAACTATCCAGAGCAGTGGCCCTTTTCTCCTTTTCGTCATGAAGTTTTAGCCTCTATCCTAAATGCATCGAAAATAAATATTTAGAGAGTATCACTTTTAAAGGATACCCTAGTGATCACGCCTTGCTCTAAGAGCCTACTGTTTTCATAGTTCTTTTGTCCCTATAACACATAAACATTGTTAAATTCTTTTCTGGTATAGTACCATCACACTGGAATGACTGAGAAAGAGTTCAAGCCTCTGGGAAAAAATCACATGTAAAAGAGATTGGGGGGTAATATATTTGTTTGTGAATGGCTTGATTCTGTGACTTCATGGTTTCATATGGACATAGATTGTGTGGGGAAATTCTGACACCTCTGGAATGCTTAGAACACAGCTAATGAAAGTTTGACAACAAGTGTCCATAAATATGTATTTTACAAGTAGGTTTTGTGAATGTTTTCGATAAACACATATGATGGTAAGGTTGACAAAGCATGACTGAAAAAGTATTTATGGGGCACAGTGTTATGATATATTAGATTTCTGATTAATATGGAGTAGCTAGAAATGAATTTACATGATAAAATAGAGCATTTACTGCCTATAAAGGATATGAAATGAAAACCCAATTTGTACTGCAGAAGCTTATGTGACTTTTATTACAGGTACTTTGGTTGTTTCTATCTGCTTGATAGTTATTTCTTAGGGTTTTTGTAATATTCATTTTAAACACCAATACTCTAAGATTAGATTAAAATCTAAGTATCTGGTAAATAACATATATTGTGAAAGATTACAATGTGAATGAGAACATTTTCTAACAGTGAAATAGCTAAGAAATCTATTTATGATCTGTCATCCAAATAGTACTATTGGAATGAGAGCTTTTAAAGATGTCTAATTTCTCAAACACTTTCTTAGTAATTTCATCTTTTACATTATGTAACTATGTGTTCTGAAATTGCTTTGAATAATAGAATCTCTTGGTCTGAGGTTAATAACCACATATACTGTTTGTTTACTTATGTGTTTAATTATAATGTCATATTTTTATAGCAATTTTAATGAGCTTTGACATCCATTATGACATTCTAAGCTTACAATAGTAATACAAATAAATCATCTTTTAGTTGGGACCACTTAATATAGACCTTTTTTATGTAAACCTTGAGTCAAAAGTCACGGTTCAAATCCAGTCTTTGCTTTCTGCCTATACATGAGACTTACGAGAGTAGCTAACATTTAATAAGCATATACAACTGTCAACTATTACGCTTTACATACTTTATTTAATGATCCTTGGCATGGGCACCTTTATAATTTCTTTTTTATAGGTTAGAGCATTGAGGCTAAAGGAGATTAAGTAATTTGCCCAAGGTTACACAGCTTATAAATGACAGAGCTGGAAATAGAACCCATGCCTTTTTGAACCCAAAGCCTAACTTTAATTGCAACATTAGACTGCACCTCTTTAAACCATGGTGACTAGGGAAACAGCTTCCACAGAAGAATGCTTTACTGTCAGTGATTCTGCCTACCTGAAATGTAAATTGTGCACTTTATGAAGCCACATTGGGAGCTTAACATGAAGTTTCTTTTTTATAGCCATCACTTACCTTCGCACGAAGATTTGCCACAGGATTTGTCGCTGTTGCCATTCTAACACTTCCCAATCAAACAGAAAACAAAAATCCTAAAAGGAGAATGTTGATCAAAACACTTTTCAGTTTCTCAGTCTTGATGTTACTGTTTTTTTTTTCCTTCTGGACGTTGTATTTTGTTCTAGTGAGAAAAGTCAGATTCAGAAGCATTTTCTCAAAGTGTGATGAGACAGAGGAGTTCTAGAGTTAACCAAGTAGGGCAGCAGGGAAGCATAGCATGAGGGAAACAGTCAAAGAGGTTGAGTGAAGAGCCGTGAAGGGCCATGAAGACAGAGCCAACTGTCAATCTGAATGGAAAACAATAAAAAATACCAAGACTGGAGGAAGGCTGTGGAGCAAGGGCTTGGATGAGCAATTAGATCTAAGATAGCAGATGACATGTACATACATTTGTTTGCATTATAGGAGAAAACCCCTGAGCTTAGGGTACTTAGTATTTTATAATGATAGGTATGCCAGCCTTTACTCTGGAGGGAGACATTATGTTAAATTTGCTGGACAGTAAGTATTCCTGGAGGGAGACATCTCTATCTCCCAGGCTGTTTGCTAAACAAACATCTTTCAAAGAACTAAGGCAACAAGTGCCTTTACTTCCAGGATAAGCAGATGCTTGTGGGACTGATAAAGATTTGTATTCCATTAATATCCACACTTTATTTCTATACTGTCTTGACATCTGGTGAATTTTCCCAAGGGAGTACACTCCATTGTCAACTCTAGTTGTGTCATTGATCACTTCAGCTAAACTCAAGGACAAGTTCTATACTACCTTTTCTAAGTGGATAAGTTCCATATAGGGATAACAGCCCACAGGATGTAAAACAGTCATTCTTCCTGGAAGCATCGCTAGCTTTAAAGAGATTCGTACAGTTATATGGGGTTTCCTTGATCCACTGGTGGTATTTCCTTAAACACTTGAAGGTCTCTTAGGAATACTTCTAAAGTATATGTCACTGTGTTTTCAGGAGGGAAATAAGTTCATTGACTTTTATATATGAAGTCCATTCCCTAAGGTGTCACAGTGCCCTGGAGATAATGCTATTTACAATTATTGGGCCTCTCAAGTGATACCTACACCAGTTGGAGGGTACAGGTTGACAAAGCCTCCAGGCCAGCTGGTCAGTATTAGTTGTCCCAACTTAGTTCAAATGGTTGAGACTAGTCTTTGTGTTTGGAGAGGGGGCCAGTCTAATCTGTTCCGTTTGTCCTTGTCACCTTACTGGTGACATTTTCCTGCTCCATAAAATGATTAAGCCTTGACAAATGGTAAACAGCAAATTGATAATTGAGGGTGTTGAAAGATGATTTGTATGTGAGATGCAGAAGCTAGGACCCTGTATAATCTTTCTGATGAACTTCTCTGTAAGTCTGAGGGAATAAAGTTCAAATAATGGTAGAAACAGTCTGATAGGAATGGCAGACCCAGAAAGTCAGTTTAATATAAGGCTCTTACAACAATTTGGGAGATATGCATCAGGGTGTTTTCATTTAAGAGGATGCCTCCAGAGTGGCTCTGACAAACAGCATGTCTCAATGTCCCTATCTTTCCCGTAAGATTTTTATTTATTGCTAAGGTTGTTGCTCTTCCTTCACTGCCAAGAAATCAGCATTTCCCATTCACATAGCAATTATGCCATTTATTTTCAGTAATCTTCTATTTCCATCCAGATCCTTCATTTGGGAGTATCAAATACTATACAATAGTGCATTTTTATAAAACTCACAGAGACACATTATGTTGCCTACTTTTGCCCAGGTTGGCTACCATAGCAGATTTGGCTAAGAGTATGCCTATGCAAACATTCGTTATTCTCATAATCTAGGACTATACACATATATCCAATAAGATAATCCAGGTGACTGACCATAATTGAGTTTGAGTCCCCTAGCCCCCCTTTTAACCATGCTGATGCTCAGACAGTATAGCAACCAGTCCTGCCTGAGGTTACGGTCTGGGGAAAGAAAGATACACCATGTTCATGAAAGGGCAGAGCAAAATGACAATTTTTCAAAATAAATCTATATAGCTCCCCAACCTCTTTGACCTGCACATTACCCATACAGCAGATGAGAAAAACAGATCTCTTTGTGAAGACAATTGTCTTCAATAACAAAACTACCTTGCTAACATTGTGCACAAGAAGAAGGTATGGAAAGTAGAGTCAGAAATATTTTTGGCTTAATTTTTGAGTAAGTATTTCCAGTGCTCAATAATATCAGATACGTGTGGATACATGGAAGGTCTATCAAATATCTAGACTATAAGCCCAGCATGGAATGACTTTTCCAATAAAAGCTGAAACATTGTCATAATGGAAGTTTTTTGAAAAGCCAAATATATGACACAGAAAAATGTCAAGGACCATAATGTTATAGCCAGAGTCAGCAGATGTGACAAGTATATCAACACTGTAACCTGTGAACAGCCCCAAAAAGGTAGGCAAAATTCTGATGTAGTTAATCTGCTAGGAGTGAGAGGGAGCAATGCCCCTTGTAATGTGTCCTCTCTCTATGAGATAAATGGGTCAACTTTTGGTGGGAGCCACCAGTCTGGCATGTAGTAGGCAACATAGAGTCCTTCACTTTGTGGTTGGCTTGCAATTGCAGGTGTGTTTCCATGTCCATTAAGATAAGGGGTTCAGGCAACAATCAAGGCAATCTGAGTGGTTCTTACCTACATGGAGCAGGCTATATTAGCTGCTTGACTCCAGTTGGCCTTATCAAAAGCTAACACTTACTAAGGCATATACATGAGTCACCAAGACAGTTTAATGAAAAGCCATGGTTGGTTTCTACAGTTTACAGTTCTGAAGAGCAGCATCTTAAATCTGCTAGTCTGCAGTTTTCCGAGTGGCAGACCAAATATCTAGCCTATTGGCAATAACCCAGGGGTTAGTAAAAATATACCAAGATTCATCAAGTAAAATACTGGCCAGAGCTTTGAGTTCTGCCCATTGAGCAGAAGGACCAAATCTATTTTGGTTCTGCTGTAGATGGTTCTGGGTTGGGCAGCCACAGCAGCCCAGTGGACAACATCATTATTCAGTTTAGTCAAACTATCAGTGAACCAGATGTTGACATTTAGGGTGATCTCTGTGAATCAAAAACCACGTTGAGTCAGCAACTCTGCTTTAAATGGGCTGGAGTGTGGAAAAAGCTTCCCCCAAAGGGAAGGCTGCCTCTTTTTCATATAAAGCTGAGATACCATGACTCTGTTCTTGGCTATTTCATTTCCATTTGACAAGGAAGGCCTGTTAGGTCCTTCCTGCCTTTTATTATTGAAGCCAAGTTATTGAGCCCAAGTTGATGCACCCCAATATTAGGTCAAAGAGTTGCAAGGCCTTCTTGGGTCAAGTGCTCCATGTAGTAAGAACATAGCATTAAGTATTATATGGTTTTCAACAGGATGTACTTGCTAGTCATGTCAGGAAGGTGATGCATGTGGAGGTTGCTACTGTTTGCCAGAGGCTCCCATTGGCCAAATTATGGGCCACAGAAACTTAAAGCGCAAAAGGATGAGGAGGTCTGTGGGGCTCCAGAGATACCAGCACTTCTCTACATACAGCTCTTCCTAATCAGAAGAATCTCCACTGGCACTTTTGGGATGGAGAAATACAAGCACATAACATGCCAATTTCTACTGTGCATTCAGATGTTAAAAAAAAAAACATTGAATTGAACCAAATGGCTCCACCCACAGTGTCATATTAGCTTTCCTTCACCTCCATGAAGCTCATCCAAACCCCCTTAGCTCATGAAACATGCAGAAAAGGGATGCCCATGAGAAACTTTCTCCCACTTCCTGGTATTTTCCAAATGCATTGTCAACCTTTTTGCTTCTGTACTATTGTTTGTGAAATTCCCTCTGCCTTATATATCCCTCTCTCTCTCTCTATCTGTCCATATTTGTCTCTTTTAGAGCACAGTATTCTCTGTAAAGCATTTGCTAACCATGCCCATTGGGCTGCATGTATGTGCTTTTCCTTCAGGGTTTCCATTGCCTATTTCTGTTATGGTAAGCATCTCACTGTGTTGTCATTGTTTGTTTACATGTCTCTTTCTGCAGCTAGTCTGTGATGTTCTCAGGGCATGGTTCCTGTCTTGCTCATCTTTCTGTCTTGGTGTCTGGTGCCATGCTTGTTTACTGAGCACTCACTCTTCTGAGTGATGTGCTGAGTATTGAGAAATAAGCTAGCTCCTATTGGAGTAGCACGTTATTTACTTTCCATTACTTTTTGACATTTAATAAATCTTACTTCTGTTATTAAAGTTAAATACATTTCCTTATTAAAGTTGAATATAATAAAATAATAGTACTAGGAAAACAGTTATGGCTTATAGATTTGATTGTTGATATGATATGGAAAGTTAACAGGATTCAATTTAGTTGGCTTAAAATGAAGTTTGGCTATTTCATTTCCATTTGACAAGGAAGGCCTGTTAGGTCCTTCCTGCCTATTATTGAAGCCTACAAGAAGGTCTGATGGGCAAATTAATAGCTATAATATTATATAAGCACTCAGAGCATTTACAGTATTGTAAGCAGCAAATATTAGTGCTTAGCTGAAAAAAAATATCAGGCCAGCCTCAGTTTGTTTCCTGTTTTTATGAACTACTAGCTGTACTTAAGCTATCAATATTTTTTCTGTCTAGTTTTTCCTCTGTATAGTAAAAACAGCTATTTCAGAACATCACTAGAAGAAATTAAGTACGATAATGCTTGTAAAGAGCATAGAATAATGCCTGGTAACAATACCTGCCCAATAAACTACAAAGCAAGGCATTGATTTAGGATAGGACTCCTGGAAAAACGGATACTAATTATATGACATTTGTATTAATGGACACTAATGATTTTTGTATATTTGTATTTGTATATTTTGTACTTTGTTTTATTGCATATTTTCTCTTTTGATTTTAAAACACAATTGTGAGACAAGCAATGAAATTATTGATATCTTAACAATGAGGCAACAAGATCTCAGAAATAGTGACCTATTCATTGTCACACAACTTGTTATGGACTGAATCAAGACATTTGGCTAGAATATTTTATGTCATTGTCTGATATCAAATGCACATGAGCATGAAATCTTCATCTGTTCATGTTTCAACCAGAATAAGGCTCAGAACCTGCTCAAGGTAAGTACGTTACCTACAAACAACTTATAAGACATTAAGATAAAATGAATTATCAACAACTATCTCAATATGTATAAAAATGTCAACCAGATTTTTAGCTCAGTTTAAAATATACAGCAAATTACAAATAACTGCAGTAAAATTCATAAATATATGTTGAATTTTAATGGCACCAAATTATTTTTGGAAATTGGAAGATTGTACATTATGAATGTAAAAATATTTTTTTTTAAATTAGCATTTTCTTACCAGGGGGCTTATAATGTTTCACTAACTTTGCTTGGTGTTTGTCTCAGTCTACCTTCAATCTCCCTTTGTTTGTGGTTTGTCGTCTTCTAAAGGGCTCTGTGCTGTCGTTTCTCCTTCTAACTTCACTACTGCTTCTCTTGGGAAAGATTCAGTCTGTGTTGCTTTGCATATTTCAGAGGCTTATAGACTTCCTTTAGCAGTAACTCAATATTTGCTTGTTATTACTAGGGTTTACTGTCCTTTCTGCAAATGCCTATACCCTCCTGAATCACTATTTTCTAGTGGGATTTGTTTTCACATTAAAACATGTTTTTTGCTTTCTTCCCAAACAGGATCCCATGGTAGATGCTTCTCCTTCACATGTTTAACTACTTTGGCTCTCTCAAGGTCACATATCCACTTGGTATTTGCATAGACTCCAGTGGCTGACACAGCATTCTTTTACTGTTTCTACAGCATGGGAGAGACTTTCATCCACCCTTCCCTCAGGAAATCCTCTATTTTGAGCTGGAAAAGAAATGCTGCTAAGCAGAACCACGAGAGTCGGTTCTTTTTAGGAAATAGCAAAACCGTGCTTGTTGGATACTTCCTTAAACTAAACAAGGCTATATATCAAAATTTGTGGCAATATACCTAGTTTCTTCCACTTTCACCTCTTCACCATACATTATTTGTGATTTAAAATAAATATACAAACACAAATAAATTCATTTTTTAAGAATTTTGGTTAGAGGTGAGACAGAACAAAATGAGAGATTTGTCATAAATAAAATGTCTTGTTAGGGTGGTATGGTAGCTCCTAGTTGGAAGATGCCATAAATATTAATATTTGTTGTTGACATAAATATTCAATATATTTTTGTTCAATAGTATGTATATATTTGTGAAATACAGTGAGGGCCACTTTAGTCTTAAAAGTAGAGAAGGAAGATCACTTGATGGCTTCTCTACAGTCCTCTTCAGCCATTCCCCATTATATTAAGAGTAGAGAAAAGGAGAAATGCATAAATTGAGAAGGGAGCCTGGAATGTTTGCATCTTCTCAAAGAGTACAGTAATTAAGATCAACAAAGTACGTTTATTTTACTTGGCCTTCACAGGTTCCTTTTCAAAAATTTCAGCTTATCTTCAAAGGATTGTTTTAATAGTTTAATAGTTCAAACTCTCACACCTTAAACAAATAAAATATTGAAGTTACTGTTTGCTACAAAAATGGTTTTAGGAAAAACTAATCTAACTAAAAATTGGCACTGAGTGCAGAAAGTTCCATCACCTCAAGCAAAGCATGCAGAGGGACTGGGTGGTGTAGAGCAGGAAAGGGTGGAACTCTGATGACTACAGAAAATACAGTAGTATCCATTACCTGTGGTTTTGCTTTCTGCAGTTTCAGTAACCTGTGATCAAAAGTGGTCTGAAAATAGGTGAGTAGCACAGTAAAAGGTATTTTGAGAGAGAGACCACATGCACATAACTTTTACTAAAGTATATAGTTATGATTGCTCTATTTTATTATTATTATTAATCTATTACTGTGCCTAATTTATGAAATAAACTTCATTATAGGTATGTGTGTTTAGGAAAAAACAGACTGTATATAGGGTTTGGTATTATCTAGGGCTTCAGGCATCCATTGCGGGATTTGGAAAGTATCTCCCATGGATAAGGAGAGAATACTGTATCTCTTCCTTATCTTAACAAGTGCTGGGCCAAAATCTGGTATACTACTTTCTCCAAGCATGCTCCTGAGTCTCCCTATTTGAGAGCCTGGTATTCCACTAAACCCCTTTGCCATAACCATGCTCTGAATATATTTGATTAGGGTCAGCTTTTCCCTACCTCCCCTCCCTCCCTCCGTCCATCCCTCCCTCCCTCCCTCCTTTTTTCCCTTCCCTTCCCTTCGGTTCCCTTCCTTTCCTTTTCTCTTCCTTGTCCTCTCTTTCTTCTTTGTCAATATCACATCCTTATCATCTCAAACATAAAATTCATGTGCCATTAGAATAAAGGAACGGTTGGGACAATGATTCCCTACTTCACGATATTTTTTTGTCTAATATTGCTTTGCATGATATTTCTGAACGACATGATATTCATTAGAAAAGCAGCTAAAACATGTACTTCTTTGTAAGTAGGATGGGGAACTCATCTGGTGTCACCTGTCATGTCTTCTTGTCCAGTGGTAGTTTATAAGCCCAGGAACAAAGGTTTTCCATTTATCATAATATTGGCAGAACAACTGTGTGAGAGGTTGTGCAGATGGTTTTCAGGAAATTCATTGGCTGCATAACTGATTAGTGTCAGGGTATTGTCTATGACTTATCCTTTTTGCCACTTCACACTTGGTGACTTATACCACAGAGGCTGATTCTTAGTGCTGACAACACTGAGGTCAAGAGCAGCCAGGCTCTTTGCTCCCAGTGCTCACCATACAAAATCTAAATTTGGGTCCTTTCTTGAACGTCTAGCACCACAGGGCACATGAGTCCCACATGACCACGAAGGATGGAGCTGAGCAATAGTGCTCCTTTAGATAGGACATTTGTTCACCCATTCATCGTAGGCCAGCCAGCCACGTTCATTCACATGTTCTGACTAGCCCCTGTAGGCATTCGAGTTTGACACAATTGAAAGACAAGCCCATCTCATGTTAGTAATCATATTTTTAAAAAAATCATGAAGAATAACAGACATAAGGTGTGCACACATTAGTGTACACCTCACTGAATTTTTATACACCCACATAATCAGCATCAGGATTAAGAAATAAAATGCCATGAGCATCTCAGATCTTCTTGTGTGTCCTTCCAGTGACTGCTCACCCCCAACAACAGCATCCTGATGTCTCATTGAGCCTGGTTTTGACTGCATTTCTGAAATGTTTACTATCTCTTTAAGTATATGCTGCTTCATTCGATCCTTACAACACCACTGGGAGATTGGTAGGGCCAGGTAGTCAATCAGGTAAACAATATCACTTTATTCAATATCATCTTTCACTGCTTTCATGACCACATTTGGGCAAGGTATTTTGTGAATAACCTAGACAAAATCCACCTGAATGTTTCCTAATTTACTGAAATAACTAAACTTGAGACACTATATGGTAAATAAAACACAACCCACTGAGAGCACCTGTTATTTCCAGCAGTAGGAGACTCAACTGTTGCTGAACTTCTCTTTTTTCCCCTGAGCCTTTATTCATGTTACTTGTTTGAAGGGCTTGTGGGTGCCATTCCTATTTGAAGTAAAGAATTCAGTTGTTAGAACATTTGCTGTGGCTTTATGCTTGACTCTCAAAGGTTCATATATTAGTGAGATATTGCAACACCCATGAAAATACATAAAGCATTATTGTTAGGCTTAGCATGAGACATGTAATACTTCCATTTGGGGAATTTATTTTGAAGGAAATGGCTCATTAGACCAGAAAATGCCTATTTTGCTTTCATTTTATTTTTTAGAAAATGTCTGTGCATGTTTGCATAGCAGGTAGAGTCAAAAACCCAGTGTAGCAAGACTTCAGCTGTTTTTTCTTCCCTTTCAAAAACAATAACAGAAAGGGAAATTTATATATAATATGCTATAATTTACTCAAATTTAATGAATGCATACAATTTTGCATCAAGTATTAATTATAGAGGAGTTTCTGTAATTTATGATGCATTAGAAGATTAATTTTTTAAGAGACCTTAGCCAAAGCCAATGGCAACTGTAACTCTCATTTATAATGGAGTAACCACACTGCAACTTGACTTTTTAATTCTAATTACATAATTGGAAAATAACATTTAACATACGCCAAACATAAAGAACTCATTAAAAGGCTTTTTACTTGTTATTTTACAATGGTTTAAAGTAACTACAATGTTCTAAACAAAATTTTAGCCATTACTTTTCTTAGTCTAACAAATAGTAGTAGAGTTGTTTCTTAAATTATGTCACTGTATATATCCAAAGTACCCAAAAATATGTTGAATTACAGTGCTCTTCTGTTTAAAAACTTTGTAAATTTGCCTGGTATTGTGTCTCAAGAATCAATAGATTTTAAGTTTTGTATTTTAAAGTTTTTGGCCTACAGGTGGTTTTTGGTTACATGGATAAGTTTTTAGTGGCGATGTCTGAAATTTCAGTGCACTTGTCACCCAAGCAGTGTACACTGTGCCCAATATGTACTCTTTTATCCTTCACTCCTCTTCCACCCTCCCCCCAAGTCCCCAAAATTCATTGTGTTATTCTTATGCCTTTGCATCCTTATAGCTTAGCTCCCACTTATAAGTGAGAATATACAATATTTGGTTTTCCATTTCTGAGTTACTTCACTTAGAATAATGGCCCATTTTTCTCTTTTACAAAAAGGAAAACCAAGTTTTTTCAAGGTTGATTTAAAGAAATAGAACCAGTTACTGAATAGTGGAAGCTGGATTTTATGGTTTTCTTTTGGGGGATTTTTCCGTATTTATCCCTACTGTACTCATAACTCTAACTTTTATCCTAATTTTGTCCTGAGAAGAGGGTGTAGTGTTGTTCCAGGAATTCCACTCTGATCCAACTGTGAACGTGTAATCTTTACCTTTATAACCTGCAGTGCAGTTAAAATCAGGCAGTCAGAACTTAATTAAAGGATAACAAGGTGGAAATACAATTTTAAAAATAGCATAAACTAGACTATTTGGCTTCTGGGGCAGAACATAATTTCAGCTTGTATTTTCTGACAGGGATACCACAGCTCTTTTGTAGCTCCCTACATACCTGTCCTTAAATAACAGAAGACATATTGGATTACTGCTTCATGGAAACACCTTTAGGAACATCTAGAACTCTCAAAGTCAACAGAACAATCTAGAGGCAGAAATAAAGTTGCCTCTTTTTGCTTTCACATTTCTTGTCTAAAGACCTTTCTCTTGGTGATTGATGGACAAAGGACCCCTCAGGAGAGACCTCACCTTCCATAGATGCAGGCTCGTAACTTGCAGCTGCCACAGGAGAACTATTTAGTGATCTTGTCCCTACCCTCCACAAACATACAGAACGTGCACATATGTAGAAGAGGGTCCATGTTTTGTATTTTTGACCCATTTGGGAAATCCTTTCATTTCTATATCACAGTGAGATACCCATATTTCTTGCTATCCGCTGGCAGAAAGGGGAGGGATTTTGCCATAGTGAGGAGGGAAAAAATTTTTTTTTCAATCATGCATCAAGACTGATCAACTAAAGATCTTGACAAATGTTTGTATAGCTGTGCAACATAGTGATCTTTTGTCTCTTTCAAAACATGGGACTTGACATGTTGCACCAATTGTCTCCCTTTGCTGAGGCTCTACTCTCTAATGAAGGTGCTTCCTGTACTCTCTGCCCCATGGGGGATGGGGATTTTTCTGTGATCAGGTTTTTGCCAGCTTTGGAATGGGTGCAGGGTAAGCTCTGTTTCTTTAAAGACAGTATTAATTAACTCTTTTAACTGCAGTTTATAGATACCAAACTTAACCATGTTAAAGGAAGGAATTGTTTTATGTAGCCAGGAAAGATACTAAGATAGTTGTTCTTTTAAAGACTGATATAGTTATGATCATCTTTAATTGTCTCCATAGCCTCCACATGGCCAGGGACAGTGCAGGTGGAGGTAATTGAATCATAGGGGCGGTTCCCCCCCTCCCCGTGCTGAAAAGCACGCCCCTATGATAATGAGTGATTTCTCGCGAGAGTTCTGATGGGGCTCTTTTATAAGGGGCTCTTCCCCCTTCACTCGGCACTTCTTTTTCCTGCTGCTCTGTGAAGAAGGTGCCTTGCTTGCCCTTCTGCTTTCGCTGTGGTTCTGCTTCCTGAGGCTTCCTCAGCCATGCTGAACAGTGAGTTAATTAAACCTCTTTTCTCTATGAATTGTCCAGTCGTGGATATTTCCTTATAACAACAGGAAAATGGACTAATACGAAGAATATTCCGTAAGGACAGGAACCAGGAACCCAGTACTACGTAATCTAACCTTGTTCTGTTCATCTCCCATTTCTGCAGCTCTCTGTTTGGTTGCGCTCTCTAGATAGTCTCTCTCAGCTCTCCTGGTAAAAAAGACTTTGCCTCAGCTTTCACTTACTTATTCTAGGAGAGTACTGTCAGTTTTGCTTGTCATGGCCTACGTCTTGGAACAATCACTGCTGAGGGTCAGTTCCAAATACTTGGGAGAAGGTCTGGAACCAGAAAAAGAAGGGACAGGTGAGGAATTTTGCTGGCTCTCAAAAAAAAAAAAAAAAAAAAAGAAAATCTTTAATAGCTTTTCAGAAAGCAAAACCAAAATTCACTCCAATGGAAACTAAATATTTGTTCCCCGGAGACTGATTCCCGCTTTCACCTTTCCCCCAAGTACTTTAACTTCAGAAATTGATTCATTGCTTAAAATAGCTAGTTTACCAACACAATAGAAGCAAAACAAATGAATAAAAATGAACATAGACTGGCTATTTCTATCTGGGAGAAATGGAAAAAATCATTTAGTTTGACCATCTTAATAACTGCTATAGATAGTAACATGATTCATTTGATGGTAATATTGAGTTAGGATTGAGTAAGAAGGTGGCCTAAATATAGAGAATAATCATGCTGTGACCCAGCTCACCTGTGTTGTGGAGTGTATGCTACTTTATCTGGGGCAAGGGATCTTCAGGTGTTGTAGTTTTATGCATTTAATCTAGGAGAAAGGGACCTCCAGGTGGTATACTTTTATGCATTTAATCTAGGGGAAAGGGATCCACAGGTGGTATACTTTTCCATCAGGTTCAAGCGTTCGAGCATGCAGGAGACAACCTTCCCCTCAAAATTTGTTGCTGATAATCAAAGGAAACAGATATACTTCTGGCTTCTTTTGTGATATCCCTAGAGAGCTGTCGCTATTGACGTATACTATTTTTATTAAGCCTCAACCGTTTGAGGCCACTGATTATTTCTTTTGTGAGAAGTAATGCCCGCTAATTTCAAACATTAGTTTAGAGAGGAAACAGACCAATTTACGTAAAATAATTCACAGAAAACCAATTAGCTGACAACTCTTTTGCTGAAAGCCAATTTGCCAAATGACCAATTTGCCTAAAGCTAATTTGCTAAAAGACAATTTACTGAATGACCTATTCTCCAAATTATTGAGAATTAAAAATAATTTTTGGTTTCACTACTATTCCCACTTCTGCCAGTACCCTTTGTAGCCACTTTTGCCCAGATGGGGTGTTTGTCTCTAGGGGTAAAACAGCTGCAAACTGTGCCAAGGCCTGTTGCAAGGTATTTGTTTGTTGGCCCTAGGGTTTATGTTTTCAATTTTGGAGAAAAGGAAACTAAGGCTTACAAAATTTAATTAAGTTCCTTATTTAAGTCAATGACGAGTCTAGACTATTAAGTACATAGGTTTCTCTGGCTCCAAAGCATCTGCTGCCGTCAGCCATTGTGTCATGCATTGCTTGATCATCTGTAGTGTGTTTCAAACTGTGGCCATACTGGAGAAGAACTAGCCAGAGAAAAGTCCTTAAAAACCAAAAGCTTTAATGAAAAGAAATGAGATAAATCAGAAAATATAAAACCAATGTAACACTCTGTAAGAGGAATGGGATATTTGGATTGATAATATTCTGTTTAAAATAATTACGTGTATTATACATTGGTAGAGATATCGAAACATAACAAAAATATACAGTTCTACATTTTTATGGGAAAGAATGAAACTTCAGTATTTAGGTTGATTTGAAAGACTGCTGAGCTTGAAGTCATTATTCAGATCAAGAGGTCAGATTCAGAGTTTACTTTGAGCGAAGGTCCAGAATGTATTTAAAATATTGAGAGAAGAAAGTTATAAATTCATTTGAGAAATTTAATCAGCTGTCAAACAAAATTATTACTAATAAAACTTTTGAGAGTAAATCCTAGAAGCTGGGGTGGGAGGGTACCATTACTTTGAATTAGCCCATTGTCAGAATGGCATCTTCCAGTGGTTGGGAGTGGTTATTATTTTACCTCGAAGATTAAGAAGCCTAAGGTACAGTTCAGTGACCTCAGACAACTGTGAAACTGAGGCTGAGGTGATACAGATCTGATGCGCTGAGGCATCCTTGAGCCTGGGAAAACTTGTGTCATTTTTCAACAGTAACTACAATAGAAAAAAAAAAAAAGGCTATTCACATCCTCAGATTTAATGCCTGTTCTTTGGCAAGGGAGGAGATTTTCTGGCTAAGTGGTTACTAGCCCTTTAAGAAAAAGAGAATTTTAGAAACTGTCTTCTGGAATTCAAATGGGAAACAGGACTACTGCACTGTATATTGTACTGTGTATATTGCTCTCTGCGATACTTTTGAATGAATTAGAAAATGAAGCACCTTTGAGGCATATGTACAATTTGGCCAAGGAAATCTGGGCTGCACTCAGCTCCCCTGTTGTCTTGGCCGAGAGTCTTTGTACAGAGAACTGCTCTATACGTGTTTTTGAGTGCTGCTCAACCATGTTTTTCCTTTCCTATGCCAAAATTGTAACCAACAAAATTACCACACTAATTACAACCTGTTTTGTAAAAGATTTCTTCTCCAAGTCAATTCCATATGCTTGCCAAACATTTTATGATATTATTAAGTTCTAATTGCTTTCAAATTGCTGATTGCCTATTCTTTCTTTGCTATTCACATTTATTTTAAATTAAATTTATTTTATAGTATATTGATGTAAAAATGACTCGTGTTCACTATGTAAAAAAAAAAAAGCACAGAAAGTTAGAAAATGTAATACCAATATATTATCTAACAGACTGTGAGGGAATGAGGTATTTTCATTCAACCACACTTACTACCATCTAGTTACAATCTAAAAGAAGAAAGAAGGGTATCTCCCAGCCTGCATTCTCATCTTCTAGAAACAGCTACTGCGGGACTAGGCATTAGGGGTTGAATAATTTGCTGAAGTTTTAATCATCAGTAAACAAGGGAGACAGGGTGGAGTTGATCCTTTAACTTAGGGACCTGCTTTCTAAAACACAATTACCTATTATTGCTTTTATTAGCTTTATGTTTCCTCCACATACTTTTTCTTAAGCATTTTCAATCTCTCCATTTTTTTCCTTTGGAGTTTTCTGTTATTGCCACAGAAAAATTTCATCTTTTATTCTCTCTCCCTTTTGCTAGTTGGGAATCCCATATGATCCCAGTCAAGTGAGTACAAGAATAAAGCTAATGATATGTCTTCATTAAATAAAATGAAAGTTTTACCTTTTGTAGTGAAATTAGACATTTCGGGAAGCAATGACATCAACCCTTAAAATATCTTGAATCCTCTTCAGAATCTATAATGACATCTTCTACTGTCTCTCCCTTTTATAATTAAAAATTTAATTTAATTTACCTTAAGCGCCAATGTTCAAGGGAAATTTCTTATTAAATTTTATTGTACTTCTTATTTTTCAAATGTATAGCAACTTTTACCTCACTTTATATGAATGAATTTGAATATTGCTTCAAACTTTTTTCTTAAGCTCAAATACCTCTTTGGAGTTTATGTGCATAAAGTATGTGATAGAATCATAAAAGCAGTTTTATTTCTATGTAGTTGATTGATTCGTAGTAGTTTATTGCATTGCAGTCAGCATTATATGCATTACTGGACTATATTGCACGTAAATGCTTTCTCTGTGTAGGCCCTCTTATGTCTTTATGTATTTAATTTTATTTATTGCATTTCAGCTTTCTACTCTATGGCATGTCTATTTCCAATATAGACTGTTGGCTTATTTTAACATAAATTTAATAAATTTTAAAATTTTGTTATATATTTGGAAATTGGATGTGAAAATCTTTTGTAGTGACAAAAGCTATTTCTATTTTGTCAAAATAGGCATAGTTTTGATAAAGTGGTGTAACCCCTATTTTACAGACTTTATGATGGGTATTTAATAAATTTTATAAACTTCATCGAAAAACTTTCAGAATGATAAATTTTTACAGAAAGTGGGAGTAAAAGCTTCTATTCAACCCTGTCCCAGACTCAGATCACCTTTAGCTTTGCTTTCCTATAGGAGAATTGAGAAAGGTGTGACCCAAGAAATGCTGGTCTTGGAAGAGCTATTACTCCTCCTTAAAGAAAGAATGTGCTCTATAAACTAACACAGCTTACCACCCTACATTTCCTATATAGTAGGGAATATGAGAAAATATAATTACATACTGCTTTAAGATTAAATGTGAGCTTAACCTTAATTCAAATTTACAACATTTAAATCCTGCAGTTTTCTTAAAGCTATGCATTTATTGCCATAGATTTCATTTTTCTTTTATGTACTATATTTTATGTGTTTATGCATTTTTGTATAAATGGCATGATACTTTAGATCTTTTTCTTTTTTCTTTTGCTTAAAACTATGTTTTTAAGATCTGTCCATGTTTATTTGTATTTCTGGTTCATTGCTTCTAAGCAAGGCATAATATTTTATGATTTGTATTTACCATACTTTACTTACGTGTTTTTAGGCAACCGTGTGAGTGATTCTTTCCGGCTATACTCTGGAGACAAATTATTAAGTCATTGGTTACACCACTAACTACTAACTACTGCCAAGTTGTTCTCCAGAATGACTGTGCTAGTTTCATTTCTACATTTTGGCTAACTCTTGGTGTTACCCAACTTTTATTTTTTGTTACTCTGGATGTAAAGGGATATTTTAATATGAACGTTTTTCTATTAGTTAGGTTGAGCATTTCTTCAATATTTGTTCAGTTATATGCATTCCAATCTATAAATTCCTCTTCCTGTCTTCATTTTCTTTTTTCTATCAGGCTTCCAGCCTTTTTCTGGACTTCTTGTAAGAGTTTCTTTTAGGGTGCTAATTTCAATCCCTAATTAACTCTTGGTTTTAAAAAGTCTTCCACATTCCTGGTCTGTCAATCATTAGTCTATGGTAATTTTGACAAACAGAACTTCTAAATTTTGGTTTAATCTTTGCCCTACTGACCTTTTTGGATCTTAAGAAGTCCTTCCTCATTGCAAAGTCACAGTTTTTTTTTACCCATAATTGCTTTTATTAGCTTTATATTTCCTACACTAATTTTTCCCATGAAAACATTATTTTACTGGACTTTAGAGACTATTACATTCTATCCTCAGAGTTCAAGTCTTAATACCTACATAATGTAGTAAACCAGCACTTGGGCAGAAAGTGTATTGTGAGAGTAACCAGTGTTTCAGGTTTAACTTAAATTTAGATTTAAAAAACCGAAGTCTGAGGGAGATTTTTTGACAATATCTTCACTTTCTTTAAACAGGAAGGAAAAAATGATAAGTGTTCATACCTCTTAACCTGATCCTGTGCCAGTAGTCTGGAGGCAAAAGTTGGTATTTAGCGCATTCAAACAGGTAGCCTTAGAACAGAGATAGATGCTTGTGTTTTCTTGGATAGTAGAAATCCCTTTATGTAGCAAGACTTTAAGTGCATTCCCTGTTGTGTGAATAATAATTTAATTTTTAAACATTTCCATTCTATTCTAGTCCCCTTTCCTGTGTGTCTTTCACATAATAACTGTATATTTTTGAGTTGTTGCAGTGTTAAAGTTGTGGCTTCATGAAAACTGAGCACATTTTTTGTCCCACATTTTGATTTTTTTGTGCATTTGTTGTCTAAGTTATTAATTTAACCTAATTTATAAATTAAGCTCTATTAGTCTCCATTTATTTTCTATTGCCTGAAATTTGTGTCAAAAAACTCAGAGGATACAGCCCCAGAGGAAACAACCTATTTCCCAATTTTAGATGTTAATTCACTCCTAAGTTTCTTGGATTTTAATTTTATATTGTATTTTATTTTTTGATTCTACATCTCACCTTTAAAATGTGGCCTGGGAAGAGCAATTACTGGGGGATTAGCCTATGCCCTGAAGAAAGTATAGAGAATTTATATATATGTGGCAAACTTTCACAGTTGATTTGACCATTGTCTTCAGGGGAGTTTGATTCTTTATGCACCTGCCATTCCTGATACAGTCAGAGCTAAGTAAGCAGAGCCCAGGGAGAGGACTAGAGGGTACTGACACAGCAACCTCCCGAGCCAGCTGCATGATCACCCCCTTAATCTACAGTCATTCTCCAGCTGTGAGGAAGAAGCTCTACAGCAGCTGCTCAGCACAGAGTGCTCACGTCCAGACTGGCTCAGGCAGGTGGCCTCTTTACTCATCTTCCCTTTTATTTTTTTCCTTTTGTTGGCACAGATGTGTGCTCAGATGTGAGGCAGCTGTTCAAAGAACATCCTGAGATGAAAAGCAACTTTTATGCCATTATTGGGACTGAATCTTCAGATTTCATTAATTTAGTAAATATTAATGGTATCACTCAAAAGAATTACCAATACTCACTTGAATATTTTCTCATAAGGTTACTGTTAGCAAGACCCAAAATCAAATTTTCAAAATATAGATATTCTTATTTTAAAATATACATTGTATGATAATCCACCTCCTGACAGGGCTGGCCCTCTAACTTGTATAATTTAAAGGATATAAAAAGACTATTCTGCTCCTAAATAGTTCACTAGCTTGTTATGAAACCTGAAGTTCCTCCTGAGAGGCTCTCTTTTTGTTAAGGCATTTTTTCTACCCAATGCACAGGCACAGATTTTCTTGCAACATAGCCATTCTATTGCAGCCCTGCTATGGGAAAGCACCACGATGTGAATTGCGGATGTGAATGGGCATAGGATAAGGCTCCTGCCCTTGAGGGTTTTACAGTCTGTTTGGAAAGTTAGGGGACATATATTGAAGGTAAAATAATAAGGCAAGGGAGCAACTATGTAGATCACTACATTTATATGTGTAAGTTATTTACATGTATAGGGCTTTAAAAATTCTCTGAGGGCTGCTCTTCAGGGGAAGGGCTTATGGTTGCTAGAGCCTGATCCTGAAAGAAGGTAGATTTTGGAAAAGCAGAGAAACAGTAACAAGTATTCTAGACCAGGAATAAAGAGAGTATGTGTTCTGAAGCCAGGGAACAGACCATGGTGACTGGAATGAATGAGTTTATGTAAGAGGTTGAGGACAATGAGATGCTGCTGCTGATGACAAGAGCTTGTGTGACAAGGACCAGTGAGTGGATATTTCTTGGCATGAATTTTAGATCTAACCTATGAAAAGCCTGACTTAAAAAGTATACAAAAGCCAGACACAGTGGTTCACACCTGCAATCCTAGCACTTTGGGAAGTTGAGGCAGGTGGATCACCTGAGGTCAGGAGTTCAAGACTAGCCTAGCCAACATGGTGGTCTTGTCTCTACTAAAAATATAAAAATTAGCCAGGCATTGTGGTGGGCACCTGTAATCCCAGCTACTCAGGAGGCTGTTGCAAAAGAATCACTTGAGCCGGGAGGCAGAGGTGGCAGTGAGCTGAGATCGTACCATTGCACTCCAGCCTGGGCAACAAAAATGAAACTCCATCTCAAAAAAAAGAAGGAAAAAACCCCACAAATCAGAGACAGTTATTTTGTTTATTATTTGAGTTCCCCCTCCCACAAAAAAAAAATAACAAAGGCTGTGTATAGATGACAGCCAGGGATTCTCCTAAACCAAATGGTGAACTCATAAAATCTGTTTGATTCTCTGTCATCTTTTTTCTAGAAACCCAATTTATTTTTCTCCTTGCTATCTGCTTTCCTTTCTACTGGAAATGATTTGAATCCTTTGGGATTAGCCCACTGTCCAGCTATCCACGGGTACTTCATCAGAACATTTTGGGAAACAAACCCACTATTTCTGCCATCACTGGGTACTCAAATCCCTTTACTCTGCCCTATACCTTCCTTCCCATACTGCCCCGTGCTTCACCTCGCCTGACTCCTGTTTCCTCTGTACTTATCTCCCGGGACATTTCACTTGGCCATCTGAATCCTGTTGCTCCTGCATCATCAAACCCTTCGGGAGTGTTTCCTTTCCTTCCTAAGCATTGGAGAGACCTAGCAGTCCCTGCAGTTAGAGGTTTGAGGGCTGCCCATTTGAGTGAGATTACACATTCTTTCAACCACAAATGCCTTAGGGTGGGGTAAGCATCTTCTTCAGTTCCCAGTGTACCATCCAGATAATCCCCCCACCACAAAAATCAAAATATTTAGTCCTTTAAAGCACTTAGTTGCTTCAACCTATTTATGTATTTATTAAGATTGAGTTTCACTTTTGTCATCCAGGCTAGAGTGCAATGGTGTGATCTTGGCTCACTGCAACCTCTGCTTTATTGGTTCAAGTGATTCTTGTGCCTCTGCCTCCAGCATAGCTGGGATTACAGGTGCCTCACATCATGTCCGGCTAAGTTTTGTGTTTTTACTAGAGACAGATTTTCACCATGTTGGCCAGGCCAGTCTCAGACTCCTGACCTTGGGTGATCCGCTTGCTCCAGCCTTCCAAAGTGCTGGGATTGCAGCCACCATGCCTGGCCTGCTTCAACCAATTTATAGACTACCAGTCAGTCAGGTGTTTAGACCTAAGATACTATTTTCATTACCAATCCAACTCCTCCCATCATCTGGAATGATGTAAATTTTCACTTCAATGTTTAAATACATTTTAGCACAATTCCTCTTTTGTCTTCCTTCTAGTGACTTTTATATCCAGTTTATTTCAGGTACCTCTGTAAGCACATTCTGGACATTGGAATACTTGTAATGGTTCCTCCTGTTGACTAATGTGTTGAAACCCTGCCTACTGTAACAACTTTCTAACTTTTCATCAAATTACCCACTCTTTTTTTTTTTTCCTACTTTTTTAGAGACTGACTCTCACTCTGTCACCCAGGCTGCAGTGCAGTAGCACAATCATAGTTCGCTGCAGCCTCAAAATCCTGGGCTCGCAGGGCGCAGTGGCTCACGCCTGTAATCCCAGCACTTTGGGAGGCCGAGGCGGGTGGATCACGAGGTCAAGAGATCGAGACCATCGTGGTCAACATGGTGAAACCCCATCTCTACTAAAAATACAAAAATTAGCTGGGCATGGTGGCACGTGCCTGTAGTCCCAGCTACTCGGGAGGCTGAGGCAGGAGAATTGCTTGAACCCAGGAGGCGGAGGTTGCGGTGAGCCGAGATCGCGCCATTGCACTCCAGCCTGGGTAAC
>PVKV010000669.1:0-261036 GCA_004027835.1 Alouatta palliata | reverse complement strand
TATAAATCATTCTACTATAAGGACACATGCACACGAATGTTCATTGCAGCACAGTTTACAATAGCAAAGACCTGGAACCAACCCAAATGCCCATCGATGATAGACTGGACAGTGAAAATGTGGCACATATACACCATGGAATATTATGCAGCCATCAAAAACGATGAGTTTGCATCCTTTGTAGGGACATGGATGAAGCCATCATTCTCAGCAAACTGACACAGGAACAGAAAACCAAACACCGCATATTCTCACTCATAGACGGGTGTTGAACAATGAGAACACATGGACACAGGGAGGGGAACATATCACACTGGGGTCTGTTGGGGGGAAAAAGGAGAGGGACAGCGGGGGGTGCGGAGTTGGGGAGGGATAGCATGGGGAGAAATAACAGATACAGGTGATGGGGAGGAAGGCAGCAAATCACACTGCCATGTGTGTACCTATGTAACAATCTTGCATGTTCTTCACATGTACCCCCAAACCTAAAATGCAATAAAAAGTATATATAAAAATAAATAAATAAATAAATAAATAAATAAATAAAATAAGAAAAAAAAAAAAAAAAAAAAAAAAAAAAAAAAAAAAAAAAAAAAAAAAAAAAAAAAAAAAAAAAAAAAAAAAAAAAAAAAAAAAAAAAAAAAAAAAAAAAAAAAAAAAAAAAAAAAAAAAAAAAAAAAAAAAAAGCCAAAGGCAGAGAGAATCTGGAAAGTAGAAAGAATTGACTCATTACATATAAAAGACCATAAATGAGATTATTAGGAAATTTCTCATCAGAAACTTTGGAAGCCAGAAGACAACGGGCTGATATATCCAAAAGGCTAAAAGAGAGGAAAAAAAGCTGCCAACCAAAAATCTTATATCCATTAAAACTGTCTTTCAAAAGTGTGGGAGAAATGAAAACATTCCCTGAGAAACAAAAGCTGCAGTAGTTATTACCATTAGACCTGCCCTGCAGCCAATACTAACAGGAGTTCTGCAGGTTGAACTGAAAGGGCAGTAGACAGTAACTAAAATTTGTATGAGAAAATAAAGATCTCAGTAAACACATGGGAAATTATAAAATTAGTATTATTGTAACTTTGGTTGGTTACTCCACTTTTTGTTTTCTACATGCTTAGGAGATTCACACATTTTTTTCAAATTATGAGTTTAAAAGATAATATTATAACATTTATTTGTAATTTTATGGTTTTTTTCTACATATTTTAAGAGACTAACTTATTAAAAGGAATTTTTAGTTTATGGTTTTGGACACTCAATGTAAAAAAATGTAATTTTGTTATGTTAACAATTGGAAGAAATGGCTATGGAGTAGAAAGGAGCAGAATTTTTGTATGTTATTGAAGTTAAGCTAATATAAATTCAAATTAGAGTGTTACAAAATTAGGATGTTAAATGTAATTTTGATGGTAATTACACAGAGAAAATAGCTATAGAATATACACAAAAGGAAATGAGAAAGGAATTTAAATATTTCACTACAAGAAAATCAAATAAGCACAAGACAATAACGAAGGAAATAGAGGACAAAAAGCTATAAGGCATATGGAAATAAATCTCTTATTATCAGTAATTACTTTACATATAAGTAGGTTAAACTCTCCAGTCAAAACACAGAGATTGGCAGAATGGATATAAAAATATGATCCAATTATATGGTGTGTATAAGATACTCAGTTTAGCCCCAAAGATACAAATAGCTTGAAAGTGAAAGGATACAAAGAGATATTCTATGCAATATTAACCAAAGAACACGGGTGGCTCTACTAATATAAGGCAAAATTGACTTGAAATAAAATGATAGTTACAAGAGGCAAAGAAGAATGTTATGAAAAGTAAAATAAGCCAGTCATAAAAAGACAAATGTTATATGATTACACTTACATAAAGTACTTAGAGTCATCAAAGTCATAGACAGAAAGAATAGTCGTTTCCAGGGACTGGGGTGAAGAAAGAATGAAGACCTATTGTTTTTTGGGGGGATCTGGAGTTTGTTTTCCAAGAATAAAAGAGTTCTGGAGAAAGATGGTAATCATGGTTGTACAACAATATGAATGTACTTAACACCACTGAAGTTTACACTAAAAAATGGTTTAGATGATAAACGTTACATTATGCATATTTTACCACAATAAAAATGGGGGAAAAAAACAAGGGAAGATACAGGTATTAGAGTGGCTAATACACATGGCATTACTATGTGCTAGTGAGAATGTGGAGCAAGAGAAACAGAATATATTGCTGGCAGAGATGCAAAATGGTACAGCCTCTTTTGAAAATAATTTGGCAGTTTCTAATAAATACATACTTATCACATGACCCAGGAAACCCCTCTCGAGCTTATTGAAAACTTCTTCACACGAAAACCTATAAACAAATATTATATTATTCATGATTACACAAAACTACAAAGAACTCAGAAATCTTTCAGCAGATAAGTGGATAAACAAACTGTGGTATATGCATACAATGGAATATTACTCTGTGATAAGAGGAGTAAAATATGGGTTAACACAACAACATGAGTAAATTTAAATATACTTTGCTAAATGAAAGCAGCTAGACCCCAAAGGCTACCTTTATATGATTCCATTTATATGACATTACAAAAAAGGCAATTACATGAGGATAGAAAGCAAATCATTAGTTGCAAGGGGCTGAAGGTGAGAAGAGAGGAGTTGACCACAAAGAGGTCACACAGAAAATTGTTAGGGTAATGGAACTTTTCTCTATTGCAGTAGTGGATACCTGACTGTAATACTTTTCAAAATCAATGGAAGTATACACCACAATGAATGAATGAATACTATATCCAAATGTTAAAACATCAACTAGGATATCAGGGTAATATTAAAGAAAAAAATTATTCTGGCATTTGGTAAAACGGTAAGGAAGACTTTATTCAGGACTATTAAATAAATCAAGATCCACCTGATCTCTCACCTCTATTGCAATAGGAATATTAAGAGATGACAGGCTCAGCTCTAAGTACAACAAAGACAATTGCGGATTTACATCCACCAAACATATTGAGTGGGGTCAGTGTATAGAAAACTATTAACAGGAGGCCAGGTGTGGTGGCTCACACCTGCAATCTCACCACTTTGGGAGGCTAAAACAGTCAGATCACTGAGGTCAGGAGTTTGAGACCAGCCTGGTCAACATGGTGAAACCCCGTCTCTACTAAAAATACAAAAAAAAATTTAGCCAGGTATGGTTGCACATACTTCTGGTCCCAGCTACTGGAGAGACTGAGGCAGGGCAAGAAACTTGCTTGAACCTGGGAGGCGGAGGTTGCAGTGAGCTGAGATAGCGCCACCACACTCCAGCCTGGGCAACAGAGTGAGACACTGTCTCAAACAACAACACAAAATTATTCAGAGGAGACTTCAAGGGTAGGGGGATTTTTGCCTAACTAACATGACAGGGTTCCTGCTATAAACAGGCCAAGGTCTTGGACATCAAAGGTAGGGGATGAAGCGCTTGATCAGATATCAAGGATGATCAGATATCAAGAAAGGAAGATTCTCCCTAAACAGAATTCTGGCTAAAACTGGACTGCACAAGGATATATGAAAGCCCAAGATGAAAGCCTAGTTGAGAAAAGTGCTCAGAGGAGCCTTTAAAGATTGGTTAAGGAGAGAGTCTATCTGTAACTAGAAAGAAATGTAGATTGTAACAAATAAATCTAGTAGTAAAAAAATGCATGAAGGGATAGGGAGAAAAACTTCACTGAAGAGGATAGAGAGACAAGAAGCTGACCTAAGAAACTTTGGAAAACAATATTTTTGTGTGGGTACTGTAAAGCCAGAGAGCAAAAGAACTGTTTAGAGACACCATGCTCTAACTGGTAAATTTCTTCACACAAAAGCACAGGTTAGCAATTCTAGAACTAATCTATACGTATAATACTCTATGTGTATAAGACATTTGAACCAGTAAGTAAATATACTGTAGGTAAGACAGCCAGATTTCTTATTGCCAGAGAAAGGAGTTAACAAATTATCAAGGGATGGAGGAGAGGGGGAATGTGACTATGAACCCCGTGATGCTGCTTTAAAATCAGATAGATCAGTACAAACTCATGTGTGTATATATATATAAATATTATGTGTTCACAATCACATAATTTATATATATTACAAACATATATATACACACACAAACATGCAGATGTGTGTATATATATGTTTGTAATATATATAAATTATGTGTTTGTGAATATGTATGTACTTGGATTAGGAGATACACATGTATTTCCTAGCTTTGTCTTAGATGAACTAAATGCAGTGACACCCAGGGATGATGTGCATATTTAGGGTCCAGATACTTGTTTCCATCATTCTCCAATAAAAGAAACCAGGACTTCTTGGAGAAATGGCTGATCTTAGAGTTAGGACAATGAAAAAATGAGCCTGGAGCATCCTGTAGTACCAAAAGGTATGAAAGTGCTTTTTTTTTTTTTAAAGAAAAGATAAGGGCATGTCAAAAGGACACAGAAGTCAATCTATGAAAGCTCCCAGTGATGAAACATGGAATGACCTGAACATAAAATGAATATCCTTAAGTCCATGCTGATATAAGCACAAAATTAAATACATAAATAACTGTGGGGAAATGCATGTTTTACAAAATAATTCCAATTAATAAATGTAAAAGGCATTACAGAAGTAGGAAGTAAGCATTAGAACACCACGGGAATAATTGCAGCTGGCAGCATGCACTGACAACCACAAAAATTAGTGGGCAAAACTTTAAGGAGAAATATGTTTGCGAAACTAGATAGAAAACAGTGTCCTTTACTGAGATGGAAACGTAGAAAAGGAACAGGTTTGGAGAGGAATGTGAGGTTGGGGATAGGAAACCATGAGTCGGTTTTGGACATCTGAGTTTGAGGTGTCTTTGAGATCCTCGAGTGGCATTGTCCAATAAGCATTTGGACATGTGGTCACGGAGCTTGGAAAAGGTCTAAGAAACAAAGCAATGGCCAAATACTCAGAAAATAATTATTCTCATTTCCACTGTGGTTCCTGTTCAAATTTCTTGGTATATGCACTCAAAGAGCCCTTTAGACTGCTATCCTCCAACGTTAGTGGCAAAAAGCAGAAAGGAAATTTCTTGTATTCTGGCTTAAGAAAGATGTCAGGGCAGTATGATGTAATTATTGCCTTCTAAGACCAAATGGGTTCTCAACGGCCTTGATTTTCCATATAGCTATACCAACATGACGAAGTTAAGAGCCTCGGCTCTGGGGTGAGGTGGATTTAGATTTGACTCTTGAATCTATAACTTACGAGCTTGATAATCTTAAGAAATTTTCCTAAACTGAGGCTCAGGTTTCTCATTTATAAGTTGAGGATAAAAATAACTACTAATAACTATCATCTCATAGGGTATTACGAGAAGGAAGTAAGTCCATGTAGTGTAGCTGGCCTAGTACTTGATGTGTAGTTTGGACTCAATAAATGTTAGCTGTTGCTATAATCATCCTTGGATTCCTGCATTAGAGGACTCTCAAGCTTGTAGAATTTTGGCCTTAAGAAATGCCATGCCTGCAAAGTTAGAGAGTTAAGAAAACAGGAAACCTATACTATTTTTCTACTATATTTCACCCCCACACCCAAACTCACCCCCAACCCCACGGAACTATACTTTAAGGATCTGAGTATCCAACACTTATTTGACTAATCTAATGCCCATAGAGAAGAAGTGGAAAACAGAATGAAGACTGAGAGCTCACATTTTTTCTCCCCTTGCGACTTAAATTTAACCTGGGGTTGTTTTTGCATCATTAGGTGAGTTTTCCCTTAAAAGCTAGTCAAGAGTGCCTTTATTGCACTGTTGCTACTGAACTGTGGTCCCTAAAGCTAAGAGATTAGTGAAAAGGGAACTTCTTTCTGAATCCAGTTGGATTAAGCATTTTAATCTATTTTTTCTTGAGTTAGATTATATAAAATAAATCCTATAAGCATTTGAACAAATCAAACAAGTTCAACTTGGTTAAAATAAATTTCCACATGATCAAACTAGCTCAAATAGAATGTGCTCAAAACAGAGACACATAAAAATTACTTCAAACTGCAATCAGGCCAGTTCAACTTATATTAGGCTACTTCAGACTAGTTTAAATTAAAAGTAATCAAACTGGTCCTGAAGAGCTTAATTTGAGTCTGTTTTTTTTCCTGTTCAAAACTAGCTCTAATTGAGTCAAGGGGATTGAGACATTTCAAGTTGCATCAATCCATTTCCAGTTGTGTTAGGTAAGCATGAACCAGGCAAGTTGGCTCTGATCAGCTAGGATGAGACAAATTGAATTCTAAACAGTTTAATTGGAATCAAGCTTTATCAGTCTAGGTTAATTTCTGTACTGTCTGGAAAAACAAAACATTGCTTTAACAACTGGTGTCCCTCCATGCTTGTGTCATGGTGGCAGAGACAGTGAGTTGACTGTCAGTGTCCATTCTCGTAGTTTTCTTGATTACTAACGGAACTACTTATGTGGTTGTGGACATCAATGTATCTAGCTAAAACAAAGCAAAAAACAAACAAACAACTACATTTTCTAGTCTCCCCTGAAAAGAAATGTGGCAAATGGAGCAGGCACTGAAAAACAAGTTTCTTTCTATTTCTTGTGCCTGAATTATGGAAGAAATGGCTGGAACCACAGAGTTGCAACCATGAGTAAAACATGGTGACTTAATTCATCTCCAAGGATAGCGGAAAAAAATAGATAAGGATCCTGGGTCCCTGATAACGTAGTGAAGGTACCATCCACTGTTTCCAAAGCTGTCAGTTCTCCTTCCAAATCTCCTAGGCACTCACCAGTCCTACTGAAGACTTCAGCTTCAAGCATCTGTAATCTCTGTCCAAAGGATTCCTGCCATCGGACCGTGGTAGGGACTGTCAGAGAGCTACTGCCCCTGGGATCAGTTATCAACCAATTTATCAACCAATGGATTAACACCTGTTCTTCCCAGCCCCGAGATGGGACATTCCAAGGTTTATTCTATACCCTTTCCCAGATGTCATGGATAGGATTAAGCTTCAGTTGCTCAGAGCACTAATTTGCTCACTAAAAATCACTACTGATTCTCTTCCCTTTCTTGTCTGACCTCACTCTCTAAACAGTGTTTTCTGGCACCACCAAACGAATAGGCTACTTGCTCTCAAATTCTTGTCTCATGCCTGCCTACAAGGCTACCAAATGTAAGACCATCTCTGAATCGTCTATCTTGGAACTTCTTTTGAATTAAGAAACATAAACCCCTTTAATTAAATCAGAATTATTTGAATATTCTCTTGTATGCTGCTAAACCTCATCTTATCCGATTCAATTAGGAATGTAATAATTTCTTAAGCTTAAATCTCTTTGTTATTACTAGACTTTTTTCCAATGAAGAGCAACTTCTAAAAACCAAAAACCAGAAGAGGAATTTTAAAGCCTTTTGATTTAATAAGGACTACTACTAAAATAAATGCTGAAAATTATATTCTAAATGTTTACTTTTAGCAAATACAATTTCAACAAGTACATTGCTGACTAGTAAGTTTTAGTTCTTACTTGACTCATCCACAGCTTTTGATAGAGTCAGTCCCTTCCTCCTTTCTGAAAAATGTTTCTTTAATTGGTCCGTGGGCAACCACTTTCTCTTGGCTTTCCTTCTGCCTCATTGGCTGCTCCCTTCCAGTCTCCTTTGCTGGTTTCCCCTCATCTCGAGCTGGTATTCTCAGACTCAATCCTTGGCCTGTCTCTCCTTTTTATCAACAAGCATGATCTACATGGTATCATTCGATCTCATGATTTGAAATAGCACCCCTAGGCTGACGGATCTTAAATTTACGTCTTCAACCCCTGAAGTTGAGACTCGTAACTAATTACTTACATACCATCTGTGGTTGGCTGGCTTTTAGACAGCTCAAATTTCACATGGCCGAAACCAGGCAAAACCACTCTTCTTGCAAACTTCAACTCAGTAAATGGCAACTCTTTTCTAATGGTTGCCCAGGCCAAGAGCATATGAAACTAGCCACGATTCCTCATTTCTCTTTCAATAATCCACTCCAGTAGCCCACCCTATCAACTCTACCTTTAAATACTTCCAGAATCTGACCCCTTTTCACCATAAGTCCACTAAAATGTGAGTATGAACTACCATAATTTCTTGCTTGAACTCTTTTAATTGCTTCCTATTTTAGTTCTCTAAGTCTACTCTTTCCCCATGAACACCCAATTCTTTAGGCAGTAATCAATGTGATCTTGATTCAAAGATAAGTTAAATTGCATGGATACCCTGTTCAAATTTTCCACTGTATATCCATCGAACTCTAACCCTTTACCTACAGAAACCTGACTCCTAGACACTTTTTTACTTCATCATTTACCACTCACTCTGTCATTCACTTGGCTTCAGCCAGACACACCTCCATGTCGATCCTTGGACACATACCATGATCCTTGGACACACTCCTCACGCCTCTGACTAACCATACCCTCTATCTGGAAGATCTTCTCACCAGCCACCCTCATGCCTCCCTCCCCCACTTCCTGGAAGTCTCCACTCAAATGTTGCCTCAACAGAGGCCATGACTAACCAACTTTTCTACCATAGTACGGCTCACCACACTGTCCCTTCCACACTCTATCCCTTTACTCTGTTTTTCTTCAGAATATTTATCACCGCCCGACTTGTTATATATTTATGTGTCATCTGTCTCCATTAGGATGAAAACATTAGAAGAGACAGGACTTTGTCTAATATTCCCTGAATAGCTCTAGCACCTGGACAATTGCCTAGAATATAATAGGCATACCATGTTTTAATGAAAGAATAAATGCATTACAGTCATACTTTTATCAAAGAATTATTTTTGACTTTGTCAAATACCTGATTGAATGTGGTGTATTTGAATATTTCAAGAAAAAAATTATGGAATTTTCAAAATTTCTGGTAGCAGTTTTTTTTTTTCATTGATAAGGAGCTGCCCTCTCTCAAAAAAAAGGCACAGCAGGAGTTAAGCTGTGGCTGAGATCCCCATGGCTTACCCAGTCATTAAGAAAGACTACACAAGAGAGTCCACTCTTTGCTATAATTGCTTTTTCCATTTTATTCAAGATGTTAACTAAAATACAGACAGCTTTCAGCCTACTTTTTCAGTCAGTAAGCTAAAATGCCAACCAAGTCCAGTTCACTTCTAAAATGTATTGGTACAATCCAGTAAAGAGGAGATTACAAGAACAGAATAGGCAACAACACTAAACATAGTTATGTTCCTTTTTGTTTCAGGAAACCCAAATTGTTACAAACATTAATTTTAGATATATTTTATGGAGACATTAAAACAAAAAGGCAACAAGAAATGTAAAATAAACACACACACACACAAATAGGTTGCACCTGAGAATTTGAAGTAATTCAGAGAAAGATGTACTATTCTTTGACCAATAGGGATACTGAGAAACCATGCACACTAAGATGAAAACAAGCAATACAAGCAAATAGTAATCAAAATTTCAATGACAGGAGTTAACAGTGGAGTATGAAAAGGTTATTGAACATGCTAAGTCTAATACTTTAACACTCTTCAGTCATTCATCTTTTAATACAGAGCTTTAATTATATTCATAACCTTATCTTGTTGAACTCTACACCCACACCTATGAATTCTGTCAATTTCTTAGTGAAATAAAACTCTCCCAGAAATCTAGCACCAGGGTCAGAGATAGAATTAAAATCACCCACTCACAGGAGAAATAGAGGAAGTGTTTCCACTGAAAGGCTGCTGATTCCCAGATTCTCTAATCCAAACCACTTAATAAGCTATACTGACATTTCGAAGCTTAGGAAAGGGAATGTTGTACAACCCTGGACTTCATTCTGTTTATTCCCTGTGAGGCATGCAGCAAGATAAGAAACAAGCCCCTCAAGCTAAAAGAGGAACACAGAAACAAATATGTATATATATATATACTATACACACACATATATGTGTGTATATATACATATATATGTATATATATCACAGAAACATATATACATATTTCCCAAATTTGTTCCCAAATATTTTTTTAATTAAAAAGCACCCCAGTTCAGGTATCTTGAATAAAGAAAATTAGTCACAGATGGGAAAAAAAAAAAAAAGAAAACCTTCCAGTGTCTACCAAGAAAAACCTAATATGGATATTATGTGCAGTTTTATTTTGAAGACTAACCGTTTATTAATTTATTAATAGAACCTGTATTTTTCTTTCAATTATTGTGCTTTGAATTACACATATATATATATATATAATGTCCATCTTTGGCTAATGACACAAATGACTTTGGGAAGTGAAGTAGGACTATTGCTCATTGACTGAAAGGGCCATACTACGAAGTGTTTGCCTTTTATTCTAATCTCTAATTGAGGAAAAAAACAGAATAATTTTAACTTTTGAGATAAACTTTCAGCCTGCATAAAACATACATCTTTATGAAGTAAACATTTTATACAGTTTCTCTTTAAAAATAGCTTTGACATGCTTCTGATGTCCTTAAATATTTGTGCTACAGATGCCATAGTTGTGTTTTTCAAAGAGTGGCTCAGGGGCTTCTGAAATATTAGATATCCCTTTGCTGGAAAAACATCAGTGAGTATTAGATCATTACAAGGTTTTTCTTAAACCAGTGTTTCTCAGATTTTACTGTGCATCAGAATTCCCTGAAGGGCTTGTTAAAACACAGAATACTGGGCTTCTCCCCCAGAGCTTCTGATCCAGTTGGTCTGGGGAAAGTCTGAGAATCTGCATTTTTAACAAGTTCCCAGGTGATGCTTTGATGCTGATATTCCAGGGACCACACTTTGAGAACCAGTGCTTTAAACTGTTGGTTTCTAAGTTCTTTAAAGAGCAATGAAAGCTTAGAATCCAGAACCTACACGGTGCTTCTTAAACTCTCTTCAGAGCTGTGTTCTGGGGGCATTCCTTGAGAAAATCTTTTTTTTTTTTTTTAACATTCTTCTTTTAGCAACAGTAATGCCAAGGCAGCTAGAGAGTCTTTAATATTCTTTGCTTAGCTTTTTGGTTTTGCTGGGCCTGGACTGGTAAATTTCCTATTTCTCATCAGAAGGGCGGCAGTCTACTATGTATCTCCAAGATGTTCTGGATATAAACTCTCCCAGGACAGCATCTATGCCTCTGGGGGACCAAAGCCACAGCTACATATCTCTACCCAGTAAGTCTATCTCATCCAGGAGGAAGTCCATGTCCTCCCGGCTCACTTGCGGGCTGATCACCACCTGGCGGAAGAAGTTGACCTTTCCCCTGTGCGGCTGGTAGCCCAGCATCAAGCTTCCCTTCTTCATCATCCTCTCTTTAATGGCTGGGGCCACCTGTGTGGGGAGAAAAGGGGAGGGGGTGAAAGACCAGAACACCAAGGCATTTCAACAGCATCTTCACCAGCCATTTGACATTTACTGGGAATCCACTGGTGGGGATCCCGTTCTCATGTACACAAGGTTGACACTAATAATAATAATTTATGGAGGACTTATGACATATGAGTACTGATTCAAGTGCTTTAGACATATTAATTAATCTTCAGAATAACCGTGAAGAAGATACTACTACTATGCCCATTTATGGTGGAGAAAACGGGCACATGGAGATTAAATAAATATCGCAAGGTCCCAGACATTTTCTCCCTAAGCCCATACTCTTAAATGTAAATCATTATTCAATGCTGCCTCGTTAAAAACAAATTGGGTGTCCACAGGGATTACAGTCTCATCCCAAATTTGTCTTAAGGAAAAAACAGCCCAGTTCAGGTATCTTGAATAAAGAAAGTTAGTCACAGATGGAAAAAGAAAAAAAAAAAAAAAAAAACCTTCATGTTGTTTACCAAGAAAAACCTAATGTGGATATTACGTGCAGTTCTATTTTTGAAGACTAACAATTTATTAATTTATTAATAGAACTTGTATTTTTCATCAATTATTGTGCTTTGAAAATTTGTGGCTAAAGTTCCTAGAAAAAAATGAAAGTTAGGTATTATTCTCACATATGAAATACAAACACCGTCTCTAATTAAGAGATGTAAATGTGGTAATAAAAATAGGAAGCCCATATTTTAAAGATCTGTAGCTGACATGAGATGTACAGGCCCTGATAATCCAGATACACAGATTTTTCTGAAAGTTTAATGTTTGAAGAAACTTGTCTAATTTCAGAACCACATGGCAAAATCAGCCTATTTTCCAATCAGTAGTAAGACCACCAAAGAGCTGAGTTACAAACGTTCAAAATAATGAAGTTCATTTTTGATATACTAAGTTAAAATATTAAGAATACACTTTTGCTATCTTGGAAATACGAGCAAAGTTTTTCCATTTGAATTTTAACTCTGAAAACTTTTTGAGTGTGTCCTATGTGAACATGTGGAAAGAGAAGATAATGAGTTTCTATGCTTGCCTTCTAAGGAAGATGACACTTACTTCTCCAGATGGGAGGAATGCATATAGAGAGAACACCAGGCAGAGTGTGCTTTTAAACTCCTTAGGTGAGGATCATGAATCTTGGTTCCCACGAGTCCTCTCTCTCACGGTGTGACAATCCCAACCCACTCCAGTTTTTGAACATACCCACATGTTGTCAGCAGGTCAAACTACTTCATCTGGCACTCACCACAATCTTAATCTGCTCCGAAACTGCTGGAAAAATTGAGTGTGTTAGACCTCTGAAGATATTATGTGTTGGGCTTAACCACAGAGCCTTCTCAAGGGATGTTCAAGGGTAATTTTAACTCAATACATTTTTTTTCCATATGTGCTCATTTTAGAACATAGGCCTCGCAAAACACGGACTACACGGCACCTACAATAACAACACAAACACACTATTCAGCAAAATCACATTGCCATTGTAGCAAAAGATTGGAAGTTTCTTACAGTGTAACAATATACGGAAAGAAAATACATGGGTGTAAAATAAGAAGTGTAGAAAAAGATGATGTTGGAGGTCAAGTTAGTGAAGAAAGCATGGGCCGTCAGGTTCTATAAATTTCTGGATATGTGTGACACATTTTATTCTGAGCTTTCTAGAGTTTAGAAAAAGGTAATTAAACAACAGCTTCCATTCACTTAAAAAGAGTGACAAATGTCCAGTTGATGCTGAAAGCTGGAAGCTAGGCCATTAACTCTACTCTATTTATGCATAGCTGCTTGAAATCCATGAATTTGTATGCATTGGTTGACTTTTCTTCCAGATCCATTTATGCAAGTAGTGTTTGTCATTAGAATTGTAAAATCTAGTAAAATGACATGTAAGACAAAGATAGATGAATGCCAAAAAAGTGATTTGTACAAAAACTGAGTTGAGTTTTTTGGAAAGACCAGATGAAGGGGGATGGTAAAGCATCACTGTGGTCCCAGCAGGTGGGGTAAGAGAACTGTAAAAGCTTTTGAGAATCCAGACTGATGCTGTGCTGAGACCACTACACAGGTGTTTGAGTACTTACTCCACTTGAAGAAAGCCGAGCTGCCTGATAGGCGATTCTCGAAGAACGTAGTTTATGCAAGAACAGTGGAGGGTCCTCTAGTCATCAGACCTCTCCCTAAGAAAAGCTTCACTTGCTTTTGGAAAGTATTTGGAAATCCTCGCTAGATGGAAAAAACCTTTCCATCAAAAGATGGTAACATAAATGTACACTGATGTACAAATATAACGTTAAAAATTTAAATACAAATGTACAAATATTAAATGGGAAAATATTCCACATCATGTATGCATTACATTATTTTCTAAGAGTATTTGCTTTAACTGACTAATCCTCCTCACCTTAGGTAGGAGGGCTTCTCATGCATATGTAGATATAAATGGGGCTTCCTGCATAAGTGTGGGGGTGTGTGGGTTTGTGTATATACACATGTTAATGTGCACACTCACATATAATTTAAACCTCTAACTCACCATAATATACTGCTCTTAAAATCTCTCTGGCCACAGGGCAATGGAGAACCATGCTTTGACTTAGGTTCACGATGAAAGTACATTTGTTTTTAATTCAAAGAACAAGCGGCCCTCGGCATGTAAACTGTGAGAAAAAGACGGTACTACTACCAGTGCTAAATCAAGATTAGGAAGATCTGGTCTACACGGACCAAATGTCTGGCCAGAAGGGCCGCAAAGGATCAGTTTTGGAGTTTACAGCTTGTGGTTCTATGGTTCTTGTTTTTGAAGTCAAAATTCTCTTCATATTCATCTCCATCGTCCTCCAGGTACCCAGGGTATAACTGGCTCTGGCTTATAGCCAATTTTAAATTCGAAACAGGCTTGTTTTTGGCTCAGGCCTAATTTGCATGGTCTATTCCTGTTTACTTTTCAATACTTCTATTTTTTCTTCTAAAATGGTATTTTATGCCTTATCTTTGGAGAGCATTAGAATTTTGATTGTAGCACATAATGTATCTGAGGCTCACATGAGGCAATTATTAAAATGAATCTGTCACGTTTGTATTTCTTGTGAGGAAGCCAGAAATATTTTCTAACGTGAACAAGAAAGGTAAAGGAAGAGGGCACCTCAGATGTTTTAATATAAAGATACTTTGGATGTTTAAATTCTTGCTCTTGTATAAAGCACATGAATGTATTTCCATGGGCAAAGCACAGGGAATGAAAACTAAACTTCTGGGACAAATTTTGTTACTGACTTTCTGAGATTATAAAGACATAACTAAATATATGACTCAGAGAACTAACTAAGCAAAGGTTTGACAGTACAACATACTTTTATTTATGAGTCTATGAACTGCAAGATTAATTCCTAGAGGTAGTTACCACCAGGCAAAAAAGGAAGGTCTGCCTTGTCTATGAATACTTCATGGAAAAGAAAGTAGTAAGCAACACCAAAGCTGATATTCATCAAATCTGTATCACAAACTATTCTGCTGGTAGTCATCGTTGTTTTTAACGAATATTTTACCAGTTCTTTACAATTTGCAATGTTCTTTCACATGTCTGATTTCCATAAATTCAAATTAAGGCTTATTTGAGAGGAATCCACATTTTGGCAATTTAGGGACCAAGTACATTCTCACTAACAGTCAGCTTATCACCTTTGCACCTAAAAAAAATCAACCATTTTCTATTTATGAAGCTTCAGGCATAATCCAGTGCTAGGTAATTTAGATATTCCTTTTCGCTGACCACAGCCGAGAAACAGCCCCAATCTGAAAGGATGGCATGGTCACAGGAGAAGGAAAATATGCATGAACTAAATGTAGGTATGTAAATATCACTCCTAAATAGGGCACACATAGAGGAAAGCAATTTGGCAGGAGTGAGATTGCTTTCCAACTCTCAATTATTTTACGGCGGTGTTTCCTTCAAATTGTAAATCAAACTCTTTCCTTGTGCCTCAGTGCACTGGTCTCTGCATCTGAAATGAAGGAAGATTCTGACATTTCTATTTGGATAAACAGTGACTTAATCTACACATTTCTGTAGAATTTCTGTCCCCCTCCCCCGACCCTGAAGTTACATTCCATCAACGATTTAGTCATTTAAAGAGGGTTTTGTTGTCACATGGCTGTAGCACAAAATCGGATTTGATATGTAAAAGTTGCTTAAACCCAAGGAAAATAAAATAAAATGACTTTCTTTCTGACCAAGTACAGCAATTTGACAAAAAGCTTCTGACCATGCATCATTTTCTTTGATTAAAATAAAATGATAATTTCCATAAAATGACATTTCTTCTTAAGAGCATATTCAGTGTTTAACAAGAACAGTTTTTAAAAAAATACAAAGTGTTTTTCAGGGCCGGGTATGGTGGCTCACACCTGTAATCCCAGCAGTTTGGGAGGCCAAGGTGGGCGGATCACTTGAGGCCAGGAGTTTGAGACCAGCACGAGCAACATGGCGAAACCCTGTCTCTACTAAAAATACAAAAATTAGCTGGGCATGGTGCTGCATGTTTGTAATCCCAGCTTTTCAGGAGACTGAGGCACAGGAATCGTTTGAATCTGGGAGGCAGAGATTGCAGTGAGCCAATATCATGCCACTGCACTACAGCCTGGGTGATAGAGTGAGACTCTGTCTCAAAAAAATATAATAAAATACGAAGAGTTTTTCAAACTCTCCTTTGGGAAGGATCAGGGTTTTTTTTCAATGCATTATAAACTAATACTTTTGTAAAATACAATAAAAATCAATTACTAGCCCCCTTCTGAGAGGGTGCTCCAGTGCAGTGGTAATCTAGAAGGCAGAGTTTTCCCTGCCTCACTCTACTCAGGAGAAAGTAGCCACAGTCCTCAAAGTTGCAGCTTATTAACTATTTGAGAAAAGCCGACCTAGAGAGTCTTGGATGGCAGCTTCTGCAGATGTGAAAAATTAGACATGTGAGAAAGCATGAAATTCCTTTATTTGCTTATTAATTTTTCTGGCATTTATCTTCATAACTAAAGCATTATGGTTGGCAGTGAATTTAAGGTCATCAGAACCATGTTAGATCACAAAGTCCCATATAGATTTACATCTCTGTTTTCCTCTTAGTTTCAATTTTTGTTTAAGTATATTCTTCAGTGGAAAAGTGGATTTCATCTGTTTCTGTTGATAAAAGAGCTCAACAATATGTCTCATACAAGTACTTCTTAAATCTAATGAACATTTTTATCTCTGAACTACATATCTAGCCATAAATATGAACTGAATTATTCTGCCTGTAAATATAAACTGAATTTTCCTTTACACGTGCAGCTCACAACATGTAGAGATTAAATGGGTTTTGGATTTGACTAAATATATTTCTTCCAGTGTGTAACCTCCATGTTAGCCAGGCAGGTTGTTACTAAATGAACAGTTGTTGACAGAAAGCACTTCCTTAAGGTCTAAACATATGATAGTGTGAAAAAGAAAGTGATTGTTTTAGTCTTACAGGAAAAGCTTTTCATGACAATGGTTACCTTTACATCTTTAACATGTACTAAGTGAAATGTTTCGCCAAATAAAAAAAAAAAAAACGCTAGCTCACAATATAGAAGCTTTTTTATTTGTGTTTCCAAATATGTCTGTGTAATCTGTCTCTTGTCCCAAATGAGACATCCTGCATACCAGACATTTGCCCTTCCAACCCAGCTTGCTTTTGTCCATAGCCATAAACTACAGAAATTTTGACTATCCTTCGTCACATAGTCAATTTCCACCCCCATTAAGGAAGAAACTAGTACTTGCCAAAACCAGTACTTTTACAACTTCATATTTCTTAGAACACCTGACAATTTAAAAAGGGGAAAATAATAGCTTTCTTAGTTTGTGTTCAGGTACCATCTAAATCTCTCTATTTTGTTGTTGTTTTTTCTTCCTGATTTAGTCTTAGGTAAAATGATCTTATTTCTTGGTTTTTTCACCAAGTTACACATTTTCCTTTGGAATAGAAAAATAGCAAGAGTGCTGCCCTTTATTAAATACTATTTGATCCGTGCAGCGAAGAAAACAAAGTCTCCCATTGCATTGTGTAGAAAGGGTCACACTCCACAATTTAACCTTCTGGGCAATTGTTTGGTAATAAAGAATTTAGAACATTTTTCTTAAAAATCCAAATCAAATTATTGAATATATTTTTTCTCCTTTATTGGTGTTTTGGCTGTATCGCCTTAATGAGAAAAGAAATGTGAATGTTGACAGCAACTTTATTCAAAGCAACACAAATGTGCTTCAAGTACAGAATGGATAAACTGTGGTATACCTATACAATGGAATACTATGCAGCAATCAGGGGGAATAAACTACCAACACAACATGGATGAAACCAGTAGATTATGCTAAATGAAAGAAGCCAGACTCAAAGGCTACCTTCTAAATGTTTCCATTTATGAGGCATTCTGGAAAAGGCAAAATCAAACGACTAGAAGAGAAATGAGTGGTTGCCAGGACTTGGGCTGAGGAGAAAGGTGACTACAAGTCCGAGGGAATTTTGGTGAGTGGTGAACACTGTGTGGTACTGTCATGGCGGTGGGTATATAAACACCAATGGACCATAAATTCTGCTCAAAGCTGGGCCTTTGCACTTCTGGGTGCAAAGGAAGGAATATATTTTGAACACGGTGGAACTTGAAGCTTTGCTTTTTTTCCTGGTGGGCTGAGTGGAATAATGGGAACTGCATGGCTCAAAGATTTTGGGGGACTCTACCACACATCAGATAGAATGTATTTAAATGTACCCAACATACTTATTAAATATAATTCATATATAATTATAGAAGAGTTCAGTTGAGTTGTGATTGACTAAGTTAACATAATCTTTTGTTGTTTCATTTTTTAGTTTTCCTTTTTTTTTGGATCCATTTTTAAAACTAGCAAATAATGTGGCCCTGCTGAATCCTATGCCCTCCATGCTTATTTTGCCTGATGATTAAATAAATGAGCCCTGTTCACACTAGTGTGATCAAATATCTACTTTGCTCAGGAGAGATCGTTTTATACCTCTTTTCCTGTAATTATCAATAACCCATCTTTTCACGGCCGTAAGTGTCCTAGTTCAGATGATAAACTTTATGGATTAGACCGACCATGCATAGACCAACAGACTAGTTTAGACTGACTTGCGACCCAATCCCTAAAATTCTCTGTGACTTTGGGCCAATATTTAGTCCCTCTGGGAATAACGTTTCTCTTCCATTCAGAGCTGATAATCCTTTGCAGGGTCCTTATGTGGAATAAGTGAAATAATGAGAACTCAGTGAGTATAGAGCTTGGCATGTTAGGCGCTCAGTAATAGGAACTAATATTATTTATTTCTTAAAATAAATTTGTTTTTAATCAATTTACACTCACATTTGGACTTTAATTACATTATTTCATCATCTCTTGAGACATGAACATTTGCAAGTGCTATGAAAAACCTGTCATAATTTATTTTCTCCCCAAAGTGTCTAAACTCTATTTAAATATTTGTGAGTGAGGCTACAAGTTTAAAGTTTCAGAAATTAAATATTGCACCTCATGTATGCCATTAATTTTCCATTTAAGTTCCAAGATTTTTTCGAACGTTGATAAAGTAAACTTGCATTTTTCCTTTAAAAAGTAACAAAGTCACTGATAATCTTGGCAGATTTTTTGGAGGGAAGTTTTTCATTAAAATGTATGGGCAGGGATGAGTTTTTGTTGTACTCTAGAAATTTCTATCTGTTGCATAAGTTGTTAGAATACAAAAACATTTTATAAGTAAAAAAAGTTACTTTTTCTTGGACCCATGAAAAGGCCATATACTTAAAATTCACGAGCTTGTTTTCAGCATTGTGCAGTCTCCTTGTGCTCTCTTGTCATTTATGTCTTTATCAAAGAAAGGCTGAAGAATACTATTTTGTATTTCCCAAACTTACATGAAAATACAAGTCACCTAGATCCAGGCCCAGTCAGAGCAGCTGAATTTGAATTTCAGTCGGATAAGCCTTGTGGTCTGTATATTTACCAGGCAACCCAAATGCTTTATTTCATAATGTAAGTTTGGGAACCACTCGTGAATGATGGCCTCTTACTTAGGACTTTGGGAGAGGCAATGGTGAGGCTGGAGGTGAGAGATGGTGAGAGGAGTTTAGAAAAGGAAGAGCAATTTTGACAGAAGATGGGGGAGGAAATTGAGAATTTCCTTTTCTTGCATTCCTTATGTCAATTTTGTAATAAAACAAACCAGTGACCTTCAAAGAAGTTGTTAGCCAACTTTTTTGTTAATCATAAAACCCAATAAAGTGTTTAAAACACTTAACCATGATGGCCCAGGAAACAATGAGCCTTTTAGTTTTGATTGCTCGAAGAATCAATTTTTCTCTTTTAATATATTTTCTGCCATTTTCTTTACCTGTCTAATTCTTCTCTTACTCCTTTATACAACCCTTACTCATTTCCCATGATACCTCCCCTAATCCATAATTTAGAGGTAAAACGCATTAGTATAAGTCTCTCAAGCTTAAATTATGTAAAATTGGTGGTCTATAGCCCATGAAATCATATGCATCTAAGATCATTTTAGCTTGGCAGAACATGAAGAAATAAGCCATACTTTGATTGGACATAGCGTTTTCAAATATGAACTTTTATCCTTATTTTCCTCCTGGGTATATCTGAAAATCAGACATGCACAAAGTAAAAAAATTGCCTCATTCATGTTCTTTCCAATACAGATGAGCAAACCCTCAGATACAAAGAGTTTAGAAACCCCAAAAGCTAGAATAACACAGTGAGCTTCACATTTGGTATTTACAACGTAGCGACGACAATGACAGCAATTCAGATAAACCTAATGTCAGTCAGGCAGCTGAAATGAACAGTCATAAAAACAAACCAAACTGAACTGAAAGCTTTAGCTGAAGAATGGACACAATAAACATTTTATTCACTCTATAAAGCAAAAGCTTAATACCCAATTGTGTCTCAGCAGCCATCTGAGCTAATAGCTCCTGAGTAACTGTTGTGGGCCAACTCCCAAATTTCCTCCTATGTTGGGAGATCCCTGTACTGCTCCCTAAATGCAGTTATTCCGTAGCTGTCTAGCAGAGGTGGTTCCAGCTCCCCTGGGGCATTTGGAATCATGGCAAAGCATTTTGGATGGTTGCAATGACTGTGGAGTGCTACTTGTGGTTAGTGTCCCATGGTTAAGGGTCCCAGACACCTCACAAGGCTGAAAATAAATCTGTCCAAGGAAGAATCATGTTATCCAAAACACCAGTAGTGCCTCTGTTGAGAAGCCCTTTTAAACCCCATAATCCCCCTCAACACCTCTACACTTTTTCTTGACACCTTCTGAGACATTTTAGTTTCTCTGAGGAGTCATGAAGCTTGCTTTGGCCCAGAGCAAAGTAAATGGGATCTTAAGTGGCTTAAAGGTATGCTCATGTCGTTCTCCAAGGATTAGTAACATATTCAGTGAGTATCACTCCATCTGAGAGGAGAGAATGAGTACAAGTCCAGGTTCCTCTTAGGTTTGGTGGGCAGTGGTCCAATATTTCTGAGTATTGTGTCTGGCCAGTTTAGCAGAAACACAGTGTTTTAGTTCCAGCACCTCTGCCTCTTACAATAAGTGGGTCATGAGTTTTTAGCCACACAGATGCCACATTCACACCTTACCCACACACTTAGTGAGATGAGGAGCACCTGATACACACTCTATAGCAGATGAAAATTATGATTCATTTTCTCATGGGTTTTCTCGGGGCAACTTTCTTTGAGAATCCTATTACTTTTCAATCTTTGGCATTGGGAAATAAGCAGCTAAAATTTTGTCTTTTGATTTATTCCGCTCTAACTAGCTGCTGACAGCCAACGAGGCTCTTCTGGGCATAAATGCAAAACCCCTACCTAGCGGCGGAGGCACAGATATGGGAAGCAGCCCCCGTGTTGGCACAGCAATCATTTTACGTGATAGAAGCTGCGTATTAGGCTTGGGAGGCTTAGCTTCCTGAATTACAGAATTACTGGTTTTATAGTAGATTCAGGGGCCTGACAAGACAGGGGGTAAAAAAAGAAGTGAGCCCATGGTGCTATGCTGCTGACCGTAAAGACACCTTGTTCCGCACAGGCTGCCCAGACATTCCAGTTATGCCTTGGTGAGATTCCTGTATCCACCAGCCTGCACCCTCCTTCCTGTGCCTCTCCTCCTGTGTGACCGTCTACCTGCCCCCACCAGCCCGTGCCCACCCGCCTGCACCCATGCACCTGCATCCTTAGCTTGTGTATAGGTTTTTTTTCCCACTGATTATTTGCTTCAGGAGTAAACTGAAGTCTAAACTGTCTTTTTGACTTTTTTATTTGGTTGAATACAGGTGTTCATTACCCACACAAAGTTAGTTGCACACACACACACACAGGATGTGTTCTCAGCTCTCGCTATACCTTCTCTTTGCATCTCTATTCATAAGGCATTTTCATATGTTTTACTGCACTTCTTTATTCAGCTGCCGTGCACCCTAAAACACCTTGGTATTCCAACCTCAAGGCAAAAGCTGAACTTTGAGTTTCATGTACCTTACTTTACTTCTGTCACTGAATCAAAACAAGCTACCATGAGGATATTTTAAAATAATTACTATTCCTGTATTACTCATAAAAATACTGAGAAAATCTTAAGTGTGTTTGTTCCTCCTTGAAATCTTTACAAATAGTATTAAAAAGTCCTTAGCATTAATGCTGTAAATATTAAGCAACAGTTTTTAAAAGCAATCCAGACCATTTACTTAAGTAATGAAATGCTTTTGATTTGCACATTTTTGGGAAAATTAATGAAAGCAAGTTACACATTGTTTTTCATGGAGCTCACTCGATACTCTGATCTGATGTTTCAGGTTGGAAATTCCTCTTTCCTCTAAGTCATGATGTTTCTATTGTGTCCAGGGGGCTACAGGCGACAGAGGGATAGAGGGGCTCCCACAAGAGGCAAGAAGAAAGCAAAGCAGGCAGGACCCACCTCTGCCTCAACTAAGCTCTGCTTTACCTGCTTCATATGTCAGAGTTCTACATAAGAGTTTGTTTGGCAAAAAGGGCTCTGGCATTTAAAAGACAGAGTTTGAATTCAGTTGGTAACATATTTTTGTTATCATTCAAGATCTTCATTTGCTAATACCTGCAAAATAGCCCTCAAGATGTCAGCTAAGGGAATTCCTACATGCCACATCTAAGGCGAGAAAGCTGCTGTTGGAGTCCAGAATTCTTTTCCAATTTGAGGAAGTTGTGAGAAAGGTCCTAGAGGAACATGCTGCTTTGCTAAAACCAAGCTTCTTTTGCTTAGGAGTTTAGGGTAAGTGACATGTTGTCAAGTTATGTTCAAGTCAAGTAATGATAATAATAAATTACTGTTCACATAATTGAACCTCTAAGTAGGTCCTAAAGGAGTTACCTAACAAAGCACTATCATCTTCCCACCAAGGGCTCTTTTGCTTCTTCCAGGTAATCACTATTCAATTCCAACTTTCTTACTCTCCCATATGTACCCCTAGGGTTTCAAGTTATCTACTAGCCATTTGAATGTCTTCTTTTTGTGAAATTCCTATTCATGTTCTTTGCGTATTTTTGTTTTGGGTGATTGCCTTTTTCTTACAAATTTAGAAAAACCCAATTATTATTAAGAACATTAATTCTGATTTTACGTGTTGCAAGTTATCTGCTTTTAACTTTGTTTTTACTTATTTCCTGAACAATTTTTATATTTATACAAACAAACATATATATGTGAGATTTTCACATTTATACAAACATATATATATCTCACATATATGTTTGTATAAATATAAAAATTATACATGTTTGTTATATTTATACAAACATATATATCATGTTTATATATATGTGAGATATGTTTGTATCAATATAACAAACATATATCTCACATATATATATTATGTATATACTGTATATATCTCACATATATAAACATATATGTGAGCTATGTGAGATATATGTTTGTATAAATATAACAAACACATATATCTCACATATATATAAGTCTCATATATAAATCTCACATATATGTGTGAGATAGGTGATTTGTTTCTATAAATATATATAGGTGTTTGTATTTTATATATATTCTTATATATATGAGATAGGTGGTTTGTATAAATATTATATTTGTGTATTATATGATTATATATGTTTGTGTGTGTATTCCAACATTGGTGTTACACTTAAGTGCTCTCTGCCACACCAAGATTACAAGAATGTGTGTTATTTTCTGATTTGATTATGACACTTAAACTTTAATCTGTTTAAATATTCACTTTTTTTACCTTTCATAAATTAGAGATACACGCCTATATTGCCACATTGAACCAGTAGTCTCAACACTGCTGATGGAACAAGCCTGCCTTTCCCCAGTAAAAGGGAAACATGTTCGATTCCTAGAAATACTTGGGCCTAAGCCTTCTGTTATGTAAGACTGATCTGTCTAGTCTCAGAATAATCCAAGTTGTTTTATTTATATAATTCTATAATATGTTCAATTCCTACAGAAGAGAACTCCCCTCTCAAAATGTTCTTGCCTGTTATTACCAATCTAGTCTGAAATGTTTTTGATGAGTTTAAGAGATCATTTAATTATTATGATTAGAACTCTACAAAGGGCATGTATAAATTAGAAAAAAATTAATCTTCTCAACTAAAATCATGGTGTTTTTCAGTTTCAAAATGAGGTAGATTTAAACAATATGCAAGTTTTTTGACATTTTTCTCAAAGAGATGTATTGAATGGGAGAGGGCTTGTGGCACATGAATCACCAGTAGGCTGCAGTGGAAGCGATCCTGTGTGGCCTCCAAGTCAAGGTCAGGAGAGCTGGACTATCATCCAACTTGTTCTCAGGTACACTGACTCTTCCAAGCTCAGCTCTCCTGAGCCCACCATGAGGAATCTCAGACCACGTGGAGAGGCTTTCTTGTAGGTGCTCTGACTGACAGTTCCAAATGAGGCCCCGGCTAAGGGCCAGCATTAACCACCAAACCTGTAAGTGAAGACGCTTCCAGAATGTTGGAGCCCAGACAGTAAATCACCCTCAGCTATCTTAGTCTTTCCAGATGAGACTCCAGACATCATATTCCCTCTGTGCTCTGTCAGAATTCCTGACCCACAAAATCCATGAGCATAATAAAATATAGCTTAATGTTGCTACATTTGGAGTGATTTGTAAAACAGAAATTGTTACTGGAACATTAAGGGTTTTTTTCTTTTTTGGCCTTAAACTTTTATAGTTTTCTTCCATAGATACTATATATTTAAGTTAATGCTTAATTATTTAATATGCTTTCATTATCATGGTGATAAAATTATGCTGACTAAAAAGCTACCTTCTGATGTAATTTTTCATTTTCTAGCTCCTAGTTGCTTACCTTTTATGTAGTTATTCAACTTTGTACATCTACTAAAGTTCTAAAAGTATTTTATTCGATGTCCTTAGATTTTATAGATACACAATCACACAATTTAAAATGAACCTATTTGGGTCTTCTCCATTCAAATATTTTAAAATTCATGTCTTTTCTGGTCTTTATATTGGCTACTACTCCCAGAACCTCATCAACTCATGGTGGTAAAGCCAGACGTTCCTAATTTGTTACTGAGTTTAATGGGAAGGCATTTCATGTTTAATATACGTTGGTCTAAACATCATACAAGAAAACAAAATAATATGACCATGAGATAACCTCTAAGCCTTACTATTAATTTGGAAGGTCATTCAACGTGTCTATTTTAGCACATTTGAAGTAATTTTTTTTTTTGCTGCATTTATGCGGGAGAAGTCATTTTGGATTACGTTTTTTATTTACTTATTCAGAGATAGAAAGAAAATGATGAAATTGCTTTTTAAAGCTTGCTTTTGCTTAGCTTTAGAAATAATAGAGTTCTGCTGAATGGAGCAATAAACACGGAACCTGTGCGGGATCCTGTGTGCTTCACTGGCTGACTAATCCATCTCCTCAGACGGTTTTTCAGAGCCCAAAAATGCGACACAATTTTTTTTGACCTGCGTGAGTGGATTATTGTGCGGCTTCCTGAAATAATCCTCTCATCTTCTAACACAGCTCTGACCCAGTTTGAGAGAGTATCTTTAATATCTCGTTCTACTTCACTGACCTCGAGGCAGAATAGCCAGAAATATATGCATTTAACAGGCAACTTTCATCTTCAGGCTCACAAAAGGGTCGGCTTTCTTTAAAAAGGAAATTGAAACTTACATCACCGGGCAGCTTTTTAGACAATTTTACTTTCTATTTTATAACTCCAGCAAATAGGAAGCAGAGACGTGGTGTGACCGAAGTGCCTCAGAATGGCGCATTCCAACTGATGGCAGCAAATCAACAGCTGTCACAGGGTCTGCTTCTGCCTCACCATTGATTAGTCATCAGGTCAAGGGCTCTCATCCCAGACAGAAAAACAGAAACCCATGTATGGTAGACAAGGAAAGTGGATTGCTGGAACAAAACACAGAACAATAGCCCATCCAGAGGAGTGGGCTCAGGAGGTACTTCCAGAACACAAAAACTCTGAGAATTTGTAACACACCCGGATTACCCAAGTGGATGCTTAGGAGCATGAGTGTTTTCTAGTTGGTAAATGGGAGACTGCTTGTTATGGTTATGGCCTGTGGTAAATTTTTCTTTCTTTTCTTTTTTTTTTTTTTTTGAGACAGAATCTTGCTCTGTTGCCAGGCGCCAGGCTGGAGGGCAGTGGCGCGATCTCGGTTCACAGCAACCTCTGCCTCCCGGATTCAAGCGATTCTCCTGCCTCAGCCTCCCAAGTAGCTGGGATTACAGGCGCCTGCCACCACGCCCAGCTAATTTTTGTATTTTTTAGTAGAGACGGGGTTTCACCATGTTGGCCAGGATGGTCTCGATCTCCTGACCTCGTGATCCGCCCACCTCGGCCTCCTAAAGTGCCGGGATTATAGGTGTGAGCCACCGCGCCCGGCCGGCCTGTGGTAAATTTTATTATTGTTCTTCATTATTGAAATGTCCTTCTCACCTTCGCCTCATAACCCACACACAGGGCCTGCTGCAGGAGGAGTATATATCTCTGTTCCATTGCTAAGTGACCACTTCTGAGCTGAGAGTCATTGTGCGTTTCTGCCAGGGTTTCTTTCTCCTTTCCCTTTGCCATAAGAATAGCATTTCCCGAACGGGGCCTCCTTCTTCAGTCTGGATGCCAGGGGAAAGACCAGGTAGCATAGCAGAGCTGTGACTGACCCCACAGGGCATGAAGCTTGATCAAGAAATACACCTTTGTATTATAAACCACTCAGTTTTGGCTAGGAAAAGTGGGTGGGGATAGGAAGGCTTATGAAACCTCAATCATATGACTCAAACTGAGGTATATTTGGTTAGATCTAGGTGAGTTCTACTTTACAGGAAATCCTGGTAACCCTTGTTTGTTTGGAAGTTATGGCTCTAATTAATTTTCTCTGCATTCAAAGCCCCCAAACCCTGCATTTAGATACCATGCATTTAGACTTCCTTAGGCAAAGTCCAGGCAACAAACTGATGATTCTAAGCTATTATTCAAGAAGTATCTGCCATCATAAAGGTGGTTTAGTCATATAGATAATCTCAATCTATAATACAGGGATTGGCAAAAATAGCCAGATAGTAGCTGGGTATGGTGGACCCTAATCTCAGCAATTTGGAGGCCAAAGGGAGAGGACAGCTGGAGGCCAGGAGTTTGAGACCAGCCTTGGGCAACATAATAAAACTCCATCTCTACAAAAAACTTTAGAAAAAGTAGCCCGGTGTGGTGGCTCATGCCTGTAGTCCCAGCTACTCAGGAGACTGAGGTGTGAGGATTGCCTGAGCCTAGGAGTTTGAGGCTGCAGTGAGCCATGATCATGCCACTGCCCTCCAGCCTGGGCAACAGAGTAGGGCACTGTCTCCAAAAAGAAAAGTAGAAAGCTAGGTAGTAAGTATTTTAGGCTTTGCAGGCCATACAGTTTCTGTCGCAACCACTCAGGTCGTAGGTGAAAGTAGCCATAAATAATAGGAAACAAATGATAGTGGCTGTTTATTTACTAAAAATCGGCAATGGGACGTGTTTTGCCTGTAGGCTGACCCTTGCTATAGAATGAGAAACACCAACAGCAGTGAAAAAAATCTAAATAACGAGCCTAATGAAGAATGTTCTACAACTGTGTTTGTTTGTATGGTTTTAAAATTAAAAGCTACCCACGAGCCATTGAAGTACATGGTTAAGTTCTTGGTTTCCCTATATGTAAAATAGAGACAGTAAAATCTGCTTCATAAGATTTTTATAGGAATTAATTAGGATGAAATAGAAAGTGTGCATGAGTGAGTAAGTGTTCACTGAATTTCGCTTCTTTCATCTTTGTGCTACTATTCAAGACTCAAAGTAGATTCTCAGTGAAGGCCTATTTAATTCATGCCAAGTTAATGAATGAGGTCAAACAGTAATAAGGGCAAGCAGAGAATCCTTTAAGTCAATATTTGCTGAGCAATTTAAACTTACGGTAATGAAGAATAAATATTAATATACGTCATGATTTACATGTCTATTAATTAATTCCCTAATTATATTGATCTGGCATGGAAATGCTTTATTTTTATTGCAGGGGTACATTTGGAATGGTAGAAGATAAATATCTGTGTTCCACACCCAAATGATGACATTCTGTCCTGCATGGACAAGGGATAGAAAATAAAACCGTATTGCTATCTGCTATATTAAGAAGCTGCTCAGTTAAACAGAACTCAATTTAGTTATTCATTAAACTCAGATTGGGACATCAAATTTTGTCTCAAAAGGCAATGAATCTCAATATGTTACTCCATGTTCTGTTAAATACCTTTTATCATGAATAATTAGTGTCAAATGTCCTCAGGAGCTCATGGTCCATATTCATCATCTTTGGTGCCTGCGCCATAGTGAAAATTATTGAGATACCTGAACTACCTCTTTCTTTTTGTAAATCTAAATGCCACTAGAGAAAAGTATTTTTCCAAAATATTTTCCGTCTAATTTAATATTTAAAATTTATCTTCCTAGGCCTCCACTTGGAGTTCATCCTGTTCCAAAATATTAAAATTCTCTCCCCTTATTCTTTCCATTTCTTCTTTTTGTTGTTTTCCTTTTTTGCATTTCAGCTCTGCTGTCCAGGCTGGAGTGTAGTGGTGGGATGTTGGCTGACTGCAGTCTCCACTTCCAGGGTTCAAGTGATTTTCCTGCCTCAGCCTCCTAAGTAGCTGGAATTGCAGGTGTGTGGCACCATGCCCGGGTAACTTTTGTAGTTTTAGTAGAGACAGGTTTTCACCATGTTTGCCAGGCTGGTCTCAAATTCCTGTCCTCCAGCGATCTGCTGGCCACGCCCTCCAAAAGTACTGGAATGACAGGCAGGAGCCATTGCACCTGGCCTCCATTTCTTCTATTGCCTATATAATGACTAACATTTTTAACAATCTCAGGATGTCTGGTCGGTCCACATGATGGATAATATGACATACATCGAGACACACAATCACCTTTGAAGACATCAGGTCACATGTGAATACCTCCCCTCCTGAACTGATGTAAAAAAATAAAGATAGAAATGTTTTTCTGGAAAACCTGGGCATACGCTTAAGGAGAGTTCCGCCTTATTCACAGAGTAGAAGAGATGTTTAGGGTGAGCGAAATTTCTCTGAGGTGACAGCGTTGTTGTGTTTTGAATAAACATGGGGAAAGGAGTACAGAACTAGGAAATGACTTAATACGCATTGAATCCAGATGCTAACGTAATTGACACATAGTGGCAGGGGAGATAACCGCGGCTGTACCAGGCCCGCACTCATCTTGCTTAGTGTTTCCAGAATGTGGAAAAGTTGCCTTGGCATCACCTGGACATGTTTCTTAAAATGACACAGGTACCACTCACTGCAGACCTACTGAGCCTTCAGTCTCTAAGAAGTTGTTTCTAGAAATACAATTTTTACCAAAATTTCCCATAATTCTAATATGAAGCCAAGTATGGGACCCTCTTTATTAAAGGAGCATGAAGAACATGAGAAATGCCAATAGTCATCGCCACCAATATTTTCACAGGGGCATAAGAAAGCAGCACCAGGGCACATGAGGAGACAGGCAGACTAACACTTGTTACAAGGAATTTTCTTCTCTTTTTACTTTGTACCTTTCCTTCAGCTAGGAACAGTATCTAATCCTGGGCTATCAGATTTCTTACACACAGAAATGCCAACACATAAAAATGACATAAGCTGGAGATGCAAGAAAAAAATTGGCATTAAGATAATTGACAATAAAAATTTCCATTAAAATAATTTTTAAAAAGAGCCAGATCTACCCTATGTACAAAACCACTGCCTACAAATTCAATGTTGTAGTTTGGTGTTCCTGAGGGCCAACAGTGCTGGGGAATGAAAATGATATATGTGAGTTTAAGCATTAAAAGGCAGAAGGATACTGAGAAATCCCTCAGTGGAAGAACACAATTTAGGCCAGGAATTTTCCACTCTTCATCCTCACAGGCCCTTTGCGGGACCTTGTATAATTATAGCAGACATACAGGAATGTCTCTGCGACATCATGCCCGTCTGGTTCCTGCATTTTTCTTTTTACCTCTCAGATGATTTTTACTATCACAGGCCTGGAGTACATGATTCGCACATGAAGCATATTAGCAGATCAATCAATTAGAATCAGGCTTTGTTCTGTTTATGCTGACAGCCAAATGATCACAAGAATAACCAGGCCACTGTTCCCTCCCAGGGATTTAGCATCCAGCACCTTGGGTTGTCTGAAAATTCTTTCCAGGGAGCTGCCTCCAGATCTTAAACAGGAAAAATATGTCTCCTTGGCTACTGACAGTAATGAATCAACTGCATATATGTATCTATAAAAATCATGGTGTATTTGTCTATCTGAATACTAGAGAAGGAAAGGTAAGAGAGAGTGAAAGAAAGGTGGAATTGAGTAGAGTCTGACACATCACAAACTTCTTTAAAGGATAAATTCACATCTATCCATACATTTTTTGGACAAATATGCAAAATCCTCAAATCCAATTCCTTCTGAAAGACACTCTCCAATATATTTTCTGAATCAAATGGATTTTTAGCTTTTTTTCTTTTAAAAAAAGTTAATTTATAATTTCCTTTGAAATGAAGACTCTAGACATGGCCATATCTAGGAGAATATGAATCAAAGATTTAAATAGAAACATGCATGATCAATCCACTTTCTTGGTTTATCCTATTCTGTAAATATTTTCAATCTATTACCCATCTGTCTACCCTACTCTACTAAACTGATTCCAGTTCTTGTCAGGATTGTGGCCTGTGGTTTAACTGACTTCCTTTGTCAGGGAGTTAAAGTGAGTCTGTTCCTGACTGACAGCACGAGCTAGATCATTAGGGCCACTAATGATGAGTTTAGCAAACCTCCCTGCCAAAAACAGAAACCCATTCAATGGCTTAAAAATGTCCATTGAATGTCCTGTCCAAACTATCCCCGAAATATTTACAAGTATATCCTACAAAAAAAAATTCAACAGCATGCAAACCTAATTACTCATCAGATAGTGATGAAAAGTCCAGTCATTCTTGAAGCCAGAGAAGGGAAGTTAAGTGAGTTAGAACGGGATGGCTTTGTGTTTTCTCACCTTCCACCTGGACCAAATCAATGGCACAGACACTATGGATTGATTTGGAACACCATCTAGTGAAGGATGTGAGGAAGTGCACGAACACAGAAAGAAAAATCCCATGTTAACTCCTGATTCAATTCGTTTAACATTTCCTTTCAGACTATTTTAAATGGTTCTGAAATGAATAATGATGTAACTTTTTTAAAGTTATGAAAAATGCAAAAGAAAATGACCAGTGTGTATTCCAGTACCAACCAGATTCAGCTACTTAGTCCACCTGCCTCTTTCTTACCACTTTCCCACTGACTACAGTAAGGATGTCAGAAGCACTCCCATACAGTGGGTACAATCAATAGTTCCCTTCTGCCAGAATGTCAGCATCTGGAATGGCACCAAACGTTTTGAGAAGAATGATGCCAGGGCACCAGATTTTCAAACAAGCATCTATCAGTCAAGGTGTTTTTTCAGTTAAATGAATGCGTAAGAGGCTTTAGCAATCAAAAAATTAAAAAATTTTCCAGAACTCAGTAGCTTTTATCGCCAGAAAATCAGTACCAACAGCACCTATTTCACAGTGTGCTGCAAAGAAAAAGCATTCAATAAATATAATATTGTTCAATAACTAGAGGTGGCAGCTAGAACTTTTAACCTGGGAAGAAAGCTGAATATAATTCAACCATTACATTTTGAATTCTTCTATATAAAAGTGTGTCCTCAACTTATTTATTTTTGAACTTCTCAACTCCACATTTCAATGTCATACCCCTTGGAACATTGATCCATGTGCTGTTAGCACTGAATAAATATCACATGACTTCCTCTAAACTTCCCACAGAGGTTAAAAAAAAGACAAAGCAAAACAGAAACACAACTCCCCACATTCACTATTGTGGTTCTTTTACTATAATTAATTATCAATTTCCTAATCAATCTTGCCTTCATGTATCTTATTCTGACTTTCAGGAAACGGCACTGCACCATTCGTGATTGGAAGCTTGCTTTGTGTCTTCTAGCTGTTGCTGTGAAGTCACGTGGTCAGCCTGCCATTTGAGGTATTATAGTCTCTATGAGTAATTGATTCTAGCCAGTCTTAAATGTAAATAAATGCTGTGTTTGTGTTGCTCAAGATGCTAAATTTTCCTTTTTAGGTAAAGCAAAAAAGGTTTCGTAAGGTCTGAAAGCCTCAATGAGAGGCCACTAGGAAGATGGTGACCTCCCATTATACCTTGGTCTTCTCTCTCTAATTGGAAGAGCTGGAGTGTCTCCCACTTTCTCCTTTCAACTCTTCTATTGTTTGACCAATGACTAATTCGCTGTCACTATGTTTAATCCAGCAATGAACTAATGCCAATTTTTAGAAACAGGTGAAACTTGGGGCATTTCTTCAAGAAGCCAACACTTTGGACCAATGGGACCTACTTTGATCTTAGAGAATAGAACAGTTTTCATACATTTCAACTGTGCTTCCCTGATTGTGTGTGTGTGTGTGTGTGTGTGTGTATGTGTGTTCCTTGAAATAATAGGGAAGGAAGGTTTTGACCTGGCAACACATAGTCAATCTTTGCTAGGCAACACCTGAGAAGCACCTGAAGGCAGGCAGAAGGCCTCTACTGAGTGGCTTAGAACACCACAGTTCATTCGCCCCAGCTGAACACCAGACACGAGCTCCCGAGGCACTCTACTGAGAATGATTAGATGATTAGCATGTCCCTGCCCAGGGAGTGGCAATAAAACATGAAAACAACTATGATGTAAAATGAAAGGGTTAGCTGTCATAACTGAAAAATAAACTGATGGAGATGTAAGACAGGGTATTCTACAGCCAATGATCAGGGCCAATGGAGAAGAATGCTTTGGGCAGGAGGTTTTGTACTTTAGACAAAGGTCAGGAGATCGTGCTGCCACTCAGCTGTGTGTTGTGTAGGTAACTTAGGATCATTCTGGTTAAAGTACGTGAATTTGCAAGTAACTCCTCCTCCTCGTACTCCTTCTTCATCAAAGTAATTAGAAAATACTGCAGATTATCCCCACATAATATTCCTCTCACTCTTGCTCTGAAATATTTTAATAAATGGGAGAGAAAGCATGAAAATTGTAAACAAAAGAGCACCTAACTGGGGATGCTGGTTTCTTAGAAAAGTACTTATTTCTCTATGTTGTTGTTCTGGTGTGATTATTAAAAGAATCCTTTTCACTTTCAAAAATGTCCTGAATTGGGCAGTTCATCCTCTGGTCACCAGACACGCTCCAACAGTCTATCTTATGAACTTTGTAACACCACATGGAGTGGCACAACAGGGCATGATGCGTCGTTCACATCCACTGACACCACTGTCACTGTTGGCCTCCCTCTGCTTAGGCTTCCAAAGCCCCAGGCTACTGAGATACCCAAACAACATCGCAAAGGCAAGGTTATGTGAAATGCCACACTGCTTGTGGAAAGAAACCAACTGATGTTTTCAGTGTGAACAAAGGATGGAGAAGCCCACTGGATAAAAGTTTCCATCTATCCCTTTTCTCCTCTTGTAGCCATGTTTTTTTTAACACATTTGCTACAACTAATTGTCAATATTACCAACATACACAATATAAAATATACACATACATATGTATAATTTCTCCTGTGGCGTCCTATGGATTTAAATTCATATCTTCTCCCAACTAACTTATTTTCAGCTTGACTAAAATGTTGCTAATTCATCCACCTTAGAGGGCTCTTTTTTTTTTTTTTCCCCGATGAATATTAGGCCCTGGGAGATCCTATAAAAATACAGCATTATACATTTAAATATTTTTGGAAGACACAGGACATTATCTGAGCCACAGGGTCAATCTTTGTAATAAACATAAAAGAAGTGTGCTTTGAGAGAAAGAAGTAAAGAACTATTGAGACAGGAGAATAGGAATGAGAGTAACCGGGGTTAAGGCATAAACAAAAGAACAGCAGGTGCAGCCAGTTTTAGCAAGATTAGGCAGCCCACGGGCCATATCCTCACGCCTGTGATAACAAGACAGGAGTTTCCAGTTCAGTCTCTGATTGCGGGCCAAGCCTTCACTTCAGCCTCTGATTGGTCGCAGACCAATCCTTCATAGGGTGTAACCAATTGGAGCCCTCCAAAGGGCACCTAGGGGTGGTGCCAAGTTCTTCTGGCTTTATAAAACCCTGAGAAGATTGCGGTAACGAGCTTCTGGAGCCGCTTGCAAGAGAGATTTTTTCTGTTCTGTGTAAGTGTCTTCAACTAATCTGTATTTTTTTCTTTCCTAGTTCCATTTTCTGTTGCTTCGTTTTTCTTTGTTTCTTTCGTTATTTTGTGCCTTCAACTCTCAAGAACCTGTGGATAACTGGGTCTTCTAACGCTATTTTGCAGGCAAACTATCTGGTAGAATAGCAAAAAAGCTTTCTAGAGTTTGGAGGTTTCTGTAGAAGAGGTTAATATGAAGACCAAGAGAAAACGGTCCATCTAGACTTAGCTACAATTGTGTTCTGTAGACACTAAGATCTATGTACTGAGAAACTGAATTAGATTCCTGCTGCGCTGGTGCCCCCCGACGGTCTTACCATTTCACGACTCATAGTTTTTAGAGAAAAGCCCCTTGGAAAGTTTTTATTTCTGGCTAGGCACAGATGTAGGATTAAGTGGTAGGGCTTAAATCTGTCATTTTCCTTCTCCCTAACCAATCTTGTTCCTCTCTTCCTAACGTACCTTTGAAAGATGAAGGGTAATGAGGCCAAAGATGAAAACAAAAGCTCGCTTATGGCTGTCTGAATAAGATAGGACTAGATTCTGAAATTAAACCCAGCAGGCAGAATGCTTCCGAAGACCACCCAGGCCCATGTGCCGAAACCTATTTCATTAAAGCACTGTTGTGGTTTCTCAGTCTACGTACGAAGTGACAACTGACTACACTGAGAAGCTTGAGCAGAAGATACGGCCCTGATGTAGGGCTGCTCGTCAGATTCTGAGATAATTTCAGGGTTATTACCTACAGCCTTTTCTCAACTTAAGGGAGGCTAGATTCACAATCGAGCATTAGCAGAGGCTGGCATGAGACGAAGCCTAACTTTCAGGCACTGTAGGGCCCGTTTCTGCCTCGCTGACGGTTACTGGTGCAGTTTAAGCATGAAATCTATTTGCATGGAGGCGTAGAAATGTAAAATAACAATGGAGTCTGGGCCGTAGCCAATCTCTGCTTTTAAATACCTTGCATCTAATAATTACTATAGTTACTATAAACTTGGGGTAGCTCTGGGAATGGGGATGCTGTGGGACACTTTGCATCTTTAAATCACAACAACCACTGATAAGTCCAGTTTCGAGAAGCTAGCGTTCTTTCTGTCCTTTCTCTCTACCCATTTCCTTTAAATGTTAAAAGGTTCACTGGGGCGTACTTCATAGCACCGTGATAGTAGCAGAAAGGGACAAAGTGAATGTTCTAGAAGAACTTCCTCCTAGCTTTTCCTTTGTGGGTATACAGAGCGTTGAGGTCCAAGGATTTTAGCGGTTGAGCAATGTTAACAGGTTAAAACAATCTAAGCTGCTGGAAGACAAGCATGTGTTCTACTTAATAGAATAATTGCTTCTCAAGTTCTCAAAAAAGTTGGATAGAAGTCAAACCAGTATAAAATGATGGCAAACTGGTATAACTTCTGAATTTAGTTGCAAACAATCTTCTCACCAACTTAAATGAGTTTCGAACACTCCGTCAGCAATAAAACATTTTAAAATATTTACATCCCTAAAGAACTATAACGGGCATCTTAAATCAGCTTTTTAGAAACAAAATGCTGTCACTGCTAGTAAACAAATGCAATGGTTTTTAAGAATTTTTTTCTGAATTTTCTGTTCTCTAATCTCACTAATTTCAATCTAAGTAACCTTGTGAAATGCTAACATTCCACAAGCCTCCGTTCCTGACTGCAGGCAAGCTGAAATTCCCTTCAGATTGTGTGAATGGAGACGGTTTCAGTTTATATGACATGCTCTATACACAAGTATGTTTTCTCTGGCATTTACTCCTTTCAGAAATCCTTCCTCAGAACCATATGTCTTAAATCCTAGTTTCAAATACGTCTTTAAAAATATCCACGGCAGGTTTATGCACGATACACATTTTGCTTATCTTGGTTGAGGCTTTTCCTTCATGAAAATTTTTTTAGGAAAATATCTTCAGGTGTTTTTTCCATCTTAAACCCAAATTCTGCTAAGGATAGTTTCTTGTAGAACAGTGATTAATGAAATCCCTGCTTTGCCGGTATTGAAAGTTCTTCCAAGGAAGCGTCCAAAGACCAGCAGACTCGGGATAACTTGTTCTGAGCAATACTTAAATCTACTTTGTTTACTGTGGGATGTGGCTTAGAATCTCCACTGATTTTGATAAACCAATGTGAATCTAGTGGCTGTACAAGTATAACCATAAAAGGAACTTTAACGATTCAAGCTACAAATGTGTTCCCTCACAATATTCATAAATTGCAAGAAAACGGGCTCTAGCCGTCTTGTACGCTTAAATCGGGGCTCCTCACTCAATAACTTTGGTTCAGTGGACCCTGCAAGTAACGTAACTAGATCATTGGTGAATAAGAGGAAGCAGTTGCCTAAAATGACTTCACTATTCTGTTAGGAGCACACTAAAAGCCACGGTCACCTACCAGTTTTCCCCAGGAGGACTGAAGCGAGGGCTACTTGCATTACCAATTGTATTCTGTATTTTCCACCTTCAAATCTCAATTAGTAACAGGCTTTTCTGAAAAAGCAACTGATTGCTAATGAGGACTCCAGATGAGTTAAAAACCCTTCTAAGAAAAATAGACGTTGTGTTGGCTGGCTTTTGAAGTATGCCTTCATCCTTTTTTGCTTTCCCCATGGGTTACTGCAAGTTCAAGGTAATGTGAGGGCCAGAAATCCTGTTTCTTGTGTAAAGTACCATATGCAAGCCTTCTGGGGATCAAACTATAATTCTGTCAAACTGATAAGTTATCAAGTAATATTTTAGCCTCCAGGAAAGAATATGTTGGGACTACATTTTGAGAGGCTATCCAACCATGATAAGCTTTAAAAGCACAAATTCTAAAGGGCTGTGGAAAAAAACCTCACAGGAATGCCAATGAGACTCCTGAATTATCCTCAGGAGTTCAGGAGCATCAATATGGAGTCCAAATTCTAAACTTGACAAATGACAAAAGTTGTATTACCTCAATAGCTAAATATTTAAGCTTCATGGAGTGGAAGATATTTGACTGTAAATGAGCCAACAATACAAAATTAAAACTGCCTGTGAAATTATACTGCAGACATAAAATCTCAACTGCCTAAGAGCTCCAGTTCTTTTAAAAGCTGTGGCTGACAGAGCAAATCAAAGCAGTGAGATGTTTACTATGTTTGAGATAAACTGGTAAATGTAGATGTAATTACCCAGCATATTCTAAAAACGAATTTTAACTGTTCTATGAGGTGGCAGCAACTGCAGGGCACTGGTTTACTTTTTAAGTCTCGTGCTTGGGAGAAATTTTTCAGTAACTGATAATAAACGGTCAAATACTGAAACTTGCACGGAGAAAGCAGGCCAAAAGGGAAGCACTTGAGCATTTCGGCATCTCTGAAAAGGATTCTGGTTGAATACTGTTCGATCTAGCAAGATACCCACAGGATTATCCTACCAGGGACCAAGCAGTGCTTCACACAAATTGGCCATTGAAAGCTGACTTGGGACTCTGCGTATGAATGCCACGTATACAATGACCTCCCACTACAAGAACTAACCTGTACCTTACTGTAAACTATATCACAACTGTATCTTGCATACGATAGACATTAGTGACTTCTAAACATACGAAGATGTTTACATGGTGAAACTATCAGCTTGATTAAAGAACCTGGGAACTCTTATTAAATAGCAATGAGAGTTCCAAGGCAGCTCTTGGAAGAAGAAACTATGTTAAAAACCTAATATCTGCATAGAAACTTTAAATAAGCTACAAACTTCTCTAAGCCAGTACTGGAATAAATGCGATGCATATTGACATTTAAAGATACTAGTAACTTGAAGGATAGCTGAAGATGTTTCCGCGCTCTGGGAATTTCTTGGGCCTGTCCTAGCAGGGGCTATCTCCTTTGCAATATCGTTAAGATGGGTAATTGGCGATTTCTTAACAGTTGTAGAGAATACATATATTAGCCTGATAGCAGTAATGTCCTTTAAACGTTTGAATCACCCGTCAGACTACAAGCTTATTGCAGGTCTTGGAGTCCTAGAACACTGACACTGGAAATGCTCAAATCTTGTTAAAGTGAATGAAATAAAAGGCAATGAGCGGTTGTGGCCGTCTTGCCGACCTCGAGCAGCAGTCGGCTTCTCCACGTAGCACCTGGGAGGAGACTTGGAATCAAATCTTCTCTGCCCCCACCCCCCCGCCCCCGCAGCTTCCAGCTTCGTGAGAAACCATCAAATACAATGGCCAGCAATCTTACTAACAAGCCTAATCCTCGCTCCATGAACTCCTGTGTGTTTATCGAGAATCTCAACACTTGTCAAGAAATCTGATGTAGAGGCAATCTTTTTCGAAGTACGGCAAAACTGGGCTGCTCTGCTCACAAGGGCTTTGCCCTCGTTCATTGTTAGAGAAACGCTTGGGCTGCTGTATCGGGAGAGGACGGCAGAATGATTGCTGGCCAGGTTTTGGATATTTGCTGGCTGCAAAGCCAAAAGTGAACTGAGGAAAAAGCAGCTGTGAAACAATCTGCAGCAAAGATATGTACGGGTTGGTAACGGAACACCCTTCTCAGTCCCCTCTACTCGGCTTCTCTTGACTTGGAACTATGACTTAGGATGTATATAAATGCTATCAAAAATGCTTTGCATTTTTTCCCATAGAAAATAGTGTGCTAATTCTGAGCCAAAGCCTCAAGATAATGGTTCTTGCAAATGTTTGCTCTCTTGGAAGCTTACCACTGGCAGGAGAAGCCTAGATTAGCCTGATTGGGAAGCAGAGGTCATATGGAGGTGAGTTTAGTTGTCCCAGCTGAGGTCATCCTTGTCCAGCCTTCAGAAACAGCCAAGATCAGCAGAGCTACCTGACCCATAGCTGGTGGCAAGTGTAAGACAAGCCAAGACCAGGAGATCCATCCAGATCTGTAGATTCATGAGGAATGATGAAGGCTGATTATCTTAAACCACTGAGTTTTGGGGGTAGTTCATATGTAGCAATAACTGATTCAGTATTGTAGTGCCAATCGGAGTCCCTGGGGGACGCATTGGAAAGGAGTGGTAACAGGTAGAAAATGGGTCTTGAATGACAGCTGTTCTGGCATTACCTCTCGGCTTCCTTCATTTCCAGGGGTGGTGGTAGTCGCAACGTCTGGCTTACTTTGAGACCAAGATTGAACTTCTGATCTCGGCAGAAAAGTTCAGAGTGCTATGTGAACCGCTATACCTCTGCTTCCAAAATGTGTTTTAATAAGATACGGTCTCCTGGACCTTACCAAATCTCAAGTATGCCGTCTCAATAAGTCAAATACACCCAGACAGGTCTCTTAAATATAGCCTGTGAAATCAACCTACCCAGTCTGACATTTAAAAATCGGCTGATACAGAATGGCAGGGAGGGAGTAGTTGGCAAAAGTGAGAAAGTGAATAGATCAGAGGCTAGGTAATCAGAAGCCTATAATGTTTAGGACGATTTGCATGGAAAGTGAAAAGGGAATTAAAAAGTAACAAGTCCTTTTTGCAAGTATATCCTTGTTCACAGAACTGTTATATACAGCCAAAGCTAATGTAATGCCATCAGTAAATATTGAGGATAATTACAGGCCTGTGGATTAGTGGAGCTCTGCTGCAAGGTTACCTCTTGTTTCCCAGGGCATAACCCCTCCCACAGGAATAAACAGACCTAAAATTCAATTCGGATAGTTTTTGTGATTAGATCAGATTCACAAAATCTAGAGTTCTACAACTCCTACAAATATAGTCCCATCCCTGTTTAAACAGTTTTTTAGTGTATCTTAATCTCTCTTCCCAGAATACACCAGTAGCAAAGCAGCTCTCAGGTTATCAGTTCAATTGAATGTGAGCTTACAATGGAAGGGTCAGGTACCCAGTACTAACAAATGCAGGTTAGTGTGTGCTGAGTACCATGGTGTTCATTATCTCAAATTTGTTTTGAGTTAGGTATTAAACCAATTCTATGGATGAAACCTCACAAGATGGAGTAACTTGCCCCAAAAGTTTCATAGCTTTCATAGTTCTTGCACAGCCAAGAGCTAAATCAAGTCTGGATGATGCCAAAGAACTCTCTCCAACCATCTGAACGTCATGCCTCGGCTTTACCCAACGTTCTTTGTACAACACATCTGCTAAGTACTTAAGGCAGTCACATACACGATTGCATGAACCAGGTATTTCCTCTGCTTGGCAGAGGTTGATGGAGCGCTCCACTTTCTGAAGGAGCCCCTCCTTAGCTAATGAGTTTTCTCTGGGCTATTTGCAGCCTCCCTCCAGCTCTTCCTTCCATCAGATCTCCATTTCCTACACTTTGCTTTGTGTTGCCCTTTGTGTTTTCCTCTCCTCGGCAAGAACCCCAGTGATTGCGCTTGAACTTTAGGATCAGATTGGCTCTGCCAGTAACTGACCACCAAACTAACATCTACTTCATAAAGGGTGGTTGAGAGGACTGAGATTATGTAACGGGCTTAGCACAGGGTAAGGTAACATGGTAAATGCTCAAACAAATGCAGCCTTCCACAAATATATCGACTTGATGGAAGAGTTAATTATTACTGAGAAAGGTTTTCATGGTGACTCCATTCAGAAGGACTCCATTGTATTTCCATAAGGCAAGTATTTTTATATTGCTTCACAATTATATATTTTCATAAACGGAATCCCGTGGTAGGATTGCCGTTAGGTAGCACTTTGTAAAAGCTGGTACAAGTGTCATCCTTTCCATAGTTTTCCTGAGTTTCTGGTGAAAGATACGGGGGATCGATTCAAGTCGCCTAAAGCCCCTTCCTATATTGCAGAGGCTTACATATTTCCAAAACTCCTTTGCAGTAAGAGTAATGTGTAATTTAAAGTTAGCCATCCAAATGTACCGACACAGCCATAATTTCAAACTTGTGGGAGAAGAGTCATAAAATCGGTTTTTTCCAGTGCAGATCACGATAGAGGTGGTTGGATTTAGTGGTGGCTGAAGCAAATTCGCAATTCAAGCCTCTGCAGATTGGAGCAGCCTGGGCAGCCCAGTTCTGGGGGGTAGGACTTGGACATCTCTTTAGGTCTCCCAATGATTATGTAAACCTTAAATTCTCTAAATCTTTCCTGAAATTAGTATATTCTACTCCATGCACTTGATTTCTAAACAATAGCTAAGAGCTCTTGTCCTTTCTGTACCACCAGTACTTGTTCCTGCTCTCATAATTGCTACACTGGATGTTCTATTACAGTAACTCGGACGCATGTATCTCCAAGTTGAAAGCCTGGAAGATGCTATGTCATTTTCACCTTTGATATTTCCCACAGTGCTTGGCAAAAGGTATTTGCTGAATTGAACTGAAACCAGTTCCCACAGTAACACTGGTAGGCTCAAGCCTAATTTTGAATTGTCACTAGGTTTTATTCCACATTCTGTACATGGCTAAATTATGCCTAAAGTGCTAATATTAAGTGATCATCTTTATTTGTGGTAGACTAGGTTCTTCAGATATATCAGTATGTACCCTTCCTTGGAAGTAACATTTCCCTGCTCCACTGACATTGGATTTGTGCATACGGCTGGATGCAGCTAACTGCAGTGGAGTAGTCTGCAATATGAATGTTGGGCTCAGTCACACGATTCACTTTGGCCAAACCAATGTCGGCAGATATGAAGTAACGGACGGACGCTCAAAATGGTCTTATGCAGCTGGGCTCCGGTGCTCTGCCTCTGTCACTGTCATAGGAACATGCCTCAGTCCAGTTCAAGGAACAGATTCATGGAGCAGTCACCCCCAGCCAAGTGCAACCTAAATTAGCTACCTAATATTTTCTGTCACTTGCTGATGCATGAGGGGTAAATGCTTACTGTTTATCACTATAGCTTTGATTGCTTCACAGCATTGTGCCAATAAGTCATGTTTCTGGAGAAACAATTTTCTCAACCAGAAGGCACACCCTGGCGTGAAGTTCCATACTTCACTCTAGGACACCTTCCTGCTCAACCGTCTTCCTCGAGGCTCATCTCCATTTCCACAGCAATACACGTTACTCCTGCCCCAGTTACTTGCTGACTTGACATCTCTTTGTGCCTTATCAAGGATGGTATTCAGATTTCACTTCTCTTCATTACTTTCTTCCTTTATCCTCTTCAGGCACCTGTATCGCTGTATAGAAAACTAAATTCTCTGTCCAGCTCTGAACTTTGGTAATTCATAGCCACCAACTTCTAGCTACCAACAGACTGTCTCTAGCTGGCATTCCTCCTAACATCTTACATAAAACTCTCCAAGCCACATCCAGTAAGGTTTTCTTAAAACTTGTTTCCTCTTGATCTTCCAGGCCATGTATACACACAATCTGTTATCTGCCTCTCACCATACCAGACTCCTTAATACCACATATTGTAAGCGCTCTAACATTCCAAAGGAGTTACATTAGTGGAGCTTGTAAGTTAAAGGAATATCATTCGAAATCATTTTCGTAAAGCAAAGTGATTTTGGTTGTGACATGGTCCTCTTGGTTCTGATTTCAGGACTTTTACTCCATATGTGTTTCAGTTGGAGGCAGGCAGGGTGGTGATGGGCAGAATGTATCTCATACTGATTTCAGGTGGTCATTTGGTAGAAGGGAGAGGACATAGGGAAACCGGCTATTCCTGCTTCAGTTAGTAAAATTAAAGGCTGATGTCCTGTGCTGGTCTACTCAAATCAATAAAAACATTGACCCAGACTGGCAAAACAAAGATTAAAAGTTACCATGCAGAACACAACCCATTTTGCAACTAGACTGTTCATTCAAAAAGGACATAACATCAGGTTTCATATAGGCATTTAATGAAGGCTCTGGAGAGACCCTGGGTGTAAATCTTATATGCTTTAAATTCCAGCTTTCCCCTAAATCGGGCTATGTCTATCCCATTATACATTGAGAGAGGTTCTATCATGGACAGTGTAAGGTCGATAGCCTCCCTGGGAGCCGGATGAACACCACCCACCCCTCTCCATGTCTGATACTCAGCATCTGCCTTCTCCATAGGGGCTCCCTTCACCCACACCCACTTCTGCGTTCTCCCAGATCTATACTCAGCACTAAACTATGCATTCTAACCCCCCCAAAATTTAAAATCCTGCCAAGCCTTACCCAATGGCAGCTCGCCCCATACGTCCTTAGCCAGCCCACCTTATGCCTTGTTTCCCCAGTATCCAATCAATTGCCTCTAACCCCTATAAAACTCCATGCCCAAGAGAGGAGTCAAGCATGACTTCTCTGGCCCCCCCTTTCTGGACCATAGAACCTTGCCCGGGAGCTTAAGTGGCATTTAATTTTCCTATGCTGGTCTGTTTCCTCATTTTAAACTCGGCAATAACCCTTACATTTGGTGCCAGAAACCCAGGAGAAGTTGTAAGACCCCTCCTGGGGGAAACTGACTTCTCCACTGTAAGCCGGACCAGGGAACCGCTCTGCTGCAAGGAAGACTTCTGTTTCCCACAACCTCTCCCACTGCCTGCTCTGTGGACTACCTGCTCGTAATCGTGGCCGTGTCAGGGACTCCTTACCGCCGTGGGCCTAGGGCCCCGGTTCTGTTTTGAGGACCTGAGTGTAGAGACGTCTCTACACTCTTGTCTTCTCCCCCTAAGGGGTTTGCTGAGGGTCAGGAACCTGAGGGAGACGTCCCCATCTTCCCGAACCCTCTCCGGTGTTCAGCAGTGCTGTCCAGGATGCCTTCCGATCATCTCCACAGCAGCGAGTGAGGTTTTGGGTAATCGGAAGCCCCGTTTGCAAACCTGGGCCCTGCCTAACAGCAGGACCAAATCCCTGGCTTACGCTACTAAAACGTCTATCTCAAATCAGCCCTTTGGCAAGCTAGCTTCTAAGTGCTCTTACTTTCTGTTCCCAAGTGTGTGAATGAATTTGTGTAGTCCCACGGCTTAACAGCTACGGGGCTTGAGTGGGCCTCCACCTGTGGTTCCACGGGGACGTCATAAAGCATAATGGTGATTCACCTCAGGACCAAAAGTCCTGGGGTGACCAGGCCCAGGGGTTATACAGGTACACCTTAGCCAAGATGCCCCTGAAATATCTCTTTGGGGATGTGGCCAGAAAGGCATCAGATTGGTCTCCCATCTGGGGGGCACCCATCCTTTGTCCATCAATCCTATATGTGGTTCTGTCTACTGCAAATTTGCCAACTTCATTGGGCTCCTGCTGATACAGTGGCTTAAGCCTGCTTCCTTCAGTAGAGAGAAGATACCTTACAGTGGGTAACAGACCATTGGCTACAGGGGACCTTCAGTGAATTTTTGCCATTAGCGATAACCATTCTAGTTTTCTCTGCCACTAAAACCTCACTCTAGCCCCGCTCCTGTCACTTCTCATTCTCCCATGTTGGCAGATAGCTCTAGCCTTATCTTTCTTTCTCGTCATTGCAGCTTGTAAGTTCTCTCGGCCACCCCCTCGAGGAAAAAATTCTTGCCCATGTTGGGTGTAATACCTCGCCCCTTGCAGTTAACTAGCTAATCGTGGGCAACCAGGGATCCCACCCAAACCCTAAGTCGCCACTAGGATGCCTAGTTCTAAATTTACCTGGGCTGGGCCTCTCCATGAAGAAAAGGCTATTCTTCGTGGCCCTGGCCACAGCTATAATCCTCCATACCCAGCTGGATCCGGCCTCCTTAGTTGGGTGGCTACAGTCCTAGCCACCCACTTCATCTCCCAGTCAGTGGCTAATATAAGGAAACTTAAAGCTGAAGGCCCCCAAACTCCCGTACAAGACCTGGTAAACATGGCCATTAAAAACTTTAAATGCTAAGAGGAAAAGGCTGAGGCTGTCCGCCAGGCCTATTTACAGCAATAAGCCTCCAAATCCAAGCTCTTGGAGCAGCCCTGAGGCCAGCAGTCTACCGAGCATCTGGTGGAGGGGGTCCATCAAAACCCCCCAAAATTCTTCAAAGGTCCCACTTGGGCCCTACTTCAAGTGTGGCCAGGAGGGACACTGGGCCTGGCAGCGCCCCAGTCCACGTCTGCCTCCCAGACCCTGCCTGGTCTGCAAGCAGACTGGACACGAAGATTGACTGCCTGTCCCGGACTACAGGCTCACCCCCTACACCTCTGAGGGGCAAGCTGGTCCACAGGAAGCAGTCCCTTCGCTTAAACTTGGCCTTCTGGACGACTGACACAGCCCAGACTCGAGGACCCCCATCACCCTTGCCGAGCCCAGGGTAATGCTACAGGTAGTGGGTAAGTCCCATTTCCTTAGTAAATATGGGGGCTACCTACTCTGTTGCCTTCCTACTCAGGACCTACCATACCTTCCCAGGTTTGTCATGGGAATTAATGAAAAGCCTTCCGGTCTTAAACTCATCCTTTAGCCTGTGTCCTCAAAGGACCTTTTTCCCCCACTCCTTTTTTTAATCATGCCCTCATGCTCAGTCTCCTTCTCCAGTACATAGATAACCTGTTACTTTGTAGCCCCTGCCTCTCCCTATCTCAACAGCATACTGCCACTCTCAACTTAGATTTCAGGGATACCAAGTATCTCCCTCCAAGGCACAATTATCAGTTACCTCAGTAGTCTTATTTGGGCATTTGCCTCACCCCTACAACTAAAAGCCTAACAAATCGCCAAAAGGCACTGCTTCCACTGCAGCCTCTAGAGACAGCTAACCAAATTCTCCTCCTTAGGATTTGTAGGATTCGACACTGGATTCCCAATTTTGCCACCCTGGCAAAGCCCTTGTATGCGGCAGCTGAAGGCACACCCCCACAGGATCCCTCTCCCATGAAGGGGTTAAATGAGCTTTTAAAACCTTAGACTGCCCTGTCCACAGCACCTCTCCTTCACTTACTGGATCTTAACCCTTTCCACTTGTTCACTGAAAAAATGGAATAGCAGTTGGGGTCTTAACCCAATCCCTAGGCCCCACGTATCGTCCAGTAGCCTACTTAACAAAACAGCTTAACCCTGCTGTCAGGGTGGCAGCCTTGCCTGCGAGCCCTAGAAGCAGCTACAGAGCTGACAATCCCTCAAGCTCACCTTAGGCCGGTCCATTTCAGTGTTCTCTCCTCGTCTAACCTCACAAATCCCTCGCACCTCTAGGACTCTCCCGCTTACAGAAGTTTCATCTACTCTTCATTAATCCTTCAGTCAGCCTCCATCCTACTTCTCCACTCAACCCAGCTACTTTGCTTCCTCTACCGTCTCTCCCTTCCCAGCCCACTCCTGTCCTGAACTCGGATACACTTGCCAAACCCCGAGAAGGCCTAACCGACCTTCTATCTGACCCAGACCTCGCTCTATGTAGATGGAGTTCCATAATAGCTAAGGGACAGCGAAAAGCAGCTTATGCAGTAGTCAGATTTAGCCACCCTTGAGGCCCACCGCCTTCCCGATGGAACCACATCACAAAAGACGGAACTCACTGCCTTAAACCGGGCACTCGCACTAGCGCATGGAAAACAAGTGAATATCTAATGATTCAAAGTATGCTTTCCTTATTACCCACTGTCATTAAGGCTGTTGTCATCCGCTGCCGAGGGTACCAGGCCCAGCAGGATGCCGTTTCCTGGGGCAATGCAAGGGCAGACGCGGCAGCAAAATCTTTAACCAGTACCAGGCTAGCCCCCACCAGGAGGATACTTTTGGTGTAATGCGACCCTAACCAAAGTTATAAATGCCTCCCTCCTCCCCGTGTGCCCACTACTCTAGTCCCGCAGTTAGAGGTATACAGCAAGTTGAGCTCCTATCCCTCACACCTCCCCCTACTCGCCGAAACGAGCTGTCTTCTCCCAACACTAGTCGGACTCTCCTTAGCGTCCTCTTTAGCGGCTTCTAGAATAGGAGGCGGAGCAATGGGCTACAGTGTCACTTCAGCTGCTCAGCTAGAAAAGCTGTGTGGCCATTGAGGCGTCAGCCGCCTCTGGCATCCCTCCAGTGACAACGTCACTGGCTCAGGTAACTCGCCAAAATCGGCGGGCCCTAGACCTGTTGATGGCAGAAGGGGGACACTTGCCTGTTTCTCCAGGAGCAGTGTTGCTATTACATCAATAAAACGGGCCTTGTAGAAAATGTCAACTCTGCTGCCTCCAAGGCCTCTGAAAAACAAAACGCCAGACTCGCCTCAACTGGTGGCGATCCCGCGTCATTCCCCTTATCAGTTTGTTGCTAACGTTAGCCCCTTTCTCGGGTTTCTACAAGCCCGCATAAGAAGTTTCCAGGGTAGCCATAAACCAGATGTTACTTCACCCGTACCTCTGAATCCCAACCGAGGCACCGACCAGCTGACCTCCCCACTCCGCTCCCATTCAGCAGGAAGTAGAAGCGGCGCCCTGTATCAAAAAGGTTGGGATTGTAAGGTCAATGGCCTCCCTGGGAGCCGGATGAACAACACCCACCCCTCTCCATGTCTGATACTTGGCATCTGGCTTCTCCGTGCGGGCTCCCCTCACCCACACCCACTTCTGTGTTCTGCTCCCAGACCCATACTCGGCACTAAACTATGCATTCGAACCCCTCAAAATTTAAAATCCCTCCGAGCCTTACCCAATGGCAGCTTGCCCCATACGTCCTTAGCCAGCCCACCTTATGCCGTGTTTCCCCGATATCCACTTGCCTCTAACCCCTATGAAACCCCACGCCCAAGAGGAGTCAAGGGCGACTTCTCTGGTCCCCTTTCTGGACCACAGAACCTCGCATGGGAGCTTAATTGGCATTTAATTTTCCTATGCTGGTCTGTTTCCTCATTTTAAACTCTGCAATAACCCTTACAGATAGCAATGAGAATTCTGAGCTTCCACGAAGAGCCTATCGGAGCTCCTCACCAAGCTGTTAAAATTAGAATATTTGGCAAGTTCCAGGCATGAGCAACTTAACCAAATATGTGGGATTTATTGACAAAAGTAGCCAAGGGTTCCAAGCACCCAGTGTTAGTGGCACACATTTTCACATTAACTGCAGAACCTGGGGGAGAGATGTTTATTTTCGCTGCATGGCATAGTTTAGCTCCTAGAAGTAGCCAAGTTTTGAGTGCAAATAGTTATTGGCTAAGCTTGTTCCCTGACTCTGAAGCTGACCTTTGTTCTTTGCCCAGAAAGTCTTTGCGTTTAAACCAAACTTTATCCAATTGAAACTATCAATCCTCAGCTGGCCATAGTGATTGCAAAACGAATATTTTTAGAGGTATCTATTTGTGTATGAGGGAAGTGGACAAAGTAATACTAGACCAGTAAGTTTAAAAATCACTTTTTCTACACCATAATCACAATAGAGCATCCCCTCCACCCAGCACCTCTACCGATTAGATTCAAACATATGCTCAATATTTTTAACTGGCAATCTTGAAACGGGACAACATAAATGCTGCCTTTACAGGATACATAACATGAAGTTTATATGCATGTGTATTTGTATTATAGGTAATATCTGGGGCTGTGGGAGGCGTAAATCCAATAGTGTCTGGAGCTAAGGCACAAGAGAGCCGAGACCTTGAGCCACAGATCTTTGCAATGTGACCCAGGCGGGTGAGAGGTTTTGAATATAGGAGGAAAAGTCCACACCACTAAATGCCTTGACTGTCCTGCTTAGAAACTCGTGTTTTATAGAGAAGGCAGTGGGGAAAGTTTAGTGGAACCTACCCAAGACCAGCTTGGCCGTAAAGACCCCCCCCCCCGACCCAGGCACCGCTGAAGGCATTAACAGACCCCCAGATAGAACAAAGTGGGACTATGGGGGGGGGGGGGGGGGGGGGTGGCAGCCTTCCAAACTGAGAGCCTCGGGGGCTGATGGCATTCCGGGCTGAGGGCCTTGAACAGACTCGGACCCACGTATTCCCTGAACAGGTGATTATTAAACGAGTGTTCAGTGTTTTCTAGTAGAACCAAGATAAATTAGGCAGCTGGTGCCTGCTTACCACTGATTCTAGAAAATATTCTCCACGAGGGAGCCGTGGGGTCAGGGTCATATATCTCCGTGCTTAGTTTTAACCAGTGTGTGATCATATACGGTTTTGCTACTTTAGAATGCCTCGGGTATTTTTCCATTGGGTTGGGGTCGGGGGCTAGGTTTTCCTTGCTGCTGCTCTTGGCAAACAATACATTTATCATACTCTCAAATACATTTTATCATACTCTCAATTTCTCAGCAATCATACCCTTAACATTTCTCAACAGGAATCAAAGGAGTCAAAGGCTGTTTAAAGGCCCCCAGCAGTAGAGAAGCCTGGGGTTACAGGCAATGCTAGGAGTAAGTGAATTATGTTGAAGGTTTGTAGCGGTAATCTAGATAAGTGAGGACATCAGCTTTAAAAAGCTTCCTTTTCTACCTGGTAACTCAATATAAAGTTCTTCGGAAGACTAAAGTTTTCATATGACTTTCTGAATTGTCACAGCAGGAAAATACACAAAGCATATCTGAATTCATACTTCAAACTGACCTTCAAAGTCAGAAACTTAACATTCTTATAAACCTCTTAAAGTTTAACTTGTGGGCACATAATAGGTGTATATAATGGGGTACATGAGATGTCTGGATTCAGGCAAGCAATGTGAAAGTACCTCGTAAAGGGGTATCCAACCCCTCAAGCGTTTATCCATTGAGTTGCAAATGCTCCAACTACACTTATTTAAAAATATTAATCACTCCGTTGTGCAATCAAATAGGTCTTCATTCTCGTTTTGGACTCATTAACCATCCCCACCTCTATGCCTCCCAGCCCCCCATTACCCTTTGTACTTTCTGGTAACCGTCCTACTCTCTGGGATTGTCTAGATTTTTAGATCCCACAAATAAGTGAGGACATGTGATACTTGTCTTTCTGTGCCTTATTTCACCTAACAATCTCCAGTTGCATGTCTCAAATGACTGGATCTCATTTTTTGTGGCTGAATAGTACTCCATTGTGTATATATCATCTTTATCCATTCATCTATAGATGGAAACTTGTTTCCAAATCTTAGCTATTGTAAACAGTGCTATAACAAACAGTACAGTTACCTCTTTGATATAACAATTTCCTTCTGGGTTGACTACCAACTAAAAATCTGTATGGCACCATAAATAGGTACAATCATGTGTCAATTAAAAGCTAAACTATAAGTACACACATGCAAATCGTGTTATATACATACGCTCCTCAGCTTACAATGGGGTAACATACCTATGATCCCGTAACTGAAAATAATGTAAGTCAAAACTGCATTTATTACAGCTAACCTACCAAATATCACTTCTTAGCCCAATCTTAAATATGCTTACTTACATTAGACTATAGTTGGTCAAAATCCTCTAACAGGAAGCCTGTTTTATAATAGTGTCATCTCATTTACTGAATACTGTGCATCAAAAACACAATTCCTCACATAAAGTTAAAATCCTTAGGGCTAATCATTGTAAGTCTTTAGGACCATATCTTTAATCCATGTCTACATCTAGATATATATATATCTCACTATACATAATCTTCAGCTTTTGACCAGAAAATTCTAAATGTGAAGTTTGAGAAAATCTTGATTATATTTGGAAAATGACTTCACAAATACTCTTGCTAATACAAAAATCGTTCCGTTGATTTGCTTTTTCTTTATAGGGAGGCCGAGGTGGCTGGATGAGGTCAGGAGTTCGACAAGCCTGGCCAAGATGGTGAAACCCCATCTCTACTTAAATACAAAAAATTAGCTGGTCATAGTGGTGGGCACCTGTATTCCCAGCTACTCAGGAGGCCGAGGCAGAATCGCTATAACCTGGGAGGTTAATGTAGTAAGCCACTGTACTCCAGCCTGGGCGACAGACTATCTCAAAAATTAATATACAGGATATTCCTAGTAAACCTCAACTCTAAATGAGAATACAGGACTCAAAATTTCATAACTTGGTCAGAATATAGAAAATTTTAACGAATGTAATGTATCATACATTTGTTACATTAACATTTATCTTTACTGATTTAAACTTCATACAAAGATTGCCTAAGATCTTCAAGGTTTTCAAAATTTAGTTCTAAACTGATACAAAGAAAATCTTATGACTTAGACGCAAGGCATTTTCCCTACTCAAACTAAGAAAATGCATAGAAACTACTAAGACATGGTCTGATTCTGGTGTGTAGAATATAAGAGAAACTCTGCAAAGTTGGATTACACTTACAACTTTATAATGCACTGGTCCTGTAGTTTTAAATAGAAAAATTCTAACGAGGGACTGGGTAGTATTAAAGATACTGAGAAAGAAAATATAACTACACTGAATGGCTCCACTTCATTACAGAAGCAAGCTCAGTTTGATTTTCAAAGCCCCTTAATGAGCATTTTATTAAATGACTCGAGGGATATGTCCTAAGCATCAAGAGTGGCACACAATGCTGCTCAATAAAAGTGAACAGGCAAGTTCCAATGAGAATTCTCTGATCATCTTATACTCAATTGTTAATTCAGATGATACATGTGATTCATACCTTAATAAACTGCCACAGTATTCGAGTCTACCTCGGTACACTTCAGTGTCAGCTCACCCCAGGTTGTACTGACGATCTCTATTTGGAATTAGGCAGGTGATATTGACTAAAGCAAGCTCTGCTGTGGTACTGCCAGCATTTGAATTGTCTATCCCTAAAGCAGTGAGGTACTACCATTTCTAGAACATCCTGCAAAGGACACTTTCACAAGAAATGGCATAATCCAAGGACAGAATGTAGGAGTCATCTGACAATGGAGGTTTAGCCATCTGTAGTCACACCTGTAAATTGACTTTTTCATTCTGAACTTGGCCAGCAGAACCAAAACTAGTAACTTACAACACTAACTCTACTAGACTTATACAAGACAGAGGTCGTCGTTCACTCAAAGGCAACACTAGGAGAGCTATCAAAATGTTCATCTCCCCTAAAATGCCTGCCTTATTAAGCTGTCCTTATCCTGAGACTTCCCTACACAGATGACCACTCGTAAGTAGTGGCTCTGTTCTCCCTGCACATCAAAAGCCAAATACAAAGATCCTAGGTTTTCACTGCAGACCAACTTGATCGTTTTCAGGATGAGTAGATATTCTGCAGAACTACAGGTGAGATAATGGACAAAGATCCACGATGTTTCCAGGAAACCACGAGAAGCATGTCGCCCAAATTAACTTCATGCCTTAATTTACTGATTCAGCAAAATAGTTATTACGTTCAGTGCCGCTATCGCATAAGTAGATGCGTATCGGAAGAACAATCAATGCCCACACTCGGTACCAGGGCTTGTTTCGTGGGTGTGCGATCTGTGCAGCTTGAACAAGGCCCTGCCCTCAGAAGGGCATGCTTGGTTTGATGCTCTGCTGTTGGCATCTTGAAATTCTGGGTAATTTTGGTACAAGGAGCCCCATGTTTTCATTTCGCATGAGTTTTTGCACTAGCCAGGCTTGGAAGGTTGATACCCAAATATGACTAACCGTAGTGTGACACACTGCCCTACCTTCATCTCTGCCATCTACTGTATCATAGGGGAATGGCAATGCATTATCCCTGGGCTAAAATTCGTCAACTGTTTTCTCCTGTGCATCAAATTTCTCATTGTTTCTGTTGCCTCTAACTTGACAACTTTTTCCAACCCTCTCAAATGTTACTTTACTATTGCAACTGCCGAGACGGGGGAAGTATATGTCAGTATATGAAAAGGGTACTCATGCTCAGGTGCCAGGAAATAAGTCCTGGGAAAGCTGAGGGGCTGACCTTCTAATTTTATGTTGGAGTCGGACATAAAAATTGCCTGGATTGGTGGTTAAACGATATTGGTTAAAAGCTACAAATGGCTTATGAAAGATTGCATCACTCCATTAGGAGGAAACAAGTACATATCGGGCTTCCAGAAGGAAATTGAACATGAGGTTTCAAGAATGAAGAGGTGGTAGGATATAGGAGCAAGATGCCTGGGCCGAAGAAAGCAGTGAGAAAATACAAGGAGATAAGAATGCTAATTTCAGTCTAACCCTGAGCACCAGGGCTGGCTTCAAGATGAGCACAACCTGCAGTGTCTCAAGGTCCTGAGCGGACAAGGGCCCCATGCTTGGGCTTGGTAATGCTCTGTTGCCATCTTAATTTTTAGTAATCTCTGGAAAAAGGGACCCCACGTTTTTGTTTACATCGGGCTCTGCAAATCATGTAGCCTGTCCTACTTAGCACTATGTAAAGTGGTTTACATGTACTCTATCCTATTTAGTCCCTGAAAATCCGTAACATTACCGTGACTTTTCTGTTTGGATGAGGAAAATGGGCATGGAGTAGTGGTAATGTACTTTGCCAAAAGGCCCAGTACAAAGAAGTGATGAAGCCGGGACTTGTATTCGGGTTCTGAGTTTTTCTGACTGCCAAGCCAGTGTGTCTAATGAGTGGTAGGCTGGCTTTCCAAGTAAAGACAGGACCAGGCGGCTCAGTTGGCTACACTGCAGGGGACACAAACAGGATTAGCAGAGAACAAGGTAAGGTTGAGTAGATCAGATCCCTCTAGTTCCTGCATGATGGACTCTTTCCTAGGGGATGAGGGGAAACATGAGTGACATAATGAGAGTTGGATTTTGGGGAGTCTATTGTGACAGTACTGAGGTATTGAGGGGCAAACAAAGGCAAGACATCTGGGGCTCATGGTCCTTCAAATATGAGGTAACAGGTTTAATGAAAACTGTATCAAGCATTTACTATGCCAGGCACTATTCTAAGTACTTTACAGTATGTAGACATGCCATCCAATCCCCATCAAAATTCTGCAAGATGTAGCTATCAATATCCTCATGTTGATGGCAAAATGAAAGGGAAGCAAGTTTTTTTTTCAGTAACTTGCTCATGGTTATGGAGCCAGTGAATGGCAGAGGCACTATTAACTCCAGAATCAGTGATTTAATCTTCAATAAGAATCTTTAAAAATGTCACTTTTAACTTAAAAGGGTTCTAAACACAAATGAATATTTATCAAAGAATGCCATTTTACAAAGGATCCAGGAGGATAGTTTTAGCAGGTTTGAGAACCTATCTTAAAGCAAAATCATTTAAATCCTTTGGTTATTGGCACAAAAACACAGATCAATAAAGCAGACAAATTTTAATGTAACACAAGTGCCTCAATAGTGTTAGGAAGAATTACTTTAAGAAATTAAATAACTGGATAATACTCTGAGGGAAATGATCAGGGTAGATTCATACTTTGCATGGTACACTAAACCTCTACATGGATTTAGGAGTTAATTGAATGACAGTAAAACCAGCAGGAGATGGAATGGAATAGAATATCAGATTTGTGAGAGCTTCAGCCTTTGAAGCAGGGGAATAAATCATGAAGGAAAATAGATTTGAATACATCCTGTACAACGAAATGGCAAGACTAAAGGCCATTATACTGAGGGCAATATTTGCATTCCATGTTACAAAGACAGCTTTAAAACCCAAAGCATGTTACCCTTATTCATATGTATAGGGGGAACATCAGATCTCAAAATATACTTAAATGAATACACTGAAACACAATCAGTAAAGAGAAATTGTTCAGCCTACCAACAGTTAACAAATACACGTGTAAAATAAACCTGAGATAGGATTTTTCTTTCTAAACTCCATGTCCCCTACCTCTACAACACCCAATGTTGTCAGATTGAACCTTGCGTACTCATTCCTTATTACTGGCATTGTAAATGTATACAGACTTAAGTTAGTAATACAAAGCTAATCCGGCTCAAAGTCGCATGAATTTTTTCATAGTTGGCAATTACATTTTGAGCACTTTATATTCTGGAAAAACAGCAAAAGCAGATGTGAGCAAAAATGTTCAACTGTTTACAATGGCACAATCCTGGAAGTCTAAATGCCCCACATCATGGGAATTTTTATAAATGATGAGAGGCACTACTTATACAAGGCAAGATACTTGAAGATTGTTTTCAGGAGTTTAGTCCAAAGGGATGAGGAAAGAGACCGTGTGAAGTAGCTTGGGGGTTGGGGGGGAAATATTAAGGAAAAATTGTCATTTCTGTCATTGAAGCCTGGACAAGTTTATCAATTGAGGGGAGGGGAACAAGGTAATAGAAGAAATTTTGAGAAGGCGAGAAAGTGGGGTGGGGAGAGGCGAGGCTGCAGGTAGAATGACCTCCCAGGCAGAAGCCTCAAGGAGGAACGTGGGAAAGTTTGCTTTGGAGACGGGACATGACTTCCTCTGAGGTAAAGATGAAAACATTCGAAGTGAAGAGAAGGAATAATTTGATCTGAGAATTTGACTCAGGTGAGTCTTCTTTGGTCTGGCAGAATCGGATGCCCCTGCCACCTGTGATGCTGAAATTCTCTAACTCTTTCACGGCATTTGTTCAGTCTGCGTTTAGTATGTCATTTTCCAACTATGAAGGAAACATAAGCAAAAGTGCCACTAGGGGGCAGGCTGGGCACTGGCAAAAGAACTTCAAAGACCCCATGGAAAGTCTTTTCCTTTTGGCCCAGGGTCCATTCTTTGTTTTTGCAACAATAGACTGCATCAAGTCCAGGGCAGTTTCCTTAATGGTTGTGTTGTGGGTGTGGATTTTGCTCCATAAACCCAAGTGTGCAAGAAATGTCACAATACCGTATTTTCTCTAACATTAAATGCAACTGCAAGCCACCATCCTGCTAGGCCAGGTTGAAAGTCATTCTTTTTTTTTTTTTTTAAGAGAATGCTTTTTTATTCATGTTTCCAACAGATATAAAATCATTTTACTGAGGAGGCAAGGGAAAGAATGTATCTCATTCTCCTTCTCTTTAGTCCTGTGATTCTTTTCTTCTCTGTTCTTTTCTTCCACTCACCTTTTGCTCGCTTTAAAAATTCGATTTGCCCCTTTTATTATACAAGAGGGAGAGAAAAGGTGGCGGGGGTGGGGAATCTCTTCATGATACTGGCATTTTATAAGAACCACATTGAAAGGCTATGACTTAAGAGGAATTACCAAGGATCCTAAAGAACTTCACAACTTCTTTTCCGCATTCATTCACTCATGCAGCAAATGTCCTATTATGTGCCTGGCACTGTAGTAGACACTATCCCTTCCCCACCCTAAATAACTAAATTGTGGATCTAAGCTTTCTGTTTAGTTCTCCTGCAATAGAAACTTAAGAAAATAACTACTTGCACTCTTTTCCACTTTGCAAAAACGTAAATGACTTCATGTGTTTTGAGATGGAGTCTCGCTCTTGTTGCCCAGGCTGGAGTGAAATGGCCCAGTCTCAGTTCACTGCAACCTCTGCTTCCCGAGTTCAAGTGATACTCCTGCTTCAGCCTCCCCAGTAGCTGGGATTACCCCTTTGGGGCCCACAGCCCCCAAAGGATTCTGCAGGGGTAATGAGGCTCTTAGTGCTTATGTTTAGGTTATTGGTTCATTTTTATTACTGGTGAAATACAACCTGAACCAACATGTCTTGGCATACTCTGACAGTGCTATATCCTTACCCGTTAGGATATGGGCAAAAGTTCCAGCGTGTGGAACACACACCTAGATACCGCCTTAGGTTATGCAAAGCAGGGAAGCTGAGGATGATTTCTATCTGCAGAAATTCCGTATCCTGCACCCTCCTTTAGCTTGAGAGAAATTTCTCCTGCTTCCCCCTGTGCCTGCCTCTCTGCCTCCTTTATGGTCTCATCATGGGCCAGCTTAGGCTATTGGAGAATCTAGGAAGATGGACAACTTAAGAACACACACACCTCAGGAGAGGCATAAAGCCCAGAGGCCCCCTCTAGTTCTTCGAATCGGGAAAGGGGAAAACGCAAGAACAGAATGCCACCCACACCCGTATGTCTAAATTATGTTGCCATATTTGCCACAAGGTTATAGATGTAAAAATATCCACTGGACAGGTCTGACAGTGTGAGACAGTTTACTTCTGGTAGATGACGGAGCTCAAATATCCTTCAGTGGATGGTGGGCCAACCCCAGAATTGCTACCAGGGAGGAGCAAAGATGAAGGGACAAACTCAAGGAGCTTCTAGTCTCGCTCACGCGTGCGCGTGCGCACGGACTAATGAATTTAGGTAAGAATTGCAAGCTAAAAGCCTGAAAGCCAGATCCATGTTACACACTTTTAAATGACTTGCCAATATCGAAAACATTACAAAGTTTATATAAGCATCTGTACACTATCTACCTTCTCTTAAATACCTGGCAACCCCGACTTGCATGCCTGCATAGCAGTCATTATTAGCTGAGTAGAGGCTGCTCCCTTTAGCCGGGGCCGATATACTTGATCAGTCCCCATCACTCCTTACTGTTATGCTCAGGCTCTTCTCATGCTACCTGTCTAGCTTCTATACGTATTTGCGTTTGCAACTCGACTGAGTTAACCAAATAAAATACAGACATGGTGCTAAGTGGCCCATAAGCATTAACTAAGCTGTCTTTCCTCAATGCTCACCCTGATATATTTGGAAATTCAGAATTATTTCAGTTAAACCTTACATAAACCACTAAAGCAACAGATTCAGTGATAGACTCAGCTGATGTGCAAATGTTAAAGCCAGTGGCACTCCGGTACAGACTATACTCATGCCTTGTGCATGTGTGCAGAATAGACCCAATGTACAAAAAGATGTTCAGCTTTAACCGGGGTTCCTTAGCCTCATTTTCAATGACTGTCATCGAGGGTTCCTAATGGATCAGTTGGTCACAAGTGAACGAGTGTTTACTGTTGTGAGCTGTGGGTGTCCACTCCCATGGAAATTCCTCAGAACCAGTCTCATCCTGACCTTGGGCCCACGAGCTCAGCCTTAGCTTGCAGAAACGCCAGCTTCATTCTCCTCTATTTTCAACAGGCCAAACTGGGAACTTGAGGCACAGTAAACTTACAGTCCAACAGAAACAAGAGGACAGACTGTTAAACTCAGGGGAAAAATTGACATCTGTACTTGTCTGGCTTTCGGAGAGTCAAGTTACCCATAAAAACTTACATCTATGAAAATGTTTAAAGACTGATGTATATTAATAGCTTACGTGTGTTGAAAGATACTATTAAATACAAAGAACTCACCATGAACTTCCCCTTGAATATGTGCATCCAACTAGAATCTTATTGGAAACTTTTGTTGAAATTTTATAAATCCAGTGGAGTATAGTTAGAAAAGCAATTGACTGGGAAAGAGATGAGCTTAAAAGCAAAAGCACCGAGTATTCCCTGCCCTTCAGCTGAAGGAACGCTCCAGCTTCTTTAGCTGATTGCTGAAGCCGGCTGTACTTACACAGAAGCACCTAAGTGGCTTTTTGACCCTTAGTTGCAGAATGGCATAAGAACAAAACTGGTTACCACTAGAATGCATGACAAACTGTCCATAATGTCTACCTGACAATACTTAAAATAACGTTTTATCTGAGGTTTCAATAGTTTGGGGAAAAGAGCATACAATATCTACAAAATGCAGGAAATTCATTAGCTAAGCATTCTTAATCTATATCCCAGTCACTAATCCAAATAAGAGGAGACTTAGTCACATTTAGAACTACCTTTAAAAGGTGCTTCTATATTAGACTCTCCTTAAACATAAATTTTGAAGTACAGCTTGAAAGTGAGTGATACCTACTAGGAAATACAGCATTTTTGAAGGCTATACTATAAATTCTATAGCACAAGGTTTAAAAACCTCATCCTTGAACATTTAAACTGTGGCACCTTTAAAGACAGGTACTTTTCATTTACGACCGAAAAATGAGTGCTTGAATATACTAATGTTACAGATCATGACTTAAAATCAGAATTCTGAAATACACTGAAGCTTTCGATTGTTACGAACTCGTGCACATGTGTCAATATGCGTACGCATATCCCGAGTCCTGAGAGATCAGAAGACATAGAATCGCTGTTAGAGCAGCTGGAAATGAGTCCAGATATTAGACACACAAAGACATTCAGGAGATAAATGCAGCGAGGAGAGACTGAAACCTGCCCTAAAATCCAAAGCTGCAGCCTGTGCGGATGTCTTTCCCGTGAGGCTTCCATGGAAGCAGGTCACCCTACCCAGTTTATGCAGTCTCATCTTCAAGTGCTGTTAATCGGAAGCCTACCAGGGAGAATACCAAATTCTTGCTAAAGATACTTGGAATACCAAGTTTTATCGCCAAACAATAAAACCCATCAAGTAGATTTTAAGACTTCCCCCTCTACTCTTGAGAAAGGAGCTTGTTATAAATGACTAACATTAGTCCCAAATCTGCAGGTCAGCCAATGAAATAAGCATGCATGAATAAAAAGACAGCTCGTTACTTTTAAGAATGTAAATTTTGTTGGCATAATGTAGAATTCATGAAATATTGACAAGAGGAAATATACATGAGAATACTGAATAATTATGGAGCAAAACAAGTGGAATTTTCAGTTGCATTCTCTGGGTCTAACATCTCTCATCTTTGCATTCTATCCTCAACTTCCTCATCAATATCTGGTCACTGTGAGGCAGCTTCAGAAGGAACACACACTTATTTCAGGAAGTTGCTTTAGAAAGCAAAGTGCAACTCTACCACAATGCCGGAAGCTTTTAGAGAAATCTAGGAAGCCCATTGAAGATCACTATGAACCACCACTAGTGATGCCTCTCGATTTAAAACGAGTTGCAGATACTGTGAGTATTTGAGCAAGCGGGGAGAGACGGGAAGGGATGGCATTAGACGCAGTACCTGGGAACACATGAGAGAAAATAGTTTGCAGACTAATTGAATGCTGTATAATCATGATCTCTAAAGAATGCTACAAGAAAATATTAAAACATTAATATTTAAAAATTGGAAACTCATCCTGATATAAACCTTGTGTTAAATGTACATGCTATATTTCTAAAGTAATGTAGATAACTTTAAAATGGTGAAAACATACCACATTGGGATGAATACTTAATTTGTCTGGGAACACAGGTTAAATCTCTTGAGTATACATGGTTGAAGCCTGGATAATTTTGTCTAGATAAAGCACTCAAGGAAACCTATAGCTTCATTAGATCAATTCTCCACTAATATTTTAATATTTTCACAAGCATACACTGAGTATAGAAAATTTTCAAATTGCAGAGACATACAAAAATCACCTGCAACTTTAGAAATATTTTGGCACCTCTTATACCCCCTTTAAGCGCACACAATATTTTACATGTACTTAAGTATATATAAGCACAATTTCAATATTGTACTATAGTGGCTGTGTTAAATCCCATTTTAATATGAATTACTGTGGAACACAATTTTGTCTGTACACTAATCTGTTTATAAGTTACGCACTAAAATGTAACCAGTTCTCTATAGTTGAACATTTAAATATTTGCGATTTTTAAATGCCTATGAATGTCTTAGCTTTTTCCTCCCATATTTTTGACTTCATTTTTCTTTCAATTTTTCTAAAATTTAAGATATTGATGTTTCATAAAGTTGGTCTTCAGAAAAATGGTGCAAAACTTATGTACCCATGAGTGGCTTACAGGAGTCTTCTGACACTCGCCAATGGGGGGCATAAACATTAAACACTACAGTGATTTGTCAATTTGATTAGTGGAAGGTATCCATTACTCAGTTTCCAATGTGTTTCCTAACTCCTCAGGCCCAACTTACTCAGTACGGGGATCTCAATACAGAAAGTCACAATGGATAGTTTGAAAAGTGCCTTCAGATCAAATAGGGCTTTGGATGCCCAAGAGACAAGATTGGATTCATAAGATATGGTAGGATTACATTTTATGCTGTGGGACAGTGGTTCTCAAGGAAATGGTACTACATTCCTGGAGAATATCTTGGAACTGTGGGCAAATGCTTTGGATTTTCATGATTTTGAGGGGGTTGCTACTGGTGTCTAGCAGTAGGTGGAGACCAGAGGGGTCAGCTGCCCTGCTCTGTGTAGAGCAATCTTGAGTGACATTGAATCGGCCCATGTTTTACACAACTTTCAAATGTCCTAGTGGAAATGCATGAAGTAAAAAACCTGATTATAATTATTCAAGCCCAGAATCTGTTTTACATACCAATGCCAAATATCTTGTGACCATTCTTAAGTTTTCTATGTAAAGCAAGGGAAAAATGATTTCCTCAGGTTTTGAAGTTCACTTTTGAAAAGTGTATCATTACCACACTGTTGCTGCTGTTTTCATCACCAACATCACTTAAAATAGTCTGCGTTCGTAAATGGCTTACATTTCACTGTTTCCAAGAGTATATGCAAGAATCCCACTTCCTCATGTCTTCCAATACTGTCATGCTCAAGCATTTATATAATGAAATTTGTATTAAAAGCTAATTTCCTTCATACTGTATAGAAGGTCTTATGTTGCCTCTTAAACTGTAGGGAGGTCATTTATTCCATTGGTTTCATTTTAGAGTAAAGAGTACATTATTCTCATATATTCGCTGTAAATAGTGGTCATTTACTCTGACAGTTGACTACTGCTATATGGGACTGGGGTACAGAAAGCAAGTCAGACTTTCAGCGGAAGAGTTGACATGATGAAGCAGAGATGGAGGTACAGAGGGGCTGGCAGTAAGGAAACTGGAAAAGGAGATGGCAGGAGGGAAAGAAATACAATATAGGTAGGGAAGGTAATGAAGACCTAAGCTATCATAAGAGAAAGAGCATTTTATGGAGGCCATTTTAAAAGAAGTCATTGGAACTAGGTCATACAGTATGAGTCGTCATTGTAAGGCCATTGAGTGACTGTTTTCAAATAGTCGCTCATGTGCACATACTTGGAAGCACGCAATACGCTTATACCCTCCAACTCTCCGGTTTCATTACCAAATAATCCCCCTCCTTCTGCCAGAGATTTATCACACCAACGATTCTGACATCCGATGGCTCAACCTGACGTTAGTCTGAATCAGAGGGACAAAGCCTTATTTGATTTGATTCTCGAGCCAAGATAACACCTGAAATTTCAAGTGTGCTTTAAGTATGTTGCAGGTTATAAATCATATGCTTGCATTCTCATTCTGCAGTAAGCATAAAACCACATAACTTCTATAGCTGTTTCCCTTCCCCCTTGCCAAATTCATGCACACACCCCAACTTGCATAGAGAGGAGCATAGAAAATTAAACTCGGGACCAATGATAATTTGTCTACAATAAACATTTTTTCAATTCAGTAGCAACTATAACAATTTGTGTTTATTAGATTAGGCAAGGAGAAACCATGGTGGTAAATGGGAAAACATTTCCAAAATTAAGGGATGGAGAGTCATGGATATTTGCCGTAAGATAATCCATGTTGGCAAATAACGGGGATGAAAAATGTCACAACTTATGTTTAATTCCCAATTAAGATTAAAAAGTGCATTACGGGCCAGGCGTGGTGGCTCACACCTATAATCCCAGCACTTTGGGAGGCCGAGGTGGGCTGATCACCTGAGGTCAGGAGTTCAAGACCAACCTGGCCAACATAGTAAAACCCTGTCTCTACAAAAATACAAGAAATTAGCCAGGCATGATGGTGGGTGCCTGTAATCCTAGGTACTCGGGAGGCTGAGGTGGGAGAATGGCTTGAACCTGGGAGGCGGAGGTTGCATTGAGCTGAGATCTTGGCACTCCAGCCTGGATGACAGAGCGAAACTCTCAAAGTATAATGCATTATCTGAGATTAGCTTATACATCCATTTTCTAAAAATAGTAAATGAGAGTAAAAAGTCCCCAAACAGTCTATCTAGTTCTTCTAATCCTCGTCAGTGCAACAGTACTGAGTAAAACACAAATACCACATTTTGTTTTTCTTAATCAAAAACCAATTTCTAGCTTAGTGAGGAAAAATGGTAACCATGTCTAGTGATTTCTCTACCCCACCAAAAAATCAGCCACATTCCATCAAATTGAAAAATGTTCCTCTAAACCTCACTACTAAATTCTCACTGTCCAGTTCCTTTTTATGGGTTACTTTAACATCTGAAATGCTTTCTGAAGCACTTTGCTATTTTGCGTCTGACCAAAATACAAGACAAATCCCAAGGTCTATGCTAACTGCCTGAAATGGGTAAGGGTACAGATAACACCATCCCTCTCCCCCATCTTTGCTACCTGAGAAGTTTTGATAAGAGGTAGAATACTTCTACATTGGTCATCTATGTTACAGGTTAGGAGGTTTGAGCCATGAATAAACAGAAAATGGCCTGAAGCTAGAACGACATTGGGCAATCGGTGACCATGACTTAAAGGCTATGCTGTCGTCCTCCTAATGAGGCTGGGGTAAAAATCCCAAGCTCTTTGCTATGGAAGACAAGGCTCCCTCTGCCTCCCTCTGCCTGTTGCTCTTATCTTACCTCCCAGAACTGCTTTGCACCCCTCTGGTCTTTACATCACTTCTCTCTTGAGCCTGAGTCCTTATGCTGTGATTCTTCCTGGAATCCACTTCCTTAAAATTGTCCCCTGATATCTGCTTATTGTTCAAAAACTCGGCTTCTAGTATCACTCACCGGGGTAGATAACCCTTTCTATTTTCACCGCAGTTAATCTCCATTCAGGCACTTACTGGTTACCTTGTGATTGCCTCTTTACTCATTGTCTCTGGGAACATTGAGCTTCTCAAGGACAAAGATTGTCCTTTAGATGTTTTCCAGCACAGCATAGTACAGTGGACCCTCAGCAAATGTTTGCGGCTTGCCTGAATACGGAGGTGTTTGTTTCTTTTAAACCGCAAGTAGAAAGGCTATGGAACACGAAAATTGCTTAGTTTTCTCCTGAGGGTAGGGAGGGGTTTGCAAGTCAGAGCTTTTACTAACCAGGGTCACTACCACTCAAGGGGTAGGGAATTGCTTGATTTTGATGCCAACCCATGAGAACTTGGACTCCACATGTCATGGCCACATAATCCCCAGCGGAACTCGCATGGGTTCATTGTCGGTATGCTTTAGGTTTGTACAGCCAGAAAGTGGGATCAAGTAGTGTTACTAATGAGACTCCATAGTTCTTGGAAATCTGGGTTTAGAGGCGAGATTATAACTGGCAGGGCCAAGCTAGGTGAGGCGTAGATGACACAAGGAGTCCATGGAGCCTGGGGCCTCTCCTCACCCTGTATCATCGGTTCCAACAGCTGCGTGTGAAGACACTTTCAAGCACATTTTGTTGATCGGCTGCAAACCCATTGCTAGCATCTTTTCTTTCATGTCATTTCCCTGGATGTAAGACAATAGGCCTTTTGTAGTGAAGACAGAAGGTCTCATGCTCACAAAGGGTATCAGATTTAGACTTTTAACATTTCCAGGTAAAGTGATACAACAGTCGCAGATGCGTAGCAGTTAAAATGAGTAGTCATCACACAACTTTACCTTTGATCAGATGGCAATTCCTGCCATGCACCGTGAGCCAGAACTTGTGACAAATTTTATAATCTTAGAAACGATAATTGTTTTGTCTGTCTCGACCATGTTAATTGGTTAAATGTAAACAATGTCTACAACTGTTGGGCCTGTCATTACTTTTTAATGAACTAGAAGACACTTCTCTAGATAAGGCCTAGCAAGCCCAGAGTTACAGAATCAACAGCTGATGTGCACTGAATCAAATTCATCAAAAAGAAAAATACCATTTACTTACCAAATTAAGTTTTGCCCAGAACTCGGGTCCTTCTTCCATCTGTCTGAGGCTCGGCGGAATGTACCAAAAGCAAATATTGGCATATTCAGGCTAGAATCGGACAAATTTTAAAATTTGTTATCCTAAGATTAATCTTAGAACGCAATTAAATACTTCTAAAACTTAGCTTGAGTTATCATGTGTGTAACTTAACAAATCAGAATCTTGGAGTAACGATCCCTTCTGCCTTACTTCTGACAACATCCTATCAAACTTTTCTCCATAGTGTGCACCTAGAGGGTTCTTGCATCTTGACAAAAAATGTGCAAAGATCAGGAGAACGGTAAAGCTTGGAGCAGACTCAACCCAGCTCTGATCAGTTAGTGCCTGCTTACACGTATGCTCAGAGGCCTGGATCCTCTTCAACACTTATCCTTAAGGTATTTGCTATAGCACCATAGGCTTCCAATAATTACTACTTAAGGCAGCCAAAATTGGCCCCATACCTGACAATTGCAAAAGCCCCGATTACCTGTGAGTTGATAGCGTGACATGCCTGGGTTTCACTACCCAGCACTGTGACCCTAGCCAACACTGCTTCTGGAAGAGCATCACCTTGACTCTTGGCTCTCAAATACTGGTAAAAGTGAATTAGACCTATTCAAAATGTAGATTCTGAGTTTGTGTTCAGAACGTCCAGTGTCTGAGTCCATCCTAGAGAAGGTTAAAGAATTGGCATTTTAGGAAGTTGTCAAGTGATTCTGAAGTGGGAAGTGTATGTTCTATGAGGGACTCTCATCTACGCTGAGACCACAATCCAGTCATCTTGCCTGCCAATCTTTTTCCATCGGACATGATTTGCTTAAACATGGGATCGCATTCGAACAGGCTTTAGTCCAGCCTTTGTCACACACAGAAGGCTTTGTCCTCACTGGACAAAAACAAAGTGCTATGACCAAAAGGCTTGTACTCGGTGACTAGGAGATTTGGGACATTATGTTGAAAGTTCACAAATTAGAGAATTGTATGCAGGACAAACTGAGTCATACCCACCTTCCTCATTTGATGCCTCACTGACAGTATTTGAACTGATACTCATTTTCTGCTGTAAAGCTTGTAATAACCAGTGTTATAATAGTCCTCAGCTGTCAGAATTAGGCTCCAGTATATAAAGTTTCAAAGTATTTCATAAAGAGGAAAGACCTATCTTAAAATGAAAACTGGTGATAGTTGTGATTTTAGTGCTTTTTAAATCATAAGCAAATGCCCAGAAACATTTCCAGTTCAACGAGGTAAGTTCTTGATCTTTCATCTCTGAAATTAACATTCTTACTGGAATTGAAAAGGAAAAAGCTAAAAATCTTCAAGAGGAGTTAAAAATACTGTAATTCAACTCAATCTTCTCAAATATTTATCATGAGAATGAAGATCCTTCTTACAAATCTACACAATTTATGCTTGGGTTTGATTTATTGAAAGTAATTGCAAAAAATGCAATTTTGCACCAACCTAATTTCTCTAGACTGTACTGAACTTGCAAATTCTTTGACCATTTAATGTGAACACTTTTTTCAACTGAAGTAACTATACCTGACTAGAAAGGAGAAGAAAAACATCTGTCACTAGATTGTTATGTCGGTTATTAATTTATTGCTTTTCAGCTATAAATTTACCCTTTTTGGGTGTCCTAAAATAATGTAGGTGGACTCTGCTGATACTTCTCCCTTGACGTCTGATCCAGTCTTGGACTTTGTCAGCAGAGGGTGCTGGAGGGACAGTGGAGAAGGAGGGAATGTCTTTCTGGTGTGGTATGCCCACCTCATGGGTTTCCTACTATCTTCAGCAGCACTGGTGAAAAGAAACATGAGCAGACCCCCACCTGCTGAGCCCAGCAGCTTCCCCCAGCACACCTCTTTCAGGTGACATCACAGTTGACAGGCAGCAAGCGGAGGTCCCATAAACGGCTTTTCCTGGCATAGTCCCCTCAGATAGCTTCATAGAAGAGATGCTAGCTAGGCACCTTGCGTTGGATGACTTCTCTGGCACTCCTTCCGGCTAGCTTGCAGTGATTTCCAAGTCGTGGCATGCCCCTGTGGTTGGCTTCCCTCAGCTCAGCACTCCAGACTAGATTTCTAGTGAGTACTGCCGATGCAACACCTCAGTATACTTTTCTGCTATTCTACGAGCCAAGGTTGTACCCTGAAGAGGTCTAGACCTCGGCCCTGGGAAGGGATGGCTTCTTCCTTGGGCATTCTATTTCAGTTCGAGGAGTGGTGGCTGCTCTCCATATCTGCTGCTGCTGTGTATTTTTAGGGTTTTCATTCTGAGGCAATCCTGCGTTACTTCAATCCCTTGTTGTTAATTCCTCATATTACTCTTTCCCACCTTAAATTACCATGCAGTTCTTGAGTCTAACATATCACCAAATTTGTTACTCCTTTCATTTGCACAGGAGCATAATAAGAGTTGATGTTTTATCTGCCGTTTTAGGCTCTATATTTTACAAGTTAGGACTTAAACCTAGATCTGTGATTTCTTTTGCCCAAACACTTTTAGAAAAGGATTGGCTTCAGTGCTGCAACATTTGAAAGCTTATAAAGCCCTTCTGACACTTCATTTCATTGGAAGAAATTAGATGCTTCATTTGGAATAGCTTCACTTTGGTCACTTCCAAAATTAAGAGGTGAAAAACATGTTTTTGAATTTTCACACAAATGTTTCCTGTCTCTTTGCCTCTATAGCTTGTATTTTACATAATTTTTTCAAGAGAATTCAAAGTACTAATGAGTATTCTCAGAGTACAACTGTTTATATACCACTTAATTTTAATTGCCTACATATATGAAAGTCTGACTTCTTGGATATCCTGAGAACATATTTAGTCTATGTTCTCTAAAGTCCATAAAACAAGGCATTGCAGGAGTCCGAGTGTCTAGTGAAGGGTAGAAAACCCCTGTTAGCAGCAAATGCATTGTCATAATCTTTAAAAGTTCATGACAAAGGAGTAATGTGCCCTTAAAGAAGAGTTGTGTAGATTCTATACTGGTTTTCAAACAGAAGATACAATTCTAAAGTTCTTTATCAATTTCAGGAAGAATTAGCAAATTCTGAGACTATTTGGGAAAGAAATTAGTGGTCCCCAAGAGGTAGCAGCTCACATTGTCTAAAACTGAGTCATCAAAAATTCATCTTTCGCTTATGTCATATCAGAGTAATAGTAACAAAGCCAGAGCTATGCATTTTAATTTAAATCTAGAGTCCGGCACAGTTAAACAATCATGCTAATACAGACTGAAGGAAAAGCTGGCATGGTGAATTTTAATTGACTTCAAGCTTATAGGTGTTAAACATAAGATTAGACTATTAAAATTTCAAAGGCGGTACTGGGTAGCACAAAAAGCGTAAGTTTGGGAGTCACAAGGATGTGGCTTTGAATTTTAACTTCATGAGATCTTTGATAGGACGAGTATCAAACTTTCTAAGTTTCTTCTTCCTAAACTATAAGATGTAGATGACGTTGCCCCACAGATTGGTTTGGCGATGAAAAATGTATTTTCAAAATTTAATGTGTCTGGCACACAGCGAGCACTGTAGTGGGTTAGTGACTATTTGGAGCCATATTTGTAGCAAGAGATGTCTTTTGAAGTGGATGAGTAGCCCCATTAAAATGTAAACTAGTGAGGCATATCACTGTTAATGTTTCCCTTTATATATAGTACCAAAAAATTAAATGTCCAAAGAGGGGCAGGGCAATCACGCTGTTCAACTTAAAGCTTTGTGTTTATAGATACTGGACTAGGTATTGGGATAAGACAATGACTAACACTTCTGAACTTGGAATGAATAGAAGGAGAGGGTGTACTGAAGACAGGTGAAGCTAGCCACGAAGATGGGCATCATCTCATGAACTTGTCACATGCTGGGCTTGGAAGTTTGCGTTCGATTCTAGAGGAACATGGAGTCACTGGAGTTTCACTACTCTAGCAGCACTGTGGAGGATAGGCTGGAGGGATCTAAGAAACAGGACACAAATTAGACAGTACCAATACAGTACCAACCCGAAGATGAGATTTTGAATTAAGGCAGTGGATTGGGGAGTAAAGACTAAGCATTCAAGGTATATTTAATGGGAAGAAAGACAGTAAAAACATCAAGACTCTTGCTTGGGTGGACCATAGCTCTAATGACCAGAAGAAAGTAGAAATTTGGCAAGGAAAAATGCTACATGCCAGTGTTAGAAATGTTGAATTTGAGGTGCCTGTGGAGTCCAGGTGAAAATTTCAGGATACATCTATATACAAATGACGAGAGTTAAGGAGCTAAGTCAAGGATGAAGACACATAAAGAGGCGATTGATAACACAGCTCTGGATGTGAAGACTCTTCAGTGAGACTAAGTGGACAAAATGCCAAAGACAGTGTACAATATTTAAAGGGGTGCCCTGATGAAAAGACCGTTAGATGGAGCCTGAAAAGAGCAAGTCTCATTGAAAGAGAAACCCGGAAAGGAAGTTGGACAGGAGACTATCAAGAGATGGAGCGTGTGGATAACATACAGTGCTACAGAAATGCAGCAAAATGAAGATTAATGTGCATTGGATTTAGCAATTAGGAGGTAGTTGTAATCTAATGAAACTATATAACAAGAATGTAAGAATCACAATGTGCTTGATACATATTTTAATACATTTCATGATTACAACATGAATTAGAGCTATCTGGAAAAAAAGCTAGTGAATTCTCTGCAAATAGGAAGTAGTGAAGAAAGGGTTTGACCACCTGTTAAGATGACTTCCTGCCCAATGCAGGTAAACCTTGACTATGTGTCCTTGAAGATCTTCTATAACTCGGTTTATGAAACATTAACTCCTAGTGTAGACCTTGAGAAAAGAAAAATAGGACTCTCCCGAGAGATGAAAAATACGTGAATGATAGTATAAGAACGAATATACCTCTAGGAAAACACCTACTGGAGCCTAGGAAAACACCTACTGGAGCCTAGATTCAACACGGAAAAATAGATGATTTTCAGGGGGCCTATGAATAATAACAGAATTCATTTGAAATAATTTTCAATCAAGATACGTATTTTTGCTCTTTTCAGGAAAAAATATTCAAGTACTGTGTATTATGTTCGTTTACAATTTCCATTGTTCCACTTTCTCCTGTTAGACAAGTGACATACTCAAATATACACACATGTACATACATAGACATATGCATGTGTATATTAGCAAAAAGACTATCAATACTCATGAAATTCAAGGTCTAATTCTGCTTTTTCTTGGTGCAATAAAAAGAAATGCAGATCACATACAAAAATCTTTACAGCAAGAATTCTGGAAGACCAGAATTCCTAAAGGAAACCACCTTCACTGCTTGTGGGTCAGCTGGCTCCTACAGATGAAAAATCCAGGGGCAGAAGGCTGGCTGATAATTAAATCCCACCTTAGCTTTCGCTGCAAGGATGTGAGTATAATTTCCTAATGATGGTAAGTGGTTCCTCTTAGCCTTTAGGAAGAATATGTAAACTTATCACTTTCTCAGCTCTATCAAAAGGAAAAAAACCGTGCACTTCCAAGGTGTACGGGACTTCTCATAAGCACTATAGCTCCCATCACCAGAGAAAACAACACAACTCGAGAAAATAGGAAATTCAAACCTAAGAAAATGATCAAACTCTAGATAACATGCTTAGGTATGCACCTCTAAGAACTTTAGACATTTTCTTACGTAGTTATAATGCCATTATCATGCCTCACAAAATTGGCAATTCCTGACACCATCTAATAGTTCATATTCAAAATTCAGCTGTTACAAGAATTACTTTTTACAGTTGGCTTGTTGAAATTGGGATTCCAACAAGGTCTATGCTTATGTTTGGTTCTTGACTCTTCGGTCTCTTTGAACCTAAAGAGATCACTTTCTCCTTTATTTCTCCTCACAGCACTGGCCTGCGGAAGAAACCAAGTGGTTGGTTCTGTAGAACTTCTCACACTCTAAATTCTTTGTAGTACCACCAGAAAGTTGTTTAATTATAAATTATCTTGGTATGCATGCACGATCTTCCATATCTCTAGCTTTCTGGAACTTCCTAATGTGATGCCTCCTTTGTAGATAGTAGTGGAATCCATGGTCTAGATTCTCTAGAAAGTATTTCCCAACCTTCCCAAAGGACTGTCATATTTCACCTTGGCTACTAAAGTTTCCCAGTTTGTCTTGTTTTTCTCATCCTCTTTACCCCTTTTGTCACATTCCTCCTCATGACATCAAGCATAGTCTTTTCAAATGCAGGTCAGACTCCTGTCTTAAAACACCTCCAAGGACTACATTTGGAATAAAGGCTAAAGGTCTTACCTTGACCTACCTGACCACCACCTGATCTGGTCTCTGCCCACCTCTCCAATCCCATCACCCACACACTCCCCTTTAATATATAACCTTTTTCGGCTACTCAAACATGGAACTCTTTTCAGCTTTAAGCCTTGCAGTTGTTGACTAATTCTCAAACATCTGTATGGCTTGCCATTTATCTTTATTCAGATCTCGGCTCAAAGATAACCTTAAAATCCCCTACCCAGATTACCCAAACCAAATAAGCAATCATGTCAGCATTTTACCCTTTCCTCCAGTGAAGTACTTGCCATGTCTATAACCTTATTTAATTAGTTATTTTATACTAAATTCTCTCATGAACATGTTTTATTTTCTTAAGACTACTCACTACCTGATTTTTTAGTGCCTTTCACTTTCCACTCGAATATAAGCATCATGAAATAATCGGGGACCTTTCCTGTTTTCTATCTCCTGTGCCTAGAACTATGCCTGGCACATAGTAACTGTTTAATGCATCTTGCTGAATAAATACCAAAAATTTTTTTTTTTTTTTTGAGACAGTGTTTCACACTTGTTGCCCAGGCTGGAGTGCAACGGCATGATCTTGGCTCACTGCAACCTCTGCCTCCCAGGTTCAAGCAATTCTCCTGCCTCAGCCTCCCGAGTATCTGGGATTACAATCATGTACCACCATGCCTGGCTAGTTTGTGTTTTTAGTAGAGACAGGGTTTCGGCATGTTGGTCAGGCTGGTCTTGAACTTTTGACCTCGTGATTGCCGTTGGTCTCCCTAAGTGATAGGATTACAAGCGTGAACCACCATGCCCGGCCAGCTAGATTTGATTTCTTTCCTTTTTTTTTTTTTTTTTTTTTTTTTTTTTTTTTTTTTTTTTTTTTTTTTTTTTTTTTTTTTTTTTTTTTTTTTTTTGTAAATGGAGTCTCGCCTTATCCCCCAGGCTGGAGTGCAATGGCGTGATCTTGATTCACTGTAACCTCTGCCTCCCGGGTTCAAGCGATTCTCCTGCCTCCAACCTCCTGAGTAGCTGGGATCACAAGCATGTGACACCACACCCAGCTAATTTTTATATTTTTAGTAGAGAAGGGGGTTTTACCATGTTGGTCAGGCTGGTGAGATTTCTTATGTATAGTACAGGCTCCTAGACGTAACCTCTAGTTTTTTACATTGAGTTAAAAATTGCTATAATAAACTATAGCAAAATCTAGGATAACCTTACAATTTCTTAAACTAGAATTGCACATTACATATCCTTGTATTCTAAACATTTTAGAAAATCTCTACCTTCATAACCACCTCATTTCTTACACATGATAATCCAACATCAACAAAGCTTATTTTCCCATTGCTACAAAGCTAATATGCTCTCATTTTATAAAGAACTATATGCAGTATTGTACATTCACTTAATTGATTTTCACATGCAGGCAACCACTACATCACAGATGAATATTTGCAGTACAATCACTGTGATCTATATATCAAGATAGAGGTCATAACTTATTGAATATTATCCTTGGTAATTGAGCATTTCAATTTTCAATACTTAAAGGCAAGTATATTCTCTGAATCCAACAAAGGAAAAGTACTCGCTAATAGAGTAAATTAACATAATGGACTCTATGAACTGAGCTAATGACTTGTTTTTAAGTCTGCAACACAAAGCAATGAAATATAACAAAAATTACCACCTCCATCACTGTTAACTGACAAAATTACGAGCAGTTATGCAATCACTTACTTCCATCAGTAACTTGAATCCTTCTCTCTTCTTGATTTCATCTACTAGGTACCTAAAATTAAAAGTCACAATTATAATCTGCAACATAAAAATGTCATGAACATGACTGATGTATGACAAAACATTCAGAGACAGGGCTTGGATATTAGATACAGGTAACAGTCAAGGTATAGGCAGAGCTATGGATAAATACCCTAAACCTAACGTAATTTCCTTGGCCCAAGTAAAATGATGCATCTTTTTGATGAGATGCCTGTCACATGTTAGCATCACTTTAACCCGGTGTGAAAAGCCAAATCAGGTTGGATAAATATCTCTGAACATGTGGGTCTTACATTCATATTCTAAATGGGGGATCTAACATTAAATAGCTGGCTCAGAGGAGTGTGTGTGTGTGTGTAAAATTCTGCTTGTACGTTCATTTAAGATCAAGGAAGATCAATGTAATCTTTTCTAAGGCCAGCATAGAGGGAAGTGGGGCTCATAACGAGTACCATGGTGGTGGTTTTTTTTTTTTTTTAAAGTGGGCCGATTATCCTCAGCAAACTAATGCAGGACCAGAAAACCAAATGCTGCATGTTCTCACTTATAAGTGGAAGCTGAACAGTGACAACACATGGACACGCACTTGAGCCTGTCAGGAGGATGAGAGGAGAGCATTAGGGCAAAGGGCTAAGGCATGCAGGGCTTACTACCTAGGTGATGGGTTGATAGGTTCAGCAAACCACCATGGCACATGTGTACCTAGGTAACCTGCACATCCTGCGTATGTACCCCAAAACTTAAAAAATACAATGAAAAATAGCTTGAATGGGGAGGGAGGGAAGTAGAGCTGTAGCCATTGACAGAATATCTATAGTCAACTTAAATGTTGGGGTAAAGAGAATTATCACACCTAAGAATATAGATGAGATATGGAATATGAGTGAGAAAAGACATTGAGAACATGGTGCTGTATATAACATTGACTCGTCTAGGCTTGGCTTTTGTACAATAAGTCTAAAAATGGTTGGCCTTAAACTAGTGATGAACGAGCCTTTAAGTATTCACAACAGTTTACTCAGTATTTCAAATCTAGGAATCAAATCTAAGGAAATAAGACGCTGACAGAAATGTTTGTCAGAGCATTTATTATGATTCTGATATGTAAAAACCAAAAACACACCGAACCTAAGGGCTGCCTTTGAAAACTATATTTCTAATAATGGGATCATGATACGATGATCATGTCACTAAATCAGTCAACTAATATTTAAAGATAAAACTGTTTCTTTTGGGCCTCAAGTCTTACCTGTAAAACTAGACTAAAAATCTTTCCCCATTTGAAATGGTTTTTGTAAAAATTAAAATTACAAACATGAAAAACCGACTATAAAAAACTAAAAAATTTTACAGCATTTTAGGAAGGCCATTCTATGTGCATATGGGGTATACTAGTTTGTAAGATGTTTTTTCCACATTCATATAGCTTTTTATATTAGGTTAAATATTGATGTTTATATATTTCAAAGATATAACTATGCAATCTTATAAAATGGCAATATTAACTAGTAATATGAGAATCTTTGAGCAATAATGTGAGCATATACACGGGCACACATGCTCAAAGTATTGAATGTTCATACGCCATTCTCTGAACACTTTCAGAAGATGTTATGTAGCTATAGTTTTTAAACCTTTTATCACACTGCCTAGTTTTCATAAACTATTCATTGCTCAATACACACCAGAAAAGGTGTTCAAAATCAGTGACAATTGAAGTGCAAATTAAAACAATATGGGCGTCGCTTGGGTATTATAGGTTCAGTTCCAGAACACTGCAATAGTGAATGTTGTAGGAAAGGGAGTCTCCGCACAATTTTGGGGGTTCTTCAGTGTATGTAAAGGTTGTACTTACAGTATACTGTAGTCCGTTGAGTGCAATGGCATATCTAAAACACAATGCCCATGCTGTGATTAAAAATACCTCATTGCTAAAAAGTGCTAAGGATTATGAGATGTCAGTGAGTTGTAATCTTTTTGCTGCTGAAAGGTCTTGATATTGATGGTTGCTGATTGATTACAGTGCTGAAGGTTGAGGTGGCTGTGACAGTATTTAAAATAAGACAACAGTGAACTTTGCCACATTGCTCGACTCTTTCACAAAAGATTTCTCTGTAGCAGGCAATGCTGTGTGAAAGCATTTTACCCACAACAGAACTTTTCAAAATTGGAATCCTTTCAAACCCTGCTGCTGCTTTGCCAACGAAGTTTATGTAATCCTTTTATCTTTTCAACAACAATCGCATCATCCTCGGAGTAGATTTCTTACAAAACCACTTTCTTTGCTCATCCATAGGAAGTGGCTCCTCATCCATTCAAGTTTTATCATGAGACTTCAATTCACTCACATCTTCAGGCTTCACTGCTAATTCCAGTTCTCTTGCTGTTTCCACCACATCTTCAGTGACTTACTTCCCTGAAGTCTTACACCCCTCAAAGTCAACCATGAGAGTTGGAATTAACTTCTTCCAAATCCCATTAATGTTGGTGTTTTGACCACCTATGAATCATCAGTATATTCAACGGTATCTAAAAGGGTAAACGCTTTCCAGAAAGTTTTCCATTTACTTTTCTCGGATGCGTCAGAGGAATCACTTTTATCACCGCTATAACCTTACAAAATGTATTAAATAAAACCTGAAAGTCACAATGACTCCTTGATCCATGGGCTGTAAAACGAATGCTGTGTTAGCAAGCATGGAAACTATTAATCTCCTTGTACATCTCCATCGGAGCTCTTGGGTGACTGTGCATTGTCAATGAGCAGTTATATTTTGAATCTTCTGAGCAGTCAGTCAGTCTCAAGTCTCGACAGTGGGCTTCAAATATTCAGTGAACCATGCTATAAAGAGATGTGCTGTCACAGGCTTTGTTCTTCTACTTACAAAGCACAGGCAGAGTAAGTTTAGCGTAAATCCGAAGGGTCTTAGAATTTTCAGAATGGTAGATGAGAATTGACTTCCACCTAAAGCACCAGAAGCTTTGTTCCTAACAATTGTTCCTAACAATAGATTCAGCCTAGCTTTGAAGACGGGCATTGACTTCCCTCTGGCCATTGAAAAACTCCTCGATGGCATGTTCTTCCAATATAAGACTGATTTGCCTACAATAAAAACCCATTTGATGTAGCCACATTCTTCAATGATCTTAGCAAGACCTTCTGGATAACTTGCTGCAGTTTTTCCATCGGCGTTTGCTGAGGCACCTTGTACTTTCATATTACGGAGATGACTTCTCAAAACTCATGAACCAACCTCTGCTAGCTTCCAACTTTTTCTGCATCTTCCTCACCTCTCTCAGCTTTCATAGAATTGGAGAAAGTTAGGGCCTTGCTCTAGATTAGGCTTTGGCTTAAGGCAATGTCATGGCTGGTTGGATCTTCTATCCAGAACTCTAAAACCTTCGTATCAGCAATAAGGTTGGTTGGCTTTCTTGATGTGTTCACTGAAGTACAACCTCTAATTTCCTTCAAGAACTTTTCCTTTGCACTTGTTAACTTGGCTATTTGGCTCAAGAGACCTAACTTTGTCTATCTTGGTTTTTGGCATGCCATCCTCACTAAGCTTAAGCATTTCCAGTTTATTTGAAGTGACATGTGACTCTTCATCTGAACACTTAGAGACCACTGTAGAGTTATTTGTTGGGATAATTTTGATACTGTGGCATCTCCGGGAACTGAAAAGCCTAAAGAGGGGAGAGATGGGGGGAATGGCCAGTTGGACAGCAGTCAGAACAAACAAAGTTTGCCAGCTTGTATGGGCACGTTTTACTAGCCTCAGAACAATTACAGTGGTAACATCAAGGAACTGATGACTCAAACATATTTATTATGAGAATTACCAAAATGTGACATACACATGAAGTGAGCACATGCTGTTGGGGAAAATGGCACTGATAGACTTGCTCCATGAAGGATTACCATAAACCCTGAATTCGTAAAAACCCCCCAAAACAGTGTCTGAAAAATACAATAATGTTAAGTACACAAAATGAAGTATGCATGTATTAACCATGTTCCCCAATGATACAGAAACAAATTTTAGAGTGACAACATCCAGTGCTGGTGAGAATATGGTAGAAAGCTGCTACAAACCTTTTAAAATTAATAATCATCTTTGTTAAGAAAACCAGTTTTGAAATGCTGGCCTACCAAGACAAAAGTTAATACCAAGGATATAGTATATATAAACATATGCATGTATGTGCTGTTATATCTAAAGCTCTGTAATGTGGGTGTGTAGGTGTATTCCAAACAAAATAACTAGAAACAAGATTATTAATGGCAAATTAAAATGTACTATAGTAACACAATGTAATATGAGCTATTAAAATGAATCAACTATATACTTAAAGCACAGGACGATCATGATAAAACTAGTAAAAGTGAGGTGCTAAGAAATGGAGATAATTTGATTCCATTTTTAAACTATCCCCATGTATATATAAACACAAAGTATGGAAGGATATTTTACTTTGGGGGTGGGGGGGCTATCCATTCTCATATCCCTTTTCAAAGTTTCATGTGTGGTTACTTGGTGTAATTTTTGAAAAAACTTAAAGTAAAACGTAAAACGGACACTTTCTACCTGTCGGGAGAAAAGCTTTCTGAATCATCCGTTTTCTCACCTTTTCAGGCACAAATGTACTGGCAATCTGGTAACTCAAAAGCTTATGAGTGATTTCATCCTGAACTGAGGCTCTGAAGAAAGAATCTCCAGAAATCTCCCAAAATTTCTGGAGAAAGCTAAGATTCTAAGTTTCCAAGATTCTAATTGTACAGCTAAATAACTTTGAATTTAGGCAAATTCCTAAGTCTCCCCAAGCCTGCCTCTATTTCCTCATGTATGTAAAGATGCACAACAGATTATGGCTATACAAAACTTACATGTATTACCCATAGTATAATTTTTAAATGCTTCCGTCAAACTGGCTAAAGCTGCTCCTGGAGGAAAAGCATCCTGAAACAAAGCTGAATTATTTAAAGTCTGCTCTTTGCTAACCATGTTGATCTGGGTTTTGTGTTGGGCTAATGTTCCTGCTACAGTAACTCTGACAGCCTGTAAAGCCCACTGATACCATTTGGCCGTGTCCTCACTCAGATGTCGTCTTGAATTGTAGCTCCCATAATCCTTGTGGGTCGCAGGGACCCAGTACGAGGTAGTTGAATCATGGGGTTGGCTTTCTCATCCTGTTTTCGTGATAGTAAGTCTCACAGGATCTGATAGTTTTATAGAGGGCAGTTCCCCTGCACATCTCTTGCCTGCTGCCATGTAAGACATGCCTTTGCTCCTCCTCCACCTTCCGCCATGATTGAGGACTCCCCAGCCACGTGGAACTGTAAGTCCATTAAACCTTTTTAAGGTTCTGGGGTACATGTGCAGATCATGCAGGATTGTTGCATAGGTATATACATGGCAATGTGGTTTGCTGCCTCCAACCTCCCATCACTTACATATGGCATTTCTCCCCATGTTATCCCTCCTTGCTCCCCCAACAGACCCCAGTGTGTGATGCTCCCCTCCCTGTGTCCCTGTATTCTCATTGTTCAACATCTGCCTATGAGAACATGCAGTGTTTGATTTTTCTGTTCTCAGTTTGCTGAGAATGGTTTCCAGATTCATCCATGTCCCTACAAAGGGCACTCATCATTTTTTATGGCTGCATAGTATTCCATGGTGTATATGTGCCACATTTTCCTTGTCCAGTCTATTGTGGATGGGCATTTGGGCTGGTTCCAGGTCTTTAGTATTGTAAACAGTGCTTCTATGAACATAAGTGTGCATATATCTTTATAATAGTGATTTATAATCTTTTGGGTATATACCCAATAATGGGGTTGCTGAATCAAATGGAATTTCCATTTCTAGGTCCTTGAGGAAGCACCACACTGTCTTCCACAGTGGTTGAACGAGTTGACACTTCCACCAACAGTGTAAAAGTGTTCCTATTTCTCCACGTGCTCTCCAGCATCTGTTGTCTCCAGATTTAGTGATTGCCATTCTAACTGGCATGAGGTGTTAATCTCAGTGTGGTTTGGATTTGCATTTTCTCTAATCAGTGATCATTTTTTCATGTTTGTGGGCCTCCTATGTCTTTTGAAAAGTGTGTTCATATCCTTTGCCCACTTTTGGATGGGTGTTTTTCTCGTAAGTCTGTTTGTTCTTTATAGATTCTACATATTAGCTCTTTGTCAGATGGGTAGATTGCAAAAATTTTTCCCATTCTGATGGTTGCCAGTTCACTCCAGTGATTGTTTTGCTGTACAAAAGCTCTGGAGTTTAATTAGGTCCCATTTGTCTATTTTGGCTTTTGTTGCCAATGCTTTTGGTGTTTTCCTCATGAAGTCCTTGTGTATGCCTATGTCCTGACTGGTTTTGCCTAGGTTTTCTTCTAGGGTTTTTATGGTGTTGGGTCTTATGTTTAAGTCTTTAATCCATCTAGAGTTAATTTTAGTGTAAGGTGTCAGGAAGGGGTCCAGTTTCTGCTTTCTGCACACTGCTAGCCAGTTTTCCCAACACCATTTATTAAACAGGGGATCCTTTCCCCATTGCTCGTTTTTGTCAGGTTTGTCAAAGCTCAGATGGCTGTAGATGTGTGGCGTTGCCTCTGAGGCCTCTGTTCTGTTCCGTTGGTCTATCTGTTTTGGTACCAGAACCATGCTGTTCTGATTACTGTAGCCTTTTTCTTTATAAATTACTCGGTCTCAGGAATGTTTTTATTAGTAGCATCAGAGCAGACTGCCACACTCGGTGTAACAGTCCAGCTGAGTTGAAAGTAGAGGTGATTTGAGGCAAGAGGGGATATAGCTATTACTATAACAGAGGTCTTGAACCAAAGTTTTCAAACTGTGCTCCATGATATACCATCTTTAGTTTTCCACATAAAAGGTTCTACTATCAAATAAGTTTGAACACTGCTAGGCATGTCAATTTAATTCTTGTCTACACTTGGAAGTACACTTGGCTGGGCATAGTGGCTCATGCCTATAATTCTAGCATTTTGGGAGGCCAAGGTGAGCAGATCACTGGAGTCCATGAATTTTGAAGACCAGCCTGGGCAACATGGTGAAACTCCATCTCTACAAAGAAATACAAAAATAGCTGGGCATGGTGGTTTGCCTCTGTGGTCCTAGCTACTCAGGAGACTGAGGTGGGAGGATCACTTGAGCCTGGGAGGGTAGAGGTTGACATGAGCCATAATTTCACCACTGCACTCCAGTCTAGGTGACAGAACAAGACCTCAAAACAAACTACTTGGCTTAACTCATAAGGCCAGTTGTCAAGCTGGTTGGATTGTTCAGTAATATCAGGAACCAGTTATTTGTAATTTCAGCTAGCCATGCTCAGTGTTAGGGGGGTTTCCTCTCCCGTTCACAAGACGACAGCTGTTACAGCTCCATATGTCCCATTTTCACTAAGCAGTGTCCCAGGAGTGGATGGGGGCTATACAAAAAGCACTTTTAGTTCTTGCTATTCAGGTAAGTTTTCCCCAGAAGTCTTCACAGTATCTTATGGACACAGTGAAGTCTTCACCAGATCTTGTTGCCTGAGCCACACACCCTCCCCTAAACTAATTGTTGGGGTAGGTGGTTGGTTAACTGGTATGTGAACAAAATCAAGGTTCTACAGGGAACAGAATTGTCCCTGGTGAGCAATCAACAGTGTGTGCATATTGATTAAAGTTAAAAATGTTTCTATATTACAGGGCCTCTGAAAGTTTCAAATGTCCTAACAAGTACTTCAAATTTCCGAGAGAGGAATAATACAGTAGTGAGCATATCCTAAACATATTTAACCATGGAACCATTTTTTGAGGGATCTTCTATTAAGATCTCTTGGAAGTCTACTGGCCCACATCATACTTTCATAAATGCTAGCGTAGAAGTGTTACTACTATAAAGAACCCTATCCTCCTCTTAAATTCTTCAATGAGTTGCTGGGAGGAAATCCAAAAAGTTTTAAGTCACCTCTGCCTATGTTTCTAGGGATGATTCATTCCTCACAACTTTTTCAATGCATGAAAACAGTCTAAAGACAAAATACTTAAACTAATCTTACTTAGAAGCCAGAAAAAAATGTATTTTGAATTTGAGGACATAATGCAGAAAACCATAAGCTACTTCTATCAAAGCATTCAAGTGGACTTGAAAGAGCAACAATAACTTCATAAAACTCATTGTCCTTTCCATTAATCTTAGCATAAAAAAGAAATAAGCAAGAGTTTATGCCAATCATACTGGGGTAATATTAATATTCTGGCTTTATCTTGGCGTATAAATTAATGATAAACTTGCTGCAAAACAGTATTTCTTTACTTGCAAATATGCTTCCAACATTAGAAAATCTCAGTTCTCAGACCGGCTTTATAAATCCCTCCCCCTTTTAAAATTTCTCTTGTCTTTTGCAAGAGATTCTTTCCTTTCTGAAAATAGCCTTTCCAGTCCCTTTTTCTTCGGCAGCCACTGAGAGCCTCTCTGGACCACTTTGGATCAAGTTTCTCTCCTGGTCTTACCTTCTCATTTGAAATATCTTCGGATGCATTGAGCCTTCCAGAACTCCTGAGATTTTTCCATCTGCTTTCCGTATGCTGTGCATCCATCAGCACATATCACATGGCTTGTGTAATTCATTAGACACCCATGTGCTCTATTCTATAATTATGTTCTAAATGATCACTAATATAAAGATAAAAACAAGGACTGTTCCCTGGTCTTCTGGACTCCGTGCCTCCCATCACCTAGAGAGACTGGCACAAAAGCACCATTGTGTAACTGCTCACCTTTTCCCTACCGATAACAATAAACCCTTCGGTATTCATGCAAGTCATGAAATAATTTCCATCTGAGATACTGCAGAGATTGTGTGTAAAGGGAGTAGATAAACGATACTCTAGAGACCAAAGTAGTAGAGTAGGAGTTCCTGAGCTGTTGTTGTTGAAAAGACTTACACACATGACTCTTGTAGGTCTGCTTGAAGAGTTATCCCTTAGTGGCTATCTATTTAACCTGAATGCCATAACAAAGGCCTGCAAGGTGCCCTCAGCAGCAGGTAGCCTTGGATAGTAAAACATTTTTCACTTTCCTAGAAGGATACCAGAAATACACAATCATTAGCTTTGTGCCATAGTGGTGGTTTTGAACCTGAGCCCTCTGGGTTTCAATTATGCTCAATCACATGTCGCTCTCGGCTCTCAATGTCACTGATTTTCAAACAACCAAAGGAAAACGTTTTAGTCATTAATATTTTCTTGGAGAAATGTTCTCTCTTCTATTAGGTTGACAGGGTCAAATGGAAATTAGGAAAAGCCTTAGAGGTCTCCTAGGCACTAATTTTTTCGTTCTTGTTAAATTCCTGACAACCCATAAAATTGGAATCATTGTCCTCTTGAAAGTCTGCTCTTTCCCAGGGGAAGAGGAAGAGGGCTAGCTAATCAGTTTAGTGGTCATCATTAGTCTATCAAAATCTTGTCCTTAAATCCTCGTCACAAATTTCAAAATTAAGTTCTATTTAGATTTGGGACTATGGAAACATTTCTATGGAATTGGTGTAATTCTTCCTGTATTATCAAAGGAAGAGTCTCATAGCTTTTAGTGTTTGAGACCCTCACCCTAGGGCCTAGGGCAGTGGATATTTTAGCTATAAGAGCATGCCAGTAATGTGCGCCTCAAATATTAACACAATCATCATGTGCAGCTTTACTTTTCTAGAGTTACCTACTGAAGGAAGTTACCCTTCTTGGAATGTTACTGTGACTTAGAAATTATTCCAGGTGGAGCCTTCTAACCATGGGCGACATGCTTTTGATTTGGTAAACTCTGAAGCAATTTGCCAGGCATCAGGGGGCTTCATGGGAAATATCTTCATCCCTGTCAGTGTTTTGAGCTGATGTGAAGTAGCATGATCAGTTAAAAACACTGGAAGAGTTTAGATGGCTTACAAAACCAGTGGTAGACAAGAGCTAGTTTGCAGTGGTTGAGAGTCCATTGTTAAATATTCAGGAATTTCATAAACTACAATTGATAGCTTACAATTTACCGTGACAAATACACCATGAAAACTGGCAGACACTACAAACTGGGGCTTGCTTTTCCTTCTGAGCCAATGTACATTATACCACTGCATCTAGGCTTAAGCAAACAGAATAGACCCCAGAATTGAGCGAATATTCTACCATTGCTAAAAAGCAGAACTACAAATGAATCAGTAACTTGAAGTCATAAAAAATCTCTTCTGTTGCTAACTTATAAATCCTATTTCCAGAGAAACTCTCCAAGTTTATAATTTCATTCATAGCAAATTACATGCCTCAAAGTACTTTGCCCTTTTTCTTGGCATTGGAGGCAGACTTTTGCCCACTCCAGGAAGAGACTGTTGGATATCAAGAGCGGAAAGTTAAGGCAAAGTATTATGAGTAACAGCAGGAAAGAGGAGGGATTATTTTTCAAATATTTAAATATAGGTCAGTCTGCAGCAGTGCTTACTAAAATGTTAATTCAATTCAACTTGACAAACATTTACAAACAATAAGTGTTGAATTCTCCGCAAAAATTAGAAAGCATTCTTAGACTGTAAATTAAATTCCACCCTGAGATGAATGTTAACTTTATAATAAATACAATCATAAAATATATCTAACCTTATTTCAAGACACCTCCCATTGAATTATTTCAAAGCTTAGACAAAATGCAGAGATTCTACCCCATTTAAATAGTGCAAGAAAATCCACAAAAAGGGAACAACTTCCTGGACTTCTAATTTAGTGGGCAGCTATAAATATTGTAGCCTGTAGACTGTCTTTTCACCACTGAGTTCTCCCCACTTCTAATACAAGCACTTTAACCCTACCCCTAACAAAGGTACCTTCCTCATCCAGGCTAAGTACACATTCTGTAAAAGGAATTGATGTTCCTCCCAGTGCCGAGAGCAGTTGAGTCGTCATGACTACTGAGGACATCACATTGCCCTGGCAACCATGACTGATTCAGAGATGGATATTGACCTCACTCTCAAATAATGAAACTTTCCTTGGATTGTTGAGAGAGGAGTGCTGTATCTTTTTGACCTTAAACTTGAACGCGGAACAATATAGATTTGCACTCTTTGCAGCCACTTTCTTCCATAGGAATAAACCCAACCTGAAGGAAAGTAGAGCTGAAAGAATGCAGAGAAATTGAGGACTGATATTGTTTAAGCAACTAGACCAAGCCTTCCAAAAGTCATCACTGCATTATTCTTGAGAGCTTTAAGTTACCTTTATAATACCTTGGGTTAATGTTTTATCACTACCAAGAGTCCTTATGTAATCAGATTTTCAAACTACTACTTCCCATAATCGCCAGAATTACTAACTTCTAAAAGTCTTCTGAAAATGCCTAAAGCCATCTCTTTACCTGTACTTATATCCAAGAATTTTGCCATGTAACTTTGCAGTTCTTCCTGCAAAAAGGGAGAGGGTACTTCCCACCTCTTTTACATTGGGCTTCGCGCTATGAATTTTCTTTGACCGAGGAGAAGTGGCATGCAATCGGCCACAGAGATAATGCAATCAGGAGTTTAAAGTGGGCTTGCCTTCTGTCATGGCTATCAAAATATGTGCTGGCTAATCTGATCCAAGGAATATGAAAGATACGTGGAGAGTAGACTTGAACACCCCAGCCACTATGGTATGATGTAAAGCCCTGTTAGCCAACATTTAGACCTCTGTGGGAAAACAATCGTTTTAAGACATTAGTTTTCAGACAGCTTGTTTCTCAGAATACCCATACCACTTCCAGCATAGAAAGAAGAAATTGCTATAAATCTCTGAGAAGGTCCTTCATGATTTTCCAAGGGAAATGTTAGCAGGAAGTAAAGAAGGAAAGATGATCCACACCAGAGTTAAGTCTAAACTGGCCAAACTTTACAGAAATAATTAAGACTTAAATGGCATGTAGGACATGCCAGGCATTGATCCCAGGGTCTTACATGTATCAGTTCCTTGAATCTTCAACTGTTCAAGAGATGTGCTATTTTCCTGGGATGAAACTGAGGTGCAGAGACACTAATAAACTTGCCCAAGTCAGACAGGACTTGGGTCTTGAATCCAGGTTGTCTGTACCTCTATGCTGTTAGGCTAGATTTGTGTTAACTGTAAGAAGTGATAGGGACTGTTTCTCCACACAGTCCGGCATCATCACCTTCAGCTAACTGTTGCTGTGTGGGATTGAGAGCATTGTAAGCTTTTGGAGATGCAAAAAATCCAGGTTTTCAAGAAATCGACTTTCTTGAAAAAGCATTTTAATATTTAAATGCTGGAATGTTTAACACCATGAAGCTTAACCCTAAGCAGTATAAGCCCAACAAAACACACTTAAAACTAAATTTGGCTATGGCCTGTCCACCACCGAGCTAAGTTTAGTAGTTCAGTCCTATTCAACTAGCAAGGTTTGGCACCTACATCTCAAGCTTTCTAATGTCCTTGAACGTGTGACTAGTTGCATTTCTGACGCTACTGCAAGGCAGGTAAACGTGGTGCTTCCACACTGCCTTTTCCTTTAAGACTTAAGCTGTCACCACAACTCGGATCTGCTTTTCATGTCCTTAATGTCACATCCAGACTGTTGCGTCACCTCACATCAGAGATTTGGGCCTGTTGCTCCTTTTACCTGGGTCATTCTTCTCCCTTTCTGTGGTCTATTATGCTGCTTACAGACATACCCGAGACTAGGAAGAGAAAGAGGCTTAATTGAACTTACAGTTCCACATGGCTGGGGTAGGCCTCAGAATCATGGTGGGAGGAAAAAGGCACTTCTTACATGGCAGCAGCAAGAAAAACTATCAAAGCTCATGAGACTTACGCTCTACCATGACAGCAGTATGGGGGAAACTGCTATGACTCAAATTATCTCCTACCAGTTCCCTCCCAAAACACGTGGGAATTATGGGTGTACAATGCAAGATGAGATTTGGGAGGGGACACAGCCAAACCCTATCATTTAGCGGGGCCCCTGGCCCCTCTAAATCTCACATTCTCACACTTGAAAACCATGCCTTCCCAATAGTCCCCCGAAGTCTTAACTCTTTTCAGCATTAACCCGAAAGTCCACAGTCAAGTCTCATCTGACACAAGGCAAGTCCCTTCCGTCTATGAACCTGTAAAATCAAAAGCAAGTTAGTACCTTCCTGGATATAATGAGGGCACAGGTACTGGGTAAATACAGCCATTCAAAACAGGAGAAATCGGCCAAAACAAAGGGGTTACCAGGCCCACGCAAGTCTGAATTCCAGCAGGGCAGTCAAGGCTCCAAAATGATCTCCTTTGACTCCATGTGTCACATTCAGGTCATGCTGAAGAGGTAGGTTCCCATAGTCTTGGGCAGGTCCACCTGTGGCCTTGCAGGATACAGCCCCTCCCTCCCAGCTGCTTTCATTGGCTGTTGCTGAGTGCAGCTTTTCCAGGAGCACAGTGTAAGCTGTAGGTGGATTTCCCATTCTGGGGTCTGGAAGACGGTGACCCTCTTCTCACAGCTCCACTAGGCAGTACCCAAGTTAGGTACTTTGTGTGGGGGATCCGACCCCACAGTTTCCTTCTGCACTGCCCTAGCAGAGGTTCTCCATGAAGGCCCTGCCCCTGCAGTAAACTTTTGCCTGGGCATCTGGGCGTTTCCATACATCATCTAAAATCTAGGTGGAGGTTCCCAAGCCTCAGTTCTTGACTTTGCTCCCACAGGCTCAACACCACGTGGAAGCTACCAAGGTTTTGGGTTTGCACCCACTGAAACCATGGGCTGAGCTATGCCTTGGCCCCTTTTAGCAATGGCTGGAGCAGCTGAGACACAGGGCACCAAGTCGGTAGGGTGCACAACAAATGGGACCCTGGGCCCAGCCCACGAAACCATTTTTCCTTCTAGGCTTCTGGTCTGTGTTGGGAGGGGCTGCCATGAAGACCTGTGACATGCGCTGGAGACGTTTTCCCTCATGGTCTTGAGGATTATTCAGCTCCTTGTTACTTGTGCAAATTTCTGCAGCCTGCTTGAATTTCTTAAAAACTGGGTTCTTTCCAACTGCATCAGGTTGCAAATTTTTTGAACTTTGATGCTGTCTCCCTTTTAAAATAGAATGCTTCTAATAGCACCCAAGTCACCTTTTGACTGCTTTGCTGCTTAATTTCTTCCTCTAGATACCCTAAATCAAGTTCAAAGTTCCACAAATCTCTAGGATAGGGGCAGAATGCCAGCAGTCTCTGCTAAAACTTAACAAGTCAACTTTGTTCCAGTTTCCAACAAGTTCCTCATCTCCATCGGAGACCACCTCAGCCTGGACCTTATTGTTCATACCACTATTGGGTTGTTTTTTGTCAAAGCCATTCAAGTCTCTTAGGTGGTTCCAAACTTTGCCACATTTTCCTGTCTTCTGAGCCCTCTAAACTGTTCCAACCTCTGCCTGTTACCCAGGCTTTTTTCAGCAGTACCCCATCTTACTGGTACTAATTGACTATTAGTCCATTTTCATGTTGCTGATAGACATATCCGAGACTGGAAAGAAAGGTTTTAATTGGACTTACAGTTCCACATGGCTGGGGAGGCCTCGGGATCATGGCAAGAGGCGAAAGACACTTGTCTGGTAGTGGCAAGAGAAAATGAAGATGCAAAAGTGGAAACCCCTGATAAAACCATCGGACCTTGTGAGACTTACTATCACAGAGCAGTATGGCAGAAACCGCCCCCAGAATTCAAACTACCTCTCACCAGGTCCCTCCCACAACACAGGAATTATGGAAGTACAATTCAAGATGAGATTTGGGTGGGGACACAGCCAACTATGATACCACCTTCTCTTCATTAGGTCTCAGTTGAAAGTCACTTCCTCCAAGAAGCCTCTGCCAGTGCCCCTCAAGAACACACTAGAGAGCCCTCCGAGTGGTTATGGAGACCCTATACCTCACCTTGCCAAAAAGGGTCATTTGTGTCTCTCAGTAGGCTGGGATCTTGGAGGGGGTGGTAGGACTACTCTGTTCAGTTCCTAACACATAGTAGGTACTGAGAAAATGTGTATTGGGTGAAATAAAGAATGCACAAATAAAAGATGTACTTGCTTGCAAAACGTTGCAAGTTATTTTCCTTAGTCTTCCTATTTACAAACACACACATGCACACAGAGACAGTGAGAGGGGCTAATACCTAGATAAAGCCAGAGCACGATTAACTCTTTCTTCAAGGCCTAATGTACCCAGGGCCTTCCAGGTCATCCAGAATTTGAATGCATCTGGTCTTCTGCTACATTGGATAGACTTGTCTCCGGTGTCATAGCTGACATCATAGAATTTATCCTGCTGGAAGAGGTAAGATGCCTTGGCAGAGTAGCACTTTTTAAGAAGATCCTTTGAAAAAGAAAAATTACCAGATCGTTCAACTTCAGAATACACTTGATTATAAAAGCAAACACATGCACACCATGTATATATTCTACCTGTGCTAAATGTATATCTCACTTTGACTACCTTACATCAGACACAATCGGAGTACGTTGACTTTGAGATACACGTTACCCATAGTGTTACCAAACAAAACCTCAGAGCTGACAATGCTAAAATCCATCTTCACAATTGTACTGAGTATTGAGAAGCTGAGAAGACCATGTCATCAGTGTGATATCCAGGTGGGCCAGCTTTTCAGTATGAATAAAACCGTATAACTCAAATCTTTCCATTGGCCAAAAACTGACATATTTACATGTTACACAATTTCATAAGCAAAATAATTCGGTTTTAATACCCTCTTTTTCATATCCATTTGAACAGGCTAGATCTGACATAACCCAGGGATAAAACCCCAGGGAAAGAGATACGGAAGAAGTAAACGGTTCCCAAGTTTTCACTACCTCAAAACATCAGCTATAAATCCCACAAAGCCTTTTGTGTTTGTCTCCTGTTGGTTTCATTTGCAACAAAATTTCATTTGCATTTACTGACTTGTTTACTTATCCTTAAGAAGGTGGTGATAATTTGCTGTTTATCACAATTATAGGACCTTTGCTTTGACCTCAAATCCTCGAAGTTGAAGCCGTGTTGTCTTCAATGTTATCTAGCGTCTACAAAAGCCAAGATTTCCCAATCGATCATTCACAGCCCTGACAACTCCCGAAGCATCTTCATATCCAGAAAATATTAGGTCCTTGTGCTCCTCAGTGGACCCGATGTACTCAATTTCCCTGAACCACTACATCATGTCTCATCTATGTCTTGTCTTAGACCGTTTGCTTGAATCTCTATTTTAGGATACTTTCAAAAGAATATATGCAGTCTATAAGCTCTGAAGTTTACTGACACTAAACATAATCTGCCTCCTTTCCTAGGTCTGCCCTTCCATCAGGTCCCATCCTAACTTTTTCTTCCCTTTCGCCTTCCTCTGCCCATCTCATTGGCCTCAAAAGAGTCACTTCGGTATTTGGCTGCTTTCTTGGCCTTGCTGCCATGCTTTCCCCGTGCAATGAGCAGTCACTACATATATTCTCCTTGTGTGGCCAAGCAGGTTCTTGGGAGCAGGAATCATTCCCTATCCATCGCCATATCCATGTAGCTTAACACTGTGCTGGGCACAGAGCACTCTCATTAAGCTATCAAGACAATAGCTCCATTCTCAATGCGCTGACATGTAGGAATAGAATAAACATAGATGAGCTTCTCATTTGGTGCATTTTCCAAACTTTAACGATGCAAAACTAGTGTTGTACAGCAAGCTATAAGAAAGCTTTTCAGTAGACATAGGGGTCCTAGAAAACGTTCCCTTCTAATCAGAGAATGTATTAAATGTGCTTCATTTGACTCAACGGCTTGTGCTAGTTAGTTGAATGAAAAGGAAATCTCAAGGTATCACATTTCAAATGAAAGCATAAGTGTGCTGTCTTAATTTCAGCAACATTGTCTTGTGTGGATACTAGTCTGGATCTAAATATGTTCCGTTATGAAAAAGTATGATTTTGTACTACATAAAAATTATATACAAAATAAACCAAGAATTGCTATATCCCCTCATCCAGTATCCACAATAAGCTGAGTATGAAGCAATGATCAGGCTGGGCACTGTGGCTCACACTTGTAATCCCAACACTTTGTGGGGCCAAGGCAAGAGGATCCCTTGAGGCCAGCAGTTTGATACAAGCCTGGGAGACATAGTGAGACCCCATCTCCACAAACAAAAGGTAGCTTGGGCATGGTGGTACATGGCTGTGGTTTCAGATATTTGGCAAGCTGAAGTGGGAGGATCAGTTGAGCCTATGAGGTTGAGGCTGCAGTGAGCTGTAAGCACACCACCGCTTGCCAGCCTGCACAACAAAGGGAGACCCTGTTTCTAGAATAATTAAAAAAGGAATACTAGCATGCCTTCAGCCTGGTTACGATGGGTATTCTTTTTTTTTTTTTTTGGGGTGGGGGGAGATGGAGTACTGTTCTGTCACCAGGTTGGAGTGCAGTGGCGCAATCTCGGCTCACTGCAACCTCCGCCTTCTGGGTTGAAGCAATTTCCCTGCCTCAGCCTCCTGAGTAGTTGGGACTACAGGTAAGCACCACCACACTGGGCTAATATTTTGTACTTTAGCTTTGTGATTCACCTGCGTCAGCTTCCCAAAGTGCTGGGATTACAGATGTGAGCCACTGTGCCCAGCCCCGATGGGTATTCTTGATACAGAGAAAGAGCAGATTGCTCTGACCTGAACATAAAGTAGAAAAGTCCCTTACTTTTAAGTCTTAGATTTTATTATCAATATCTCTACTCTGGTCACAGTTACCACTGCTACATCTCCCTGCCCTCAAAAGTCGGGAAATTTGGTTTCCATAGCAACTACAGTCTGACCATATATTATAACACTAAAAGGCCACTGCACTTTAAGAACAAATGTTGCACACATTCACAACACAGGTGCGCGCGCACACACACACACACACACACTTGCATTACGGTTATAAATTTACTGTCACCAACGATGAAAGATTAAAAATCTCCAAAGCAAATGAACTTTGGACATTTCTTGAGCAAGTTTTAGGGGCCTATGGTAGTGACTGAAAGAGGAGGCTCATCCATTATCAGAAGACAAATTGTGTCATACGCAAGTGGAGAACCAGAGAGCCCAGAAAGCAGATAGCAGAATGAACAACTGTCCTGCAGTAGTGGCACAATTTATTGCACTAAAGAATTCTCCTGCCTTGGGAAGTTTTCCTAAAGAACAGCTGAAAGCTTGGAATTTATCAAAAATAAACTTTCCTCCCAAAGTTTTCACTTTGCATTTCAGTTTATGTCCTTGTATTAAAACGGATGAGGTGTCCTTCAGTTTTAAGACAAGAGAAGATGTTCTGATCTCGAGGGAATACATTTAGAATACGGTAAAACTTCGTGGAAAAAAAAATTATGCATTCAAAAAGAAGCACCATATTTATGTTGCACATCTTCATAATCTTAATCCTAGCAGGACAATAAATATTTGTATGGCTTTTAGAGACAAGGATCCAATGAAGATAGAAATTGTTTTATATTAACTCATTGTTCTGGGGGATTAGTAGACATTGTATTAGGACTTTCATCCAGTGGCAAGTGAAAGAAACTTAAGCAAAGGGGAGAATTTTTATAGGCTTGTATATTTAAAAACCTTGTCATATGTAATCTTTAGGCACAGTTGAATCTAGTACTGAAATCCATTATAGGGAATATGTCCTTGCGTCTTGTTCTATTGTATTCTGTATTGGCCTAACTCTACACAGAAAGCTGAAGTTAGGAAGCCTGAAAACTGAAGTTTCCAAATCTGTGAGCATGGAGAGAGGCTCTGTTTGGATGCAGGAAATGAAGAATGGACAACTTCTGGTGGGGCTAGTAGCAAAGATTCTCTTTTTGACATTTACTTAGCCGCCTCTGAGCCCTCTAGGTCTCCACCTTGACATTTATCTTGCTACAAATATACTACCCCATTGTAGCAAGAATCTTGCTAGTCAGTTGGGAAAGAATCCCCCACCCCAGTATCTCATCATCCTTTATCTGACCAGATTCTTCATCCTTCATACTTGTTACCTGATTATTCTAGCCTGCCTTCGAGAATCTTGTTAGATGTCTAATCTTTATCCTCCTCTTATTCCTAATGTTTTATTTTCCACCCACTGACTCCCAACCTACCCCTTGGCTAGGAATCCCTACTTGTCAATGCTGTATTCAAAAGTGAGCCCTGTTACACCGAGGTCTGTCTTCCCCATTGCAGTGGTTCCTGAATAGTGTTTTTACTACTTTGCTGTCTGGTTCTAGTTTTCTTTAACATCACCCATGTAGACAGAGACTCTTGGCCTCCCAAACTCAATATCTTAACCTTTTTGTGACCAAACATATTAGGAAGCCAATGGGCAAAGGAGGCTGAAAAATAGGGCTTTTAGGAGTCGGGCCCTTTTGCAGAGCAAAGCAGAGGAAAGGAATGAATGGATTGGATTATACAGTGAAGAGAAACAGGCAAATGACAAGCGTGCTACATGAGTACAGAAACCACAACTTTTACTTTCCTTCTTTGCATTCACACCACCTAACCTAGCATATAACGGTAAAGACCAGAACTATTTATTGAGCTCTTACTATCTTCTAGACATTTGATATGTAATAACTCATTTAAATCTCAAACTGATGAGATAAATTCTATTGGTCAACTCCACTGTATATTTTGCAACACAGCAAGTTAATTACCTAAGTTCATGTAGCTGCTAGGTGATAGGACTAGGTTTCAAACCAAAGCGGCTTAGATCCAGGTCCTGAACTCTATTCTACTTGATCGTCAATGGTGGGCACTTAATGACTGTTTATGGGGCACCCTTTTTCACATGTATTTAAGTGTTTTGGAGAGGTTGGTGAAAAGGAAAATGGCAATAGAGAGCGTTCTGAGCTTAGAGGTCAAAATAACTAAGATCCTGTTTCAAACTCCTCCTATATGACTTGTGGTCTTACCACTGGTAATACCCTGTTTATAAAGCATTTTGAGATCTTTACGAATACTTGTGAATCTAGCAATATTATCCAAAAGACATAATGAATCTGTAGGTTGCATATTCTCCTGACCAAGATTAGCCAAGTCATTGATTTCCACAGGCCACATCAGATTCTGCGGTCTCTTTTTCAGTCAGTGACCACATGAGTCTACCAAGTCAGGATTCTGTACCCCAACAGTCCCCAGCCTTTTTGGCACCAGGGACCAGTGCTGATGGGAGACAATTTTTCCACAGATGTGGGGTGTGGAGTTGGGGAGACGGTTTCAGGATGAAACACTTCCACTTCAAATCATCAGGCGTTACAATATCATGAGAAGCACATGACCTAGATCCCTCTTATGCACAGTTCACAATACGGTTTGCACTCCTTTGGGAATCTAATGCCACGGCTGATCTTACAGGGGGTGGAGCTCAGGCAGTAATGGCTGCTCACCTACCACTCACATCCTGCTGTGTGACCCAGTGTCTAACAGGACATGAACCGGTATAGGTCTGTGGCCTGGCGGGTGGGGATCCTTGCTGTACACCACAAAACCTTTGTATTTCCTCCTTGCAATCACGTTTTTCAGCTCACCAAAGAAAAGCTACCAAAAGCTCTTCCTTTATGGCCCTTCCTATATTCTGTCTCATTTACATGTAAAGAATTGTCTAAATGACTTAGAAAATTAATCATTCATTTCAAAATTATATATTGAGGACCTATTATACAACAAGGACTCATACCAGGAGCCTGGGGTATACAAGCTCATGAAGGTGTTAAGTATCTGGGCTAATATTTGTTGGCATAATGTGCAAAATCAAATTTTGGTGCAAATGACTTGGTTGTAATCTAGAATGTAAAAGTGAAACTTTAAAATGATACCATCTGATACTGGCTTTATTTCTTTACTGAACAAGCATTTGGTTGGGTACCTTAATATGAAAGCTGTGCTAAGCACTGGAGATGTAATGGTAAATAAGTCACTATCCTTAAGACATTTCAGATGCGAATAGGAGCAGAAAAAACAGGCCACTACTGTCCAGTGCTAGAATAGGAGAAAGAACAAGGCGCGACAGAGCACAGAGGAGGATCATCTTCACCTTAGAGATGAGGGAGGTGGCTTTTCAGAAGAAGCTGAGAGCTGAAAAGTGAGGAGCAGCTGGACACACGAGGACAGAACCGAGTACAACCGGAGCTGATTACGGAGGGTGGGGTGTAGCTGGAGAGTTCAGGCTAGAAACCAGAGTAAGCCAAGTCACCAAGAATCTTAATGCCACAGTGATGAGTGATGGAATCTTCCCAGGCTCCTACAGATAGGACAACTTAAACTTCATTAGTGATCTGGCAGAAGAAAGTGAGAATCGGCAGATGGGAATTCTGCTTTCGGTTTAATCAGTTGATGTCGGAGCTCAAAGCCTGTCACTTAATATCTGGGGCTTCATTTTTCTCATTGGCCTAATGAAAATGCTGTTACTTGTTCTCACCGTACATAAATACTATGAAAATCTAAGGAAGTAATGTTAACTGAATACTCTTTAGTTAAGCCAAAAATCTTACCCACCATTCCTCCTCTTCTGCATATTGCAGTATCCCCTGACCCCTTCCAGCTGTCGCTGCCTAGCCTTCCTTTGGCTTACTTTATTTCCCCAGGCAAGCCGCAGAACAGATCATCAGCTCTGGATTTCGATGTTTATGAAATGAACATATTACAACCCTCACCCACCTTTTTAATAGGATGTATTTGTCAGTTATAGAAGTAGGCCGAGCTGACAACATATTACAAGAAGTTTTAAAGCAATAGGAAGAGTTATCCATGGTCTACATCCTTCAAATGAAGCTGATCCTGACTTAATTAAGCTGCCATACTTGATGACTCTCATAGATGCTGTGGGTTTTTACAGGTCTCAGTGTAGTTTAAATGGAAGACCCCCAAAGCCATCACAAAATCAGAATGACCCAGGGCATATGCTAGGTGGACTGAGAGCTAAGAAGCCATCAGGTGGCCAGGTGTAACTTGTTCAGTTTTCTCCAGATTTCTTAAGCAAAGAGGGAAAATTTGTTAACTCCTGAGTACTTGGTGTGGGATGGAAGAGTAAGCAGAGGACAACGGATGTGTGGCTGACATGGTGGCTCACACCTGTGATCTCAGCAATCTGGGAGGCTGACGCGGGTGGATCACTTGAGGTCAGGAGTTTGAGACCAGCCTGACCAACATGGCGAAACCCCATCTCTACTAAAAATACAAAAATCAGTCAGGAAAGGTGGCACATGCCTGTAGTCCCAGCTACTGAAGAGGCTAAGGCAGAACAATCATTTGAACACAGGATATGGAGGTTACAGTGAGCTGAGATCACACCACTGTACTCCAGCCTGGGCAGCAAAGAGAGAGACCATCCTCGCACCCCCCAAAAGTCGGTTTTTCCCAAAAGGAAGCAAATAAGACTGAACCATGTAGGTCAGTGTGTTAGGTTGGGACATGAATGGTCTGAGATGGAAGAAAAGGAGGGAGAGGATGGGGAGGACGGGGCAAAGAGGTGGAAAAAGAAAGGATGAACATCTGGTGTGGTGGCCCCTGCCTGTAATCCCAGCACTTTGGGAGGCCAAAGCAGGTAGATCATTTGAGGTTAGGAGTTCGAGACCAACCTGACCAACATGGTGAAAACCCTGTCTCTACTTAAAAATACAAAAATTAGCCAGGTGTGGTGACGCATGCCTGTGATCCCACCTACTCTGGAGACTGAGGTAGAAGAATAGCTTGAACCCCGGATGCAGAGGTTGCAGTGAGCTGAGATAGCATTACTGCACTATGGCCTGGGTGACACAGCGGGACTCCATCTCCAAAAAAAAAAAAAAAAAAAGATAGCTTGCAAAGGTCAGATTCCAAGTGCTAACGTACAGGTCAGTGTGAGGCATCTGTTTAAATAGGTGCATTTTGAGCTCGTGGAAACCAGACTATTTGGATGTCATCTAACGTACAGATTCTTAAATTACCATACCACTTTTGAGTCTTTTGCCTTTTTTGTCTAAATATATGCTGCTGTATGAAGCTGGAAAGTAGGAAAAGAACCCTCTTCCTTTCTGTAAATGCAAGTCCACCTACCACTTTTGTCTTTGCTTTTTCCCTCAGTGTTACAAATGTTCCCTCTTTCTGGCTTTCAAACGTATACAACATGTTACAAGTCCTATGGTAAGAATAAAAGCAGGTCGTCACAATCATTTGAAACCTCACAACCTTTGCATTTATCTTCACCTCACTCTGTTCTGTGTAACCTCTCCTTTCCTAGTCTCGTGCACGGTTACTGAATGATGGTGGGGGGGAGTGTGCTTCATATACTCTACTGCAATATTTATTCACTTTAGAATTGGAAATTTGCCTTTAACTGTAGCCAGAACTCCTTTCCTGAGTCTCTACTCGCAATATTTCTGCATTTTGCTCTGTTCAGTTATAATCCAAGACAGGTAATCTTTCATTTCCGACATCTTTAAATAGACATATTTCATTGTTTCCTATGGCATGTCTTTGTCTTTAGATTTATTTAGTTCATTATCTTTCTGCTGTAGCTTTTTCATTCTCAGAGTAGAAAATATTTAAAATCATCTGGTTTGCATACAGCTTGGGGAAAGTTTTTTTTTAAAAGGGGTCACAATTTTTTTTTAAAATTTGCCACCAAATCTGAATTCCTATTTGCCTTTTCCTCTGCAATCTGAAAGGCGAATTGCAGACACATGGTGCTCCATTGGCTGTTTCAATGTCTGGGAGGTTCAGATCATGATACAAAGGTTGGCTTTTGTGGCCAGTTCTAAATCATGTTTTGATACTGACTCAATCTTTCTAGTTCCATTCAAGCATTTTCCAATTAGTCCTCCAATTTTCACTTCCCTCCTTCCCCTGACTGCTTGTACTTTCTGAAGATGTTGTATATAGACGTTTGCTGATATTTTTTTGCTGGTTTAATAGCTTATTTTCAGAGATGGGATTGTAGAAAACTTTCATTTGAGTTTATATTTTTATATTACTTGGATCTATTACAAGTATAAAGAAAAATGAGTTTTTAAACTTCTCAAAAATCATTGCAGAAAATTCATACTGCAAGAGTCTATGCATATTGTGTGGGGCTATATACTTTTTGTCTTAATCGAATTTAAGGAGCATGAGACTACAAGGAGACTGCAACCTGGCTCTAACATTTTCTCAAGTATTCTGAAGTTTGTAAGCTAAGTAATGAAGTTTGCTAATACGTAAGGTGCTTGTGATTTGAATTTCTGTTCTGGTGAGCAATCTGCTCTCTTCTGCCATATAGTGATATATTTGAGCTTGTTCTGCTATTTTGACGTCTCCTTTCCTCAAGTTTGTGATCCAGCTTCTCAAAAACTGCTGAGCTATCGGCCCTCTTGACAAACTGGCTCGATGGTTTGCCCGATTCAAGCTGTTTCCAGAAAGTTTGTGGGTGCTATGTGCTAGGTCTCCAACAAAATGTGATTTCTTCGTTTCAGTTAATTGACATAATGCTTTTAACTTTAGTTACCTGTGAAAATATTCTTTGAGAAAACATCAGCATTTCAGTTCATGATACTATGAAAGAAACGTTTTACGTGATATATACAGACGGATTATAGACATAGTGATTGGCCCTGCCTTCGTCCCTTTGGTTGATACGCTCTTGAAAATTCTTAAGTTGCCTTACAAAGCTGAGGTCAGTTGCTTCTTTCCTTAATACATTTGACGTTTTTTGTGGTGGTTCAAAATCCTCACTTTCCCCCTGTGTATATTACTTTATAAGTTATCAAAGAGATCCTACAGCCCTGTGCCCAGCTCAAGGCAGAAGAGCAGGAAAGGGTGCGCGTGCGCAGTGGGCGGTACTCCCCAGGTCCCTCCCACGAGCCCCCAGTCCTCTTGGCGACACCCTCTGGCCCGCCTTCTCGTTTGTCATCCTAGCTACACTCTCTCCCAGTCACCCACGGTAGTTTCACAGCAAAATGGGAGAAGGAAATAGCCTTCAACGCGAGATGAAAGTGGGAGGGGGAGGGAAGTCCCGCCCCCGCATGCTACAAGGGCGGGGCTGGAACACACCAGCCTTGACAGTGGTTTACACGTTCTCAGCTACGAACTGCAGAGAGGTGGTGACAGGCACTGGATCCGTTTGACATCTGTAAAAAACCCACTGACTTCCGGAATACTGAGCACTTAATGTTGAGATCAAGACTCCCTTTTCCCTTCCAGAAAGCCTCCTGGAAGATTCCAGAAAGCTTTTAAGTTTCAGGGCTTGCAGACCCGTTAGGGATTTTCAGAGAACTCCCGTACTTTAGTGCAAGATCTGAGATACTTTCTCCCAGAGTGTAAATCTTCCTTAAATACCCCTAAGGGTTAGAATGAGCTGCTTAGAAAATGAGACTGAACTAAAAGATATTTTTAGAAATGGAACTTAATTCTAAACCATAACGCTGCCTAAGAGAGGAAAGTTGGACTCAGTTTCTTAGAATGTGTAAGTGCCTCTATAAATAAGAAACATTTGATAGTGCAGAGATCACTTGGCAATACCTCTGCATGCCCTATAAGCATTTAAAAATAGTACAATCGGGCTTCTCTCTTAGGACAGATGGAGATTTTTCGATTTTTCCCTAGGCATCAATCAGCACAACTTCTCTATTAAAGATAATCTAAAAGTGTTTTTCAAACTGACTACAACTCACAGTAAGAAATGTTTAAGTAGTGACACAGTATCCACCCTACTACACATGAAACTAAGTTTCATGGAACAGAACACATTACCATATGGAGTGCATACTGATTTTTTTTCTATTTCAGTCTACGCTGTACGTTAAAAGGAAAAAAATAAAAAGCTGCTGTGACTTACAATTGACTACGTAACTCAAGACCAATTAGTACAGTGGTTCTTAACCCTGGATAACATTAGAATCATCGTCCCATCGCTCCCCAAAATACCATTTCAGGGTTCCTACTCCAAGCCACAGAATTTTCAGTGTGAAGTAAGGGCAATGTTATTGTTTAAAATGTTTCCCAGGTGATGCAGGGTGCAGCCAGGATTAAAAACCACTGCATTGATGGGTCTTGATCTCACACGGATAAATCCTGATCTAGAGATTTCAATCAACATTGCATTCAGGTTGGGACTAGAGAAGTCTGAAGTGTTGAGGTTTTCTGATAGCGTATAAACCAGGGTGACTATCTGACTTATTTTTGGCTATTAGTGCCCATTACAAGTTTTATTTGTGTGTAAATACAAGTGAAAAAGGGCTTTTTTTCATGTAACCCAAAGAGAATATGGGTTACATGTGGTCCATGCTGAAGTCTTAATCAGTGGGAGAAAAAGCTCCAAACTATACAACTTACGTCCATGGGTTACAGCATGGATGAAATGTGCAAACAAAACCAGGAACCTTAATCTATTCAACCTTTGCTTTGCTATGTGTGTTAGTCTGTTTTCATGCTGCTGATACATATACGGAGACTGGGCAATTCATGAAAGATTTCAATAGACTCACAGTTCCACATGGTTGGGGAGGCCTCAAAATCATGGTGGGAGGTGGAAGGCATATCTCAAGTTGGCAGACAAGAGAACTTGTGCAGAGAAACTCCCAAACTCCCCTTTTAAAAACCATCAGACCTTGTGAGACTTAATATCATGAGAATAGCATGGGAAGATGCGCCCCCATGATTCAACTACTTCCCACTGGGTCCCTCCCACAACACAAAGGAATCGTGGGAGCTACAATTCAATATGAGATTACCAAACCATATCACTATGTTGTTGCGATATGGAAGAAAAACCATTTGTTTTCAGAAGCTAATATCAACAGATAGAACTTGGCTCACTTGGCTCTGATAGAAGAACTGTGATCCTTCCTCTTCCCATATTACTGCTGAGTTTCTGGGATTCCATTTGAGACCCTAGTTGGGGATTTACTTACACCCTACTTTGTTGCAAAAGACACTTAAGATAGCCTACAATATGGTTCGGTTAGGACAGGAGGAAGGAGAGAAGAGATAGGAGAGGTTGAGGGGGGAGGGTAGGGTAGATGGAGGAAGAGGAGGAGGGGGAAGAGAGAAGGTGGAGCAGGAAAAGAGGTTCAAAGCAAGAGAAAGTGCAATAAGGAAGTCTGACATGGTGTCTACACACAAAATGCACATGGGAAGGGAGATGAAAACTACAGAATTTGACAATTTTTTGGCATACCTAGTAACGGATGCATAGTGTAGCTAAGGCATTCAGTAGTCATTTGCTGCTTCTGAACTTTGGGTATTTATTGTGTTAACTGTCAACTACATCACCTTGCTTCATCATGTACCATTTTCATTCATCTGTAAATTGAGGACAATGATACTGCATTGCAGTCTACCTACTGGGGATCTTTGGATTATTTGTGACATGTTTCAGTAAATGCCTGGAAAAATATATTAACACAGAACTTCTTCGGTCTAGATGGATTAATTGCTTCTCTCAAAGATAGGTAGACAGAAATCTTCTCTTTCAAACTGGACAAAACAGACTGTGCTGCTTCGGGCTGAGGCTAGAAGAGCAATTCTTCACCAAGAACACGGTACTTAACAAAATCAATTATGTCCCCAGCTGCTTGTAATGCTGTTAACAAAGGCATGGTTTCTTTTCGAATGAAAGTTTACCTTTAGCAATAAAGCCTGTGGCCTACATTTCTTGAAGTTTGAGCACTCTTGAGAATTCTGGCCTCTGAGGCCTGGAGTATAGGTAGGAAATTAATTTCACAGAAAGGAAAATGCCATGCGGGAAGGCAAGTTCTGAAACACGAGTTCCCTGCTCTTTGTATAAATCCCATTGAAGATTTGTGGGACGTTCCTGACATGATCACCATGAGCAGTCCTATTTAAAACTATCCTTAAATAACAGTTAAAAATTTAGGAAGTACTTGGCAGAACCTTTGGATGGAACAAAAGATGTAGTGGACGGTAGCATTTTTTCCCAAGGACTTATGACAAAATACAGAAACGTGCTAACGTTGGCAAAAAATGTTTTCACTATACTAATGGATATTCAGACAGAAATGCCTGTGTATTTGCACATGGCTTACTCAACATTGACATAACGAGCAAAAAGGAAATCGCATTTATCGTGTGCTTACTACCTGGTTAATAATGCACTGCACACATTTGAACATTATCTCATTTAATGTTTTTCAAAACAAAAGGTGTCTTCATTATACACACAAAAGCATCAAGGTTCAGAAAAGTTAAATGACTTGTCAAAGTCACACAAGGCAACCCAAGCAGAGAAATAATTTGAACATAAATCTTACTGGGTTTTCAAGGTCCATAGGTTAATTTACCCACGGAGAAATCATATTCAAGCCCAGAATTTCCCAGTTCAGACTACAGCCTTAGAGACTGGGTAAAGTAAAGCCTCTTGATGTTCTAAAATGAGGATGAAGCAAGTGATTTCATCCTATACAGGACAGATAGAATCTTATCTTTTTAGGACCAGGTAGTAAATACTTGCAGGTCTGCAAGCCTTGTGATCCATCACAACCACTCAACTCTGGTTGCAGAATGAAAGCAGCCGTAGAAGATACTTAAATGAGCATGACTGGCTGTGTTCTAAGAAAGCTTTATAAGAACAGGTGACAGGCCAGGTTTAACGCAAGGGCCATAATTTTTAGACCTCTGCTTTAAGATGTTCCAGTGAAGAGACACTGCATAAGACAGTCACTTCCAAATTTGTAGAGGTAGAAGTTAAACGTTTACCTGAAGGCTCCAAAACCAGAGACATTTATCTTGATTTAAAAATAGAGTAAGAGTTCAAGACCAGCCTGGCCAACATGGTGAGACCCTGTCTCTACTAAAAATACAAAAATTAGGCATGGTGATGGACACCTGTAATCCCAGCTACTCGGGAGGCTGAGGCAGGAGAATCGCTTGAACCTGGAAGGTGGAGACTGCAGTGAGCCAAATTGCACTCCAGCCTGGGCAACAGAGCAAGATTCTTTCATTTCCATTAAGGCAAATTTTTAATCCCTTTTACAAAGTAAACATTTAGTTTCTAAAAGAGATACTTAAACTGGTAAACAAAATTGCCATGGTTTATGTTCCTTTCTGGATTTGAGAAACATTTTACACAATTCCTCTGAATAGCATTTGAAAATCAAGACCCATACTGGCTTATAATTTCAAACTTTCATTGTTCCCCCCATATCCCAAGAAGAAAAATTATTCTGTAATAAAAGCTGGTTTAATTCAGGTTCATCTTCTGTTTTACTGAAAATAGCAAGTGGAAGCTACTACTGGTAAAGGAGCAAAAAAGGGAAAGTAGACAGGAGGCCTCTGGTCAGTTAGAAGGAGGGATGTGTGATGTTTACGATTCTCTGGTACAATCCTGGGTCTCTAGTATGAGAATTAGTTTTCCAACCAAACAAGAAAACTGCTGTCTGACAAATTGCAAGTGTCCCGAAGGGAACAAGAGAACCAGATGTATTTAGAACAACCATGACTGCAAATCCTGGGGGAGAGTGACTATATCTACAAAATTTCTGTACAACCTGGGCTAGAAGAAAAGTGTAATGAGAGAAGCCTACAGGCAAGAGTCTAGGGACCAAATTGAGTTAGGTGGAGATTTATAGGTCAGTTTAACCAGACTGGCTGTGGAAATGAGTTAGAATTAGCAAAATCATCAGCATTATGACTTCATTTTGTATAGGTTCCAAAGGGGATTAAACAATCGGGTTGGATTTTTCTAAATCGATGTTTTCTATTTCTGTACATTATTGTAGCTTTAAAATTCAGTTTTAGGCAGGAAACAAGGTTGATCCATTACCTGCCATCTTGTCTGAGGCACATATGAACTGTGTGGTTAAAAGCATGGCTTATGGACTGAGCGTGACTGAATCCCAGTTCCATCCTTTATGAGCTTCGTGGTCTTTAGCATATTATTTATGCTTTCTGTATTCGGGCTCCCCATCTGTGCAGTGGGAAGGGGAATAGTCCCTACCTCATGGGACTGAAACGTGGATTTAATGGATTACTATATTTATACACTCGTTTTATCTGTTGAACTTGACACGAGAATCCTCCACGAGGTAAGGAGCCTCTAGTTGAGTATAGAGAGGCTAATGGCTTCACTGTTAGAGGAATTTGTGACAGCTACTGAACAAATCTTTGGCTAGAGAGGAGGGCCCTAAAGCACCCTGGAAAAGCAGAAAGGCCCCCTGGAAGGAGTTGATGATTGAACTGTGTTTCGTGAGAGCAACAGTAGGACCTAAGCAGGCAAAAAGTATGCGGTTTTCCACACAGAGGGAATAATTTGCTTATAGGAAAAATGCACTCTTAACATGTTTAAAGCCTGTCCATATGTGATCTGAAATTGCTTCCAAGCTTCATCTCCCAGCACACCGTTCCCCAGTCCCAGACACCTGGCACCTCACTTTGCTCTCCCCGAGACCTTTTTTTAAAGACCGTTTTTACTGTCACCCAGGCTGGAGTGTGCAGTGGCGCTAACTCGGCTCACTGCAACCTCCACTTCCCAGGTTCAAGCGATTCTCCTGTCTCAGCCTCCTGAGTAGCTGGGACTACAGATGCACAACGCCATGCTTGGCTATTTTTTGTATTTTGAGTAGAGACAGGTTTTCACCATGTTGACCAGGCTGGTCTTGAACTCCTGACCTCAGGTGATGTGCCAGCCTTGGCCTCCCAAAGTGTTGGCTAACAGGCATGAGTCACTGCTTCTGGCCCACATACTCTTAATTTCTGACAGTTCAGTGCTTGTCAGAAACTGGGGGATAACTGTATTTTACAGCATCATAGGGTAAAGGATACCACACCCTATTCCTGTCCCATGTCCAATCACTGATATAGGCCCCAAGTCTATCAGTGTCCAACATACCCTCTTAAAAAGTCACCATGAGCTCACATATAGTGCCCACATCCCAACAACCTAAAATGAACCCTGGACATTTTCCTTCTCTGCCTTACAAAACCCATGAACCTGTTACAATGAGAGGCAATATGTCTTCTCTGTAAGCCCATCTAGCCTGGCATGCATGTCTGTTTTTGGTTCTAAATAATTATGATAAATATTTTGAATGTAAGTGACAACCTTTCTCAAAATTGTCTGAAGCTATAGAGGCATTGAGAAAAATAAATCCCCATACAGGGATTGTTAAACTCCATGAGTTCATACTAATTCATTGTTGCATTATAAATCCAATATCGGATTCTAGAATATACTTGATTCCAGCTCCGTGAAATTAACCTTGCCACCAATCATGGGTAAGTCATTTCCTCAATCACAAGCTTTTTAAACAAAGAAGACATTTGAATTCTACTTCCCTAGAGATTTTTCTTTCAGATTTCAATTGAACCTTTTAAGTGAAGGGGCCCTATATCTTTCAAAATTGGGAAATGAAATCTATTAGAGTGGCTAACCCTCTAATGCTTGATGTTGCGAGCTCACAGGCAGAAAACAATCTTTTCCTTATTACATAAAAATTTCTGGTTCACACCAGCTCTGAAAACAGCTATGTATTTCATTGCATTTCACTACCTCTCTGGCAAGTTGGATATTGAAATAGCACAAAGATTCTGACAGTACTCTAAATGAATGCATCAGTATTTCTAACTGGATGTAGAGGATTTCATCTGCACTATGGTGCTAAGACTGGTAATAAAAGAATACAATGTCAAGGTAAAGTCAAAAGGACATAATAGCCACATGTGCTATTCCATAACAAGGGTATAATGAAATGTACTGGGGAGAGTAGCTTTATGAAAGAAGTGCTGAACTTCTGATAACTGCTATGGAACTGGAGAGGGGGAAGATAGAATTTATCTTCCTTGTTCTTTTTCAGTTTCTGGGTTACATTTAAAAATCAAGACATTGTACAGCAAGAAATGAAAGATGTTCATTGTAGACATACTTTAGGCTCCTTGCCCAGTTCACAATAAACCCTTACTTCCCCTCTCATCCATAGAGATGGGCATAATGAACCCTCGCTCCATCTCTCTGCCCCACCAATTGGACCAGAGGCTAAGAAAACTTAATTTGCAATTAACACTGAGAGATTCTAATTTAGCTTTGTTGGTCTCTTGGGCAGAGACGGAAACATACTGTGGAGGTGCCATATTTTACCTGTCATGAGAACATAAAAGCAAATATCATTGTTAGATGTTTTAAAATTATATCACTTTGGATGTATTAAAAAAGGGAACTTTATTTTTCTTTAAAACATTTCTGATTTGGGCTGGGTGTGGTAGCTCACACTCGTAATCCCAGCACTTTGGGGAGGCTGAGGCGAGCAGATCACGAGGTCAGGAGTCTGAGACCAGCCTGACCTCATGATGAAACTCCATCTCTACTAAAAATACAAAAATTAGGCGGGCATGGTGGTGCGCGCCTGTAATCCCAGCTACTCAGGAGGCTGAGGCAGGAGAATCGCTTGAACCCAGGAGGTGGAGGTTGCAGTGAGCCGAGATTGTGCCACTGCACTCCAGCCTGGGTGATAGAGCGAGACTCCATCGAAGAAAGAAAAAATTGATTTGGAGCCACCATTACTTCTAATGTGTAATATTTAGTCTGGTCATTTCCAGAAAAACTCAAATTGACCATTCCGAAATTAAAACATGATCAAGATTTTTTTTTTTAGGGGTAATTTCTTCCTCTTGTTCTTTATTTCACGTTACTGTGAATTTTTCAAATGGTGCTAAGAGTTGCCAGTTACAATACAAAACACCTCATTAAATTTGAATTTCAAGAATTATAAATTCATAAAAACCATTAATATAAGTATGTCCCCTGTACTATTTGGGATATACTTAAATACTATATTTACTTGAAAATCGAATTTAACTGAGCCCACTTTTCTATTTACTGAATCTGGAAACCCTATACTGAGGGGTGAAATCGGCTTTTCCAGTTTGGCCGCTGCCGTCATGTGTTGAGCCTCTACCCCTAGCTCATCCTAGGATGGTCTTTCCACCTTCCGGCTTGTGCCTGAAGACTTGCCATGGCCTGTGAGTGTCGGGTCACTTGAGGCCTGCTTCTTGCTTCAAGCCCTTATTTCCAGGCTGCTTGGTGTCATCTTGTTCATGTACAGTCACTTTTGGATGATCCCCCATACCAGCCACTCTAAAGCCTGCAGGAACACAGGGTGCTATCCCAGGTGCACTCATGACTACAGAAAGGGGCCATTTCTAGTTTCTGCTTGACCATATTGACATGGGAGATGGAGGAGGCTACGCACATTGAGTCTCACCTAGAATTTGAGCTGAGAGGAAAGAACCTATTTTCCTTGGACTTACAGGAAGGTTCTATTCTTTCTTGGTGCCCTGGGTTTACACTTAACATTTTTCTCTTCAGATAGTCCTCTTCCCTCCCCAGTTCTGAGGACTGTTTATCTACTTGGGAAACGGGGTGTGAAGTGAAAATGGTTTTTTAGATAAGATATCCTTCCAAGAGTAACTATGGAGTGTAAAATGTAAAAATTTGTCACTCTTTATCTCTGGTTTCATTCCGATCATTATCTGAGTAAAATAAAACCAGAATTTCATAACACATCTTAAGCACTTGGGGAGATTAAAATCCCTTTTATAAATCAGTCTTTGCTCAGAGTGAACTAACATGGCTATAATAGATTAATTCGAAAATTTAGATGAGAACACTCCAAAATGGAACTTAAGGAGCTGAGCAAAACTGCCCTCAAATGTAAAACAGTATTCTTATAGAACAAAAATATAAAGCAGAAGAAAATGAAAATTACATAAATTTAATAAGCACATGAAAAATGCAAAAAGTGATTCCTCATGGAGAGAAAATAAGATGAGTAATCAGGGAAAAATTAAAAATTAAGATTTCAGGCCAGGAATACAAGATGAAAAATAAGGAAATGGCATATGCTAAGATCTTTGAAAATCTTAGCAAAATATATTTGAGAAAATATGTTAATGAAACTGGCTCAACTACAGAAAATTAATAGTTGAATGAAAACGTGTAAACACAATTATTTTCCTCAACATTTCTGAGCAAGAGTTTATTAAACTTCCTGAACACTTCTAAAAACATACCTGTTATTAAAATTAAAACAAAAGATATACTAAAACTGCACTCAAAATACTGTCCAAGATAAGACGTAAGGAATAGATTATCTGTACAGAGGCAAAATCCATTAACATGTTAACCTCATTTTATTGCAGTAAATTAACAAGTAATACAGAATCTATTAAATTTAGTTTTGTTCAAGAATTACCTTATTTGATAATAGATGGTAAAACTGAATACTAATTTCTCGAAGATTTATAAAGAATGTGTAACTTAGGGCAACTTCAATAAAATCAGTCTTTTACTGAAAATATTTTTGAAAATTCAGTGCATTATAATTGTAACCAATATGAAGCTTAGATATTAGAATGAAAATGACAATTTATGCTGATATAATCATATTAAAAATGCAAGAGAATAACAAAATCTCTCAGAATCAATTAGAAATCTGGTGAAGTAGTTAAATGCACGTAAATATTTCCAAAGTTTATCAGTCTTAGCAGTTAGAAGGTTTTACAAAGACAATTAATATATAATAGGTATAAATAATCCTAGCAAAACATACACAGGGTCCTTTATTAGAAAAACCATTGAAACAAAACAGTAGGTTGGAAGGCTAAAATCATACAAAGATGTTAACTCTTCTCAAATTAACATAGGTTTAACGTAAACCTTAAAAAAAAAAATCCTAGTGTAAGTTTTTTAAACTTGATAAGTTTTTGAAAATGGAATATGTAGATAATTCATTTTGCAAAAGTTAATGTAGACTTACCCTATTGAAATATATTCTGAAGCTATAATTACAGCAATGTGGACTTGGCAAAACAGCCATTTGAGCCAATGAATGGGATTATTTTAAAAATGGAATATCAAGTTATATTCACTCCTTATCTAGTCTTCTGACCCTTAATTAAAATTTCTCTAGTTTTCTCCTCCAGTTTATGCACTATTAGATTTCTGAAATGCTATGTTTTTTAATTTAGACGATTGCACATTTCCTGTAGTTGATAAGCAGGTTTGGTACAATACTGGTTCTCATTTGGTGCATCTAATGGGAAAATTCGCTCATATGAAAGTCTCCTTTCACTGGGAAACTTTCTCTATAGATGAACAGTTAACATGTGTCACAAAAAGATGACTAAATTCCACAAGAATACATGGCTGGATGATATTTTCAAATACCAGTATCTCCTAATTGAAGACAGGTTTTGCTTCCTGTGTTTGACAGTCACTGATAACCTCAGTCATTACAGTTGTAAGAGGTGCCTGGATGGGGATTGAGGCGAGGGAAGGAGGTCTTGCAAATTCTGTAATAGAAGGAAAGCTTCTGAAAACGTATATGGACTTTCACGTAATGCACACTGCTGAGCTAGGCTCAAGGTGCTTAATTAGCTGCTTTCATGGTAATGGTGGCGATGATTAAAGAAATAAATTCTCAAGCTTCCCTAAACCCAAGTAACTTCTATTTATTAGATCATATGAAGGGGTAGACGTGGATAAAGAAAGCAAGATGCTGGTTATATAAGCAAAATATAATAACCTGTACTTATCAGCATAGAGATAATATGCATCTCAAGAAAATTTTAAATGATTTCTTATTGGCTGGTGTTTTACAAGTAATTTTTATGTTCTTAATTATGCTTGACTGTTTGATACTATGATCATATATTACTTTTAAAATAAGGAAGTAAAATACCAGTAACTGATATTTTAAAAGTCACCTCTGTTGCAAGTTTTCTTGACCAGGCTGTTCGGTGGTGTTCTCTTATCTACATTCTCCAACTCCTGCTTTCTAATCATTGCATAACTAAAGAACAGTATATGTTAATTGTTTGCTTAAAATGCTTTCCTTATTAGATTTCAAGTTAACTTAGGGAGCTTGTCTTATTCACTGAACATATAGTAGTCTCTACATATTTGCAGGTTGAATGAAAGGATAAACAAATGGTTATTCCCACTGGCAGTACTGAACAGCAGCTGATTATTAAAAACCCAAAACGTGGCACATATCAATTCTAAAAAGGAACAGGGGAATTGAAGATCCTCCCAGTGAAGACCGCCAAGAATCCTGGAACAAAATATAAAAGCTGCATCTAATGAAAAGCCTAGCAGACCTCCACAAGACAGGGTTAAAGTACTGGAGGTACAAAGAAGGAAAGGGAACTCAAGGAGGTAAGCCAGAGACATGCCTACTCCAGGATATTTTCAGACTCGTAGAGGACAGCCAAGACAACCAGAATGGTGAGAAGGGAGGGAACAAGAAATGAGGTCCTGTGTCTACCAAGTGTGAGACCTGCAGTATTATCACTTCTCACCAGCAGATATCCTAAAGGTTCAGGAAACAAAATTCAACAGTGTTCATTGTCATCAAAGCCAAGAAAGCAATCCCTTTTCTTATTTGGGACCCATATGTCTCCACCATGAAATGGAGGTACAGGCTGTACCCTGAAGATGCAGAAAAATGTCAAGCATTGGTCCTGAACTGCTAATTCCCTCAGATATGAATAAAAATGAAAATAGAGATTCCATTTTTATAAAGAGAGAGAACTTCACTTCGTGTCTCATTATTCCTAAGGGTAAATTTTCAAATAAACCAGTGAAGATTATAAGGTATAGCTCTAGTCAATATGAGAGCCAGGAATCACAGACACAAGAAATAATCGTAATGGCACCAAAGGAAAACTAGATGTTAAAGTTAACAGAAGAGATGGCAAATCTATGTTTATGGTGTGCAGGCAGATAAGGGCTAATCTTGAAAACTTCAAGAACCTATAGACAGTATACAGGTAAATGGAATCCCTTAAAAATTATAAAGCTGGAAAGACAAGAACAAAAGAACTCATGAGATGGCTTTAGCAGCAGATTAGATACAGATGAAGAGAATTTTAAGACGGGTCAGAAGAAATTGTACATAATTAAACATGGAAAGATAACATGGAACATACAATATAAGAGGAAAAGGAAGAAGGCTTAATATATATTTTCATTGATGTACCTGAAAAGGAGAGAAATGGAAGCAGGAATAATTAGAAAACGTCAATCTACAGATTTCAAAAAACCCAATAAAGCTAACACAAAAACTAAACAAAATTCATATTTAGAGCATCCTTGTTAAATAGCAGAACTTTTTTTAAAGCTTGACATTTTAAAGAAGCCAGAGGAAAGTCATATCACCAAAGGAATGAGTTAAATAGCAAACATGTTAATAAAAGGCAAAAACAAAGAAAAAATTTTAATTAGAAAAACGTATTGAAAGAAAATTACTGACAGAATTTTATCACCAGCAAAAATGGTTTTTAAAGAAAGCATAACAGAATATGTTAACAATTGACCCACAAGGAAACTCCTAAATATGGTCTCCAAGTGGAAGGAAAATTATCATAGAAGGAACCTTAGAGAGATAACAAAGTAAAAGGGTGTGCAAAAATTCATAGCAAATTTTTGTAAAAGCCGTGAAATAACTCAAATGCCCATCAATAATAGAATGAATAAACAAATCGTGATATATTCACATGGAGTAGTATAAGAATGAAAGTAATAATTGGATTGAACCACAAAATGGATAAATCTTAAAGACATAACTTTGAGCAACAAAAATCCAAACACAAGAAAATACATACTCTCTAATTTAGATAAAATTCAAAAACTATTATTTGGGGATGCATAACTAACTACAGAGCAAGACTAATAAAAGCAAAGTCAGTATCTAAACACTTGGGAGATTTCTGGGATTCTGGTTATTTTAATCTGTGTGCAAATGACCTGTTCATATTACAAAAAATTAAGCTGTTCGTTTGTTTATGTGTGTTTTTATATCTCATATATTTCATAATCTTCAAAGCAAACTTTTAAAACTCCCAACTAGCCAATCGGAATGAACTACCAGTGAATATGTTGAGTTCCCTTGCAATTAACAAAACCCTCTGATTTTCAATGGGCATCATAATGACCTAAAGGCAGATATGTTTGTTGTCTGAGGGTACATGCCAAATGAGCGTGTGCTTGTGAATTGTGTAGTTTCACATCTTAGAAGCAGGAGATTCAAGATCAGGGTTCCACTTTTATATTCTATTTCTTTGGATATTGCGATCCCTACATAAAAAATAAGATTGCTGTTTTATAGTTTTTTCCTGGCCAAATAATTCATTTATTGTATGCCACCACCAATTTCTGTACAAATTAGGGTTTAAATACAATTACTGAAAGTCTATATAAAATCTATACTTAAAACTTCTGAGTTATTTACAAAATTAGAACGCTTTTCTTACATGGACTTGGATTAACACTTTGAATCACTGTGGAACAACACATTCAGCAAAAAATCGACTCCCTGAAATCTTTTGGCCAAGAAACAACAAAGCTAGAAAGCCTAATTCAGCTGATCAGGTATGTTTTAAGATATCTTGCTTGGAAACAACCAATATGACATCGCAAATTGTGCAAAGAAAAGCAAATAGAATGATTTATTCCAAGAAGTCAAAAGGGTCTCGAGTATCGTATCAGTAGTGGTAAAAGAGAAGGCCTTAACGAGCACGGGAACAGAAAACCAAACACCACAGGTTCTCACTCATAAGTGGGAAATGAACCATGGGAACACACGGACACAGGGAGGGGAACATCACACACTGGGGCCTGTCACAGGGTTGGGGACAAGGAGAAGGGAGAGCATTAGGACAAATACCCAGTGCATGTGAGGCTTAAAACCTAGATGACAGGTTGATAAGGTGCAGCAAACCACCATGGCACATGTATACCTATGGAACAGACCTGTACACCTGGCACATGTATCCCAGAACTTAAAGGTCTTGTTGCTGTGAGTTAATAGTAAAAGGCACAAAAAGGCAGATGCTTAAAATTCTTTAAAAATAGGAAAACCAAATTCTACACCTATCGAGACAAGCATAGTGTGCTTATTATGACAGATTTTTCTATTCATTCCAGGTTTCCTTTTATTACCTTAATCTTACTACCTTAATCTTATGTTTCTTCCTTTCTTAGGTTTTAATTTATGTAATCTTTCTGTGTTATGGGACCCTAATAAGTTTCGTTTCAAGCTGGGATGGAAAAAATTTAGTGTGTAAATAGAATCTTCTCTCTGGGACATTTTTCAACTCTGGTCTCTATTAAAAATGACAAAAGGACATGGGCAGAATTTCATATTTTTTCTTGTCAATTTTTAGCAAATCTGAAATCCTCTGTGATGACTGGCAGAGAAGCAAAAGTTGGAGTTCCATACTGAAACAGGCTGAGTGCCAAGATGAGTGAATTTGTTACCTGGAAGGGCAGTAGAGAGATTCCTGCACCCTCAGGGTTCTGCAGAAATACACAGGCAGAAAATATAAAATCCAATAATGGGCAAAACCCCAACTCATCTAAGCCAAACTGACAAAATAAATGTAGCTTAATCAGTAGGACCAGGTGGCAGTCACCCAAGAGTTTTAAAGGAACTCAAGGATGAAATTGGGAGACCGTTGGCCAAGATGCTGGATCCAACATTACAAACAGCCATTTCCAGCAAACTGGCAGATTGTGAATGTCATCCTTTTCATTAGAAGGGGTCAAGAGAGGACCCAGGGAGCCTTAGAAAAGCAAGTATCTCTTCTACTTATCCAGTCTCCAATAAAAGACGGCATCATTAGACACTAAAACAAAAATAACTTCCTAGGGAAAGACAATATGGCTTCTGAAAAAGGAAAGCATGAGTCACTGATTTATTATTGGTCTCTGAGGCATGTAGATAAAAGGCTAAATGTTGGCACAACCCAGAGTCAAGACTTTTTTTTTGTTTTTTGAGACCGAGTCTCACCTTGTCCCTCAGGCTGGAGTGCAGCGGCACGATCTTGGCTCACTGTGACCTCTGCCTCCTGGGTTCACACAATTCTCCTGCCTCAGCCCCTCAAGTAGCTGGGATTACGGGTGCATGCCAAGACACCTGGCTAATTTTTGTAATTTTAGTAGAGATAGGATTTCACCAGGTTGGTCAGGCTGGTCTCAAACGTCTGACCTTGTGATCCGCCCACCTTGGCCTCCTAAAGTGTTGGGATTACAGGCATGAGCCACTGTGCCCAGCCCCAGAGGCAAGATATTTTAAGTGACAACATGAGATGGGATGAGAGGAGGTAATGGCTATATCAAGCCATATGGATAAAACCATTTCAATAACCCTTCAAAAAATTCTTCTGTATTGGCAAGAAAGGGACATATATGCTTTGAGACTTGAAAGATCAGGATACATGATAAGACATTACTTCACATTGTGGGTAAAAAACTTAAAACACATTGCCATTTGATGGTATTGGAAATAGATATAGATTTGGTCACTTCCGGAAACATTTTTATTGAAAATTAGGCCTGGGTTTATACTGAGTAGTGGAATGACGGTGGCGAGTGAGAGCCATTCGGTCCTCAGGTAGTTCCCAGTGTGCTACATAGATGATTCTAAGAACTCTGGTGCCCAGTTCAAGCCCTGCATTAGGACCAGTGCACATTTATGGCTAGGTGGTAACTGATGACTGAGGTCAGATAGTACAGTCAGTTACATAATAATACGTCTCTTGGGGCCAAATGGAAGCACTATACTGAGCTATGAGGCATGGGTCTAAAGCAAAGTGCAAATTCCCTTGTTAAAACTAATGGCAATGGTCAGACCAACAAATTCTAAAACTCAATCTTACTGGTTTGTTTGGTGAGAGAAAATGCAGTTTGGACACATGAGGATCTAACATTATTCCTTTACCTTCTAGAGAAAGCAAAAATGACAGGTGTTTGTGATTACTGAAAATCATGTTTTTAATGTGCTGCACCTGCATATATGGCATATGCACAATTTCCAAAAGCTTCATGGAAAGAAAATTACCTGTTTATTATAATTTTAAAAACATGGGAATTAAAGAGACTTTACCAATCATGAATTTAATTAATTCCCTCTCAATGTGATGTAATGCTCAACCTTGCTGAAAGGTCTGGGAAGGATCTTCTGAGCTCAAGAACAGCCAAGTCAGAATGATTTTGGCAGCATGAGCTCAAGAGATTGATCTCTCTCCTACAAGTCAAATGATTCTCTTTTCTAATCAGTTTTAAACACCTACTTTCCCCTTTTTCTGCTACATTAGCTGGTAGGCTGTCATTCTAAAGAAATTTACAATGTACCTGTACAGAAAAAGTGAGTGTTCTCTGGCAGGAGAGAGAAAATTCTTCAATGATCGGATTGCTCAGTATTTTCAAACCATCTAATGGCATTTCCACAGGAACTCTATGAAGAAAAGCAAGACCTATGAAAGAAATTCTCACAAAAGCAGATAGTTTGTTCTAGTTTCTCTGATTTAGAGAAAAATGTATTTTCTTTCCTTTTTTCTTGCACGTTTAACTGGCATGTAATTATTTGTAATGTCAATTATTGGGAACAGAAATGAAAATGGGGCTAAGTAACCTGCTTCTCAGGTGTATTTTCCAGTAAAAATTCTCTTCCTGGTGACCACACTGGGAAATGGCATCAGTCTTTTGTTGTTGTTGTTGTTAATTTTTTTTTTAAACATGTGGCTCAGAGCACATCCTCAATAACTGTATTGAATGACTCCTACTCTTTTCTGCTATTGCTTCTCCAAAATTAAAAGTAACAGGGAGGGTCTACATTCTGAGCCTCCCCTAGAATGAAGATAAAGAAAAGGAAAAGCATTGCAAGCTTATCTCCAAGGCCTCACATTTGAAACCTACAATTGCATGTCAATACACTGAGCCAAAGAAGATCCCTGAATCCCTGAGGAGGAGGTATAAAATGTCAATAGCTAAAATTAGAAGGAAAATGTCTGCATCTGTGTCTAAGTGTACAAATTTCTTGACTATCAAATTGAGAAAACTAAATATGCCTATGATGTCAAAGGTTAGAACGCACACATGCATGTACGCACACTTGCACATATGTACTCATATTCTCACGATAATGTAAATGTTTTTGAAGAAAGATTGGGAGACTTGTATTAAAGCATGAAAGCTAGCTATTTCACTTCTAGGGATTTACGCTAAAGGAAGACTAAAGGCTGTGCTAAACGATTTAGCCTCAAAGATGGTAACCAAATTTGTAATAGGCAACAATTAAAATCATCTGACTGGTGAGCAGTAAGAGGTGGCCAAGCTAATTATATCAATGATAGGATTTTATGTAGTCATTAAAATTGTAATGGCATCCATATTAACATGAAAGTTTTCATAATTGTGTTAAATAGAAAATGCATGCTAAAAGCAAAACTTACTGCAAATTTTACAGATGATGCATGGTGCATACGTACACATTTAAAAGTATGTGTACATCAGGAAATCCATAAAGGGCATCTTCAGGTACTAGTATTCTGTTTTTTACTTCAACTTTCTTTTGATTTGAATTTCCAGATTCATCTATAATAAAAATGAATTACTTCTGAAATACTAAAAATGGACACGATTTTTAAAATTCCATACTGTCAACATAGTCTTCTGAAAAGTAAATTTCATTTGAGTTTTCTGTAGCAGCTAGACTGAGTCAACAGAAAGGCATTGTGAGTTGAAATTGAATGATAGTGGTAGGTAGAAATAGGAATCATACTTAAAAAGCCATCTGATTAATATGTTTCATGTTCTCATACCTGCTGGGTTTTATAAACTAAAAAATCTGTCTCATAAACACTAAAAATAGCTGATACTGAGGTTTTTCTCCATTTATTCAACTGATTCTTAGAATATATTGCCTTTTTAGATCAAAGCATCACAACTGTCTTTGATCCAAAACAGCCATGCAAACCCTGCATTTACATCTGAAGTCAACCTATTTGTAATCAGATATTTTTTTAAATTCCTAATTTTCTTTTTATCCCTGTGATTGACAGAGGGTTAGTTATAGTACAACTTTGAGAGCAACAGCTATGCTTTGTTTCTGAAGCAGTCCTATTTGCTAACACAGGAAATCAAAAATGCAAAAACTACCAGCCAGCCAATCGGGAAAACAGCACTGTGAATGTCAGAGCTTTGTACGTACAAATTAGAGAATGAGTTTTTCCCTGAACAGTATATTTACTTAGTAATTTACTTTCTTTTAAACTTAGAGTTATCCTCTTACATCAACAGAAGTACCAATTAAAATCACTATTCATCAATGGTCGCCCTAACAGAAGCTCTGTGTTAGGACCTAGGCAATAGAGCGCATCAACTATAATTTTAATCATTGTATCTTAGAGTTTTCAAACGGAATAATTTGGAGGGAAGAAAAAAATCAAATTCTTAGTTACTGATGATATGAAGGCAGATATTTCTGAGGATGATCAATGTATTTAATCAACCATTCAGTTTTAAAATAAATACTAGATTTTTTTCCGCCTTTTCAGTGAATACTTGCTAGGCACTGATGACCCGGTGGTGAATATAATGAAATAGTCTTTCTCCTCATACAGCTTACATTCTAGTGGGAGAGAATATTACATGAGAAATCATAATTAAAAATAGTAATTATACACTTATGCAAATTATGCCAATAGTAACTATAAGCACTTTAAAGGAGAGGAACAGAGTCTGAGAAGCAGTACTGGGGGAGGTGCCAGTTTATCTTGGTAAGTCTAGGGACTCTTCAAAGAAAGGTGACAATAAGCCATCACATGAAGGATGAAAGTCATTCACTTGCCTCACATTTTGTGTGGCTCATACCAGTTACCCAAAATACGGCACCTTGGAGGTCACTCTCTGACCTTCTCTCGCCTTTCTTCCATGAAACATGGCCATAAATAATTATTTGACCTATCTCCCTTAAAAGGAGGCTGTTAAGACCCTCACTCTAGAGGGCTCCTGCCCTATGCCAGGCAGGCCAAGAAGACTGGACAAACAGGCCCTCCAAGGTCCCCCCTGCCAGCTTATGACCATACTTCTGCAAGATTGTCCAGAAAAAGTTTTCCCTGGAATTTTGGATCTTCATCTCTGAAGGTGGTTTCACATAAAATTTTGGTTAAACAAGTTTGTTAGGCTTTTGTCAATGTCTTGTTACAGGGAAGTCAGCCATGAACCTTGCAATGGGTTCATGTTTTTCTCTCCTACATGTTCTTCTGTTTGGTTAGCATCACTCTTTCTGGTCTTCTCACCATCTCCCTGGCCATTCTAACTCAGTCTTCATGGGGTATCCTTCCTCTTCTATCCAATCTCTAAATGCTAAGTTCTAGGCCGCCTTTTCTTCTCCTTCCAAAGATCTTTCCAAGGCCTAACCCATTCCTATGACCTCAGATACCATCTCGGTGTCAATGATTTCTGTAATAGACTTTACCGGTCCAAACTTCTTCTCTTAGATTTGGGTCTATATGTCAACCTATGTGACCACCTCACTCGAATACCTCCCTAAGAACCTCAAATTTAGTACAAGCAACGCTAAAAGATACTTCACTCTCTTCTCCTCCAGTGATCTTCAGGTAATTTTTACATGCTGTTCCTTCCACCTGGAACATCATAGGTCACCCTGCTATGTATTACCGAAGTACCATACTCTTTTCTGTATCAGACGGGTGCATTTGGCTGCAACTAACAGATTACCCAATGGAGATGGTTTCAGCAGTAACATTTAATTTTAACTACTTGATATCATAGAAGGTCTGAAAGGAGTCATGTTTTTGGATTGGTGCAATATTTCAAAATTATCCAAAAACAAGACATTCCCTTCTGTCATTCTGTGCATGTTAATTTTTTAAATTTAGGATAATTGCCTTATGGTAACTCATATACCATGTCTGACACAACAGCATTTAAGGTAGAAAAATGCAGTCTTCTCTAGGCCCTCACCCCATTTCCTTACATCACATGAGCCATATTTGTCATACGATAATTGCAGGGGAGGCTACTTAGCTGAATGTTAGGAGACGGACAAAAAGAGAAGGTTGAAATGCCTGTTGATTTTTACAATCAATAGTCTGACATTAATTGGTGCACTTATCAAAATGGCAGTTAAAAAATTTAATATGTGCATTTCGTTCATTGTCTTCCCTGTGAGATTATAAACTCTTTGACTCGGGAGAATAAGTTTGTCTTGATTCAATGCTAAGCCAAGAATCAGCAGTGTCTGGCCTACATAGATCAGTTATGCTGACTGATGGAATGAATGAACGATAGAGAAGAGAATAACATGCAGAAATCCAAGTACAAAAGAGCTAGAAAACTGCCAACACAAAACTTAAACTAATTGCCATATCTCGTATCTCATGGTTCAGTTTTCTATTCCATTTAAATTGAAAACAGTCTTTTCATTTTTTTAAAAAAAGGCAATTTTTTGAAAGTCCTCAGTTCTTTGCACAGTGAATAGAATTCTCCTAACCTTAATTCGTGCCATGAAAATAGGCGTGAGTATTACTGTCACTAAGATCCAGGAATAAATTCTTAAAAAAAAAAAAAAAAAAAAACCCTGTTAAGGAGTTATATGATCCAGAAAAATTTAAATTACCTCAAGTACATAAATGTAATTCAATTGTTGGCTAAATAGCTCAAATGTCATTTAATAAAAGTGTATAAAAGCTAGAAAGTTATTTAAAAGAGTAGTCATGAAATTGTTGGTCTAAGTTTCACTCAGAGTATCACACCAATAGATAAGTTTGTCATTCAGATTGGCTGAGTTAGGTAGAAAGCAAATGTAAAATACCTCACTCATAAGGGATGCTTGATACATTTTGTTCTTAGACCTAGACCAAAAGAAAACTTGGATTTATTCCTATCTCGATTCTGTCCTAAATATGTACCTATGGGCATGTTGATTGTGAACCAAAGAACATAATCAATACAGTAATCTTAAACTACCTTTCAGTTACAAATACAGTTACACCATGATTTTAGAACTTCAATACCATTTAACTTGTTAAATTTAATACATTCAACTATATCCAACCTAATGAAACATTAAGGAACTGATTCATATTCCTGGTAGTGTCTATTTCTATAGAAGCAAAATGTTCCTAGTTTCTGATGGACACTCGTTTGATCATGTCAAAACACGCAGGACCCTCACATAAATATCACAATTTATAAAGTTGTAAATAGCTACACATGCAAGACTAGCTTTTGAGATTAAAAATAGTTTTCATTTGAAATAAAATTCCTTAAACAGAAAATGACTTTAGCATTGGCAAAGGGAGTCCCCTAAGAAAAAAATGTAAACAGATGGCGGAGAAAGATCACCCACATGCTGAACACAGATCTTGAAGAGGCATTTCTAAGAATGAAGTAGCACTTCCCAGCCTGGGCCACATCCCACAAGGATCCTTATTTAACCCACGGAAAACAGAGTTTATACCTCCAGCCAAGAGGAGCCTCAACTTTTTTCCTACTTGCCTCACAGTGATCCAGACAACTTTCCGACTCTCCCAAGCATTCCAAAAGAGGCTTAAGTACCAGCCACTTGGGACGAGCAATCCCCTAATAAATCAGTGTTCGATGATCAGCCCTGAACAAACGTCTTCCCATATAAACGGGCTGTTAAGCTTGCTAAGCGAATTAAGTATTCAATTTAACGTATGACACACATCTGTTCCACTTTCTCTGCGCAGAAGTTGCAAGATAACTTAAATCCCAGGCTTAAGGAGAAAAAAAATGTGGCAATGTTTAAAACTCAGTTTTAAAATATAATCCAAATGAGGGTGAGAGACCATTTTGCTGTAACTAATGAGATTATATAATACCTAAATCATCCACAAAATTACCTGAGCAGAAACACTAAATCTTTTATCTAAGCTAATTTGTCTTTCCTTCAGAGACCATCAACATTTCCCAAAGACCTTCAATTTACACCTAGCACAAGTCACCCAGAGATACACAAAAATGAAGCCCTTGACAAACGCAGTGACTTAACCCCCAGATGCCCAAAGACCACAAGAGAGAAACTTACAGAATTGTCTTTCACAAGGAGAGCACAGCACTGGATCCCAGCCATCAACATCTTGTGTGGGTTCCAGGCCACAGAATCGGCCCTATTGTTTAAACAAAAGGACAGAGTAGGGAGAGGATTCAGTTAGTTTCTACAGGGACTAGAATACTATCATCATCAGCATCTACATTCAGTACTTACACACAGTTTACTATTCTACGGAATTCCTTGTCTGAGTGGTTTAAGGAATTTGAAGGGGTTTTACTGGTTTATTTAAGCAAAACAATTACTTTGGACTAAGTGATATTTTGAAAATAGGAAAAAAGAGATCCCTTTGCCTGATAAGTTGGCTGTACAATGGGAAACTACATTTACCTGTGGATGCCATGCAGAAGCTTGCGGTGCTTCCTTGACATCAAAGCTGAGCCACCCCAAGAAGCCTGTTGAGATATTTACAGAACCAAAGCAATGTTATTTCAATGTTGTTTACCATTGGGCTGTCGTAGAAAACCTTCAGTGACCTCGATCTGCATTATTTCATATTTTATGTCATGTTAACCAATTTGTACCCCAGGAAATTTTGATCACTGAACCTACTCGGGCAACCAGAACCTCATCACAATAGATGGGCCCCCACTGACCCTTAGAATTACAAATTTGCCCATCATAAATTTGAGCTATGTGTGGATGAAGAGGTTCAAAGTCCATGCCCTCTTGAAGCTTAGACTCTAACACAGCATCTTCACAATGCTAACATTTTGCGATCACAGCGTATGATGAAACATGGGCTAAGGACTAGCATTCTACATAATGAACAAGGCATGTTACTAACAAGGTGGATAGATAAAAGGCCAACTAGGATGGGTTAGGTGGAAATATCTGTTAATGAAAAATTAGATCAATTTAGCCAAATGGCTTTCAGAAATACCTGCAAATGAAACTGGGACAAATGAGAGGACAAGCTTGGGACATAAGTTATTCACTGGAGAAGTAAATTTTGAGCAAAGGAGAGGGGAGCCCAGATGAAATCCCATAGTCAACAGGTCTGGAGCAAAGGGAGAAGAACTGATGTAAGAAATACAAAAGTCAGCATGCTTCTTGAAAATGGAGCAGATATAAATTTTAATTTGTAGGATAATAAAGGATGACTGCAGTGAGAGAATTTGAGGGGACTAGCTTGAGCTGTACTGAATACTTCCCAAGCTTTTTTTTTTTTTTTTTAATCTTAAAGCATTCCGTTACGAATGGAGTTATGATCACTTCCACTTTTTATAAATTAAGTTCAGAGGTGTTCTGGTAAATTGTCCAAGTTCTCACTGATGACAGAATCAGATAGGGGATTCAAAGCCCATTCTCTTGTGATAACATCATGTCTTAAGGAAGATGATAATTTCGCCAAACTGGGGAGTATAGCATGTAGAATGAGGATGACAGAGATGATTTTAGGCAATAGGTGAGTTCAGGAGTCACTTAGGATGTAGCAAATTCTATTTTTGGCTATGGAATTTAAACGCATAGGTAGACCTTAATATCATTTAGAAGTGGCAAGAGTGTGTGCACCATAGATATGGAAGATAAATGAAGTAGCTCCATGATCCTCAGTATTACAAAAGCTGGTCCTGTTGGTAGCTAATAATGAGAAAGTATAGTACAAGTAACTTTTGTGGCCTTAAATCCCACTTAAACTTTCATTGACAGCTGAGTCTAGGGTAAAGTGAATGAGTCAGTAGGGTACATAATTCAAGGAGGGTCTCGGAACTGGAGTCTTGCATGCCGTAAGAGTGAACACTGCTTAAAAGTTTGAGCCTGTGAACCCCACTAGCCTCATATTAGCACCAGCCTTGATCCCATGGACTAGTCTCCAACAACTCCATGGGATCTTCGGAGGTTTTTGACCTGTGATGCGTTTCAACAGTGTCATGTGTTCAAATACCAAAGATTCCCAGGTAAAGGGTTAGTAACTGGGTGTTGTCAGATTCCCTTCCTGCTGCATTTCCCCCCTTGCTTGGATTCACAATGGACCATGTGCAACTAAGGCTGATGGCAAATACCTTCAGCATCTAGGAAAATTTTATCCCAGCCTGCAACTGAGGATCTCCAGATCTGGATCTGGAGAACTTGGTCCTTGCAAATATTAAGAGGAGTTACATACCACATTTTTCTTGGCTTTTATTACATACCCTAAATCCGAGATTACCTACTTCTCTGACTTTTTATCCCCCAACCTCTCTGAGAACATATCGGTGACTACTACAGGAAGGATTAGTCCACTGAGCCACACACATGACTTGCTCACCATTTCCATCCGCCTAATATCCCAAACTTCTACTCCTTCATGTCCCCTGAGCTAGCCTCTGCCTACTCTCCTCCAAAAAGGTAAATAATCTCCCAATTCTAGGGAGCTGGATTTAAGTTTTGAAATCACAGGAACTCTTTCAAGGCATTAGTTTACCACTTTACAAAGTACTTTGGCAGGGTTAGAAACGGCTCATCCAAAAACGTATTCCTCCAAAAAAAAAAAAAAACCCCATATAAATGCCCTACTACTACAATTCGCTTCACTATAATTCCCACTCCAGAACTTGTGAAATTATCAAACCAAACACCTAAACGATGAAGGGGCTTGGCTTTCCATCTCAATAGATTGTCATTATTAAGCTGTTACTATGTGAGGCACCACGGTATACCAGTTTACATATTTGTCTTTAATGAGTTAACAAAGTAGTAGGACCACTCCTGAAACAGAGGTGAAGACAGGAATGGAACTGAGATTTGGCAGTCTCTAAAGCCCAGGATTTTAAATACATCTGCTGCCTTCTATGGGACTTAGAATGAGAATGGGTGAGAGAAGAGGAAGCTTTGTTGGGAATGAGGCTTTCTATCAGCTACAACATGATATAAAGAGCTAGACCAGTCCAACATTCTGCTCTCAGACAGAAGCTAGCATAACAATTGCCCTCACAAAGGAAAAACAGTACTGGAGGCGAAAGAGTCTAATAAAACTAGTTTGTCTTACTCAAATTAAAAATGCATTATAATGAACCAAATAGAAGACACTATCAAATGTAAGTATCCCCATTTTTTTGTGTGTACTAACAAAGTTGACATCAAAATACAAGTTTCAGAGAGGTTAAAAATTTTTCTTAAATAGGTGCATCTTAGAATTGATAAATATGGTATGAATGCAGGACACCATGGTTTCATGGTTTTATTGAAAACCCAGAAGAACAAGTAAATGTCATTTCATTTTTAAAAAGAGATAAAATAAATAGCTTCTAATATTTTAAAGCTTTAAAATACCTTTTAGATGATTTTCAACAGGTCAAAGCAATTACTGCAATGTAAATTTTCTCTTTAAAATTAAAGTACCTATGACATACGAAGTTTCTTCAAGACAAGCAACATGTTCCTGTAATATTCTATTGATTTGACACCCACAATAACAAAGGATGGGTAAATGCTGTCTTTAATAAGCCAGGTAGGCCGGTGTCAAATTTAATACTGCAGGCATTTGCCAGAGGCATGCTATGGACAAATAGGATAATTTGCTGTGTTTTACATATTCCCTTATAAAGATGTTTTCTTCAAAGACTTGACCTTGAATTTTTGGAAAGCCAAAAGATCTTTTCATTCATACTTAGAAATCACAATTTTCTCTAAGCCTCATAGATCTCTTAATGTCATCCCCAATTTACGAGCTTCTGTAGTTACTGTTTTACATAGACTATTTACTGCATTTTATACAAACTACGTAAACTAATCCATATTTGATGTTTTTTTATGAGTAAAATATTTAAGTATAACTGCTGATGTGTTTGATTTTTTTCCCCTTATTTCCAGTTACAAAAATGCTCATTATTATCTTTTAGGATATAATGTATTGTTATGCTCCTAAGTCATCAATAAGATATAAGTTGAAATATGAACAGATACCAATGATAAAATCCCATTAAGAAGTCACAATCTACCTGAAAGATTGCCATTGGCATATTAATAGAGGCAATAACTCCAGTGAGCTTTATACTATTGCTTTTACCAAATGTTAATATACAATTAATGTAAACTTTGAATCGTATCACACCGTACTATGTGATACGATTTGAAACGGACACATTGAAAGCACAAAATCATCTAAACTACAAAATTACGTGTGGGTATATCCCTCAAATACTGTTTCCTTTTGTTCAAGTCAAAAAATACTTTTGCTAAAGAGGATCTGAAACTGTCACTTACCAGAGGAAAGCTCCCAAAACACCATGTGCAACTGTCTCTTCTTTGGTTAGAATCAAACTAACTCCTGGTTTCACAAAGTTTTTAATTTTAAAGAAAATTAAGCTCAACAAAAGTTTAGTTGGCTGAATTCAGTATTCTAACCCTGGATAAGTAGAATTTTTAAAGTTACCTTTGATTTAAGGATATGTGTATTTTGAATAACCCCAGAACTTACAAAGTTAAGAAAAAATGCAATCCTTAGTTAGAAAATGAGTATATTATCCCAATTCCCCTCAAATAATTCTGATTCAGAGAAAACTTGCATTTGTTACAGCATCCAATTATGTAACATAGCTTTTTTGCATTTTCCAGCTGTTTGAAATCATAATTTTAGAGCTAGAAGATAGTTTACAGCCCACATCCACCATCCCCGCCCCCCTTTACAAATGAATAAATTGAAACCCAAAAGGCTTAAGATCACAATAAAGAAGAGGCAGATGAGAATCTCAAACCCAAAGTCTCTGGGCTCCCTAATCCAAAATGTGTCCATTACACCAGCCTGCTTCAATGACAGTAGATTCGAGGACCAAAGATGGTTCACGGGAGTGGAGAAAGTGAAATGGAATCCAGAAAACTAAAAATTTACATGAAGTCTTGGAATCTTCTTTATAGTTTACAGAAAATGGCATACTTATTTCCCCCAGTTTGAAATACATACAAATAAAACTGTTGGGGACCCCACATCTAGTTTGAGAATATAAAAAGGTTCATACCAAGGCTACAGACAGACTAAAGGTTAAAAAGGTATGTACACATAGATGAACTTACATCCACATGAAGCCAGAGGCTGTGCCTCTCACAGATGTCTGCTATTTCATCCAGAGGGTCAAAAGCTCCCAACACAGTTGTACCAGAAGTGGCACAGACAAGAAACGGTGCTGCCCCCTGTAAGAAGGATTCACACATAAATTGTCACCATCACCACTTAAGTTTGTCCGGTAATAGCTGGGAAAATATGAAGAGCTATGCAATCGGAGTTACTTCGTTTCTTTGGAGATAGTCATTGAGTGTTTTTAAATGTCAATATGTGGCCTCTTGGCATTATAAACATATTAAGGGAACTTAGAAAATGCAACAGCTAAGTGACATTTTGTATGATTCCTAATTTCTTCCTGAAAAAATACATTGAGCCTCTATTGTGCCATCACTGTCATCTTCTCAAAAAAAAAAAAAAAAAAAAAAAAAGCTGAGCTCCAGGAGTTAAACCATGCATGCCTGTTTGTCTCTTTGTAAAGTAAGTGCAGTTATAAAACAAATTTAGAAGGATGTACTCTAAATTTGGATGTACTCGGATACAAATTGAGCATCAGAGAAGAAAAGGCAACCTCACTGGGGATACATTCTCCAAAATCGGTGCTGCAACAGAGGAATCCATTGGCATATGCCGGGAAAAAAATCTATGTCACTCCTACCATAGTTATTCCTCCTCACAGAGCTGATGACTGCATCTTGTGGAGTGAACAGGTGCTGGTGGGAAATAGAAAAGGGAGAATGTGGGTGTGCACACACAGATGAATGGTTATCTTGGTCAAGCTAGCCACACCCTTTGTTCCCATTAAAGAACTCTATGCCAACCAGATAGAAGAAGAGTATATGAGGTGTTTCCAAATGGGTTGCTCCCCAAATGGTGGCAGATATGTGTTGCTTGCTGTGCAGGTGCCCTGCAGGAAAACTTGTAGACAAATGTGAGGGTGAGGGGAGCAACTAGAATACTAAGATTGTAGAGCACCTGAGAAGTAAGTGACAAGAATGTTTATGGCCTCTAGAAGTTTGCTTTCTCCATTTAGCAAGAAGCCATTTTTTCCACTTAGTTTTATCATAAAGTGCATTCTCAATGCAATACATTTTTAAGTCCTTTAATGCCAGGATTGTTGTTTGAACCAAACTCATTCCAATTCAACTGACTTTTGACAGACGTTATTTCTCAATGGAAAGTGGGACAGAGCAAAAATATTTGGTTCACATCTCTGAATGGAGATCTATACAGCTTACACCTATAGCAAATCCATTTGCCGTCTTGGGAGACAGCTGTGGCAAATAGAATCAATCCCATCTACCCAAAACTTTTAGAGCCAGGTCAGTAGGTGACAGAGTCCCAGAGAAATCAAAGGCTTTGAAAATCCTTCCCTATATTCAACTACTGATGACTATGGCTTTATCATACCAGTGATCTAAAGGAAGTAAGACCAGCTTTACATCAATCATTAAAAGCAATAGAAAAAGTAATTTACTAAAACCATTTAAGGTGTCTTTAATGATTGGGCTTTTTCTCATAAACTGTATGACATCCTGACAGTCATAAGAAAATACCTTTGCAAGCTATTATAGTCTATTAATGAGTTTTCTTCACCTTTTAAAAGAGATCTCACTATAAATACCAGGCCTAGAAATTAAACTTTTGCAATCTGGATTTAACCTTCCAGATTCTCTTCCCCATATCTCATGCTGTCAATGAGAAAATTCAGTAGGAACGTTATTGATTGCATGCTGCCAGTGAGCTGTATTGTCTAAGAAAGTTTGTCATTTCCAACTCATAACTCTAACAAAAATGTCTCTAAATATTCAGTGTTCATCCTAGTTGGAGCGTGTCAGCACTTCAGAACATCTGATGCTTCGTGGTTTTCATCTATGTAATGACATCAAGAAAAGGTCACTGTGTAACAGTTTTTCAATGGATTGTCATAGGCCAGGGAGTTGAATCCCAGCAGGAAAAAAAAGGTGGTTGATGTATTCTGTACATCCGAAACAATATACAATATAAGTTAAAAGCTTGAAACGAAACAACTAGGACTGAAGCTACTGAGAAAAATGAACCATCATCATGTATTTTTATCGCAGAATGGAGGCAAGGTTTGTCCTTGGTGAATCCAAGCTCAAGTATTAGCTGACTTGAAAGAAAACTGAGGAGACATACCAACTCTAACCCCATTGTCCTACTTTTACATGTGCCTAAAGCAATTTTTACTTTTCAAAAACTTATTTTGAGTTCTCAACTTTAGTATTATGTCTGTTTCATGTACTTTCACTATCAAAACACAGTTGAGCAACAAAAATGATAATGACTGGAATAAAACCCTCTGCTAGAAACATGAATTCTTAATGTCACTAAAAAAAAATTGGATTATCTTTATGGGATGCTAGGCAACAAACTCACTATTTTAAAAATAAAGGGGAAAGAATAAGATGTTTATCCTGTCTTGCCTGTGCAGTATTTCCTTAGGGAAAGAAAATAGGGAGGAGGGATATTTTTCTTTATAGTAATATAGTAAAATGCCTGGCAAGGAAGGAAGGAGAGAAGGAATTAGAACATCACTTAATGAAATAATGGGTCTAGACAACGATCATCAATGGCAGCAAAATCCATGAAGTGAGAGGCCGATGGAGGGTATTATGTTGGATGGACTGACAATACCAGACTCTACCAATCAATATTGTTACAAAGAGGGCTGGGCGCGGTGGCTCACGCCTGTAATCCCAGCACTGGGAGGCCGAGGCGGGCGGATCACGAGGTCAAGAGATCGAGACCATCCTGGTCAACATGGAGAAACCCCGTCTCTACTAAAAATACAAAAAAATTAGCTGGGCATGGTGGCACGTGCCTGTAGTCCCAGCTACTCGGGAGGCTGAGGCAGGAGAATTGCTTGAACTCGGGCGGCGGAGGCTGCAGTGAGCCGAGGTCGCGCCACTGCACTCCAGCCTGGTGCCTGGTGACGCAGTGAGACTCTGTCTCCAAAAAAAAAAAAAAAAAAAAATATTGTTACAAAGAGACACAAGATGTCTCCTGATGGCAGGACCCATGAAGACTCCCTGGTTTAAAAAAACAAAAAAACCTCCAACTTAAATCTCATTGAATCACAAGATCTAACTGCCAAATTACAGAAAATAAAAAGAACAAACCAGGATGGTGCAGAAAAGGGGAGCAATTAAGGTCTCAAATTCATGATGCAATCTGCAAAAATCTATAATGTGGAAAACTTGACAGGACAAAGGACCTGATCTTTTCAACAAATCAATGGTTGGGAGGGGGGGAGAAGGAGGAAGTTATAGATCAAAAGATCAGAAAACATTTGCAAGTGACATATCAACCGAATACAATTTGTGAACTTTATTAGAATCCTTAATCCAGAGAGGCCAACTATTTTTTTTTTTTTTTTGTAAAGGCAATGGGGGAAATTTGAAGACTAAAGATTTGATATTAAAAATTAAAACTATGGTATTTTTGTAAGCAAGTACATATCCTTCATAAATAAACTATTTATAGATCAAATGATATATCTGGAGTTTGCTTCAGACCCATCTAGTAGTGGTAGGGGGAGGGTATGTGGTACAGATGAAGTAGAAGCATGAGCTAATGACTGTTGATTATAGAATGGGTATATGAACACTCAAGATATCAGTCTCTTGGTTTTGCGTGTTTTGATTTTTTGGGATACATTTAAATTTTTTGTCATGAGAAGTTTAAAATTTAAGAAAAAGTGGGGAATAGAGAACAGAAAGGAGAAATAGGGAAAGAAAAGACAAAGAATGACACAAATATTCCCCACCAACAAGCATTAATGACATAATGCAAATTATTTTTGATAGGAGTTTGTGTAGAAAGAAATTAAACTAGAAAACTATCTGGTTCTCAGCAGAATGAACTTACAAGTTGTTACTCAGAATTATACCCAAGTCAAAGAAATCTGATAGTGTAAACTACCAGATATCAAGTTCACTTGTTACTGGAATGGTTTAAAAAAAAAAAAAAAAGGGACACACCTGAAGTCAATACATTTATAATGCAGAAATTTTAAGCCAAATATTGTGATCTAGCATTCCCCAGGACTAGATGATTTTTTATGAAAATTTGAAACAAAGTAAAACAGAACTGTAATATTCAAACTTTAAAAAACCCATCCTTGTTAGAGTGTAATGTTAAGTCCTATGAGGATAGATGCACTTATATCCCAGCACAGAAGCCAGGCTTTTCATTTTTCAGTGGTTAACGCCTGACTTTGTTGCTACCTATTGGAAAGTTATCAGAATGGTCTGAAGCTCCATTAGCAGGCAGTGGTGGGATGGGACGGAAGCAGCTGAAGCAGGTGCACCAAAGTTAAGAGGCTTTTGGTCCAAAAAGCAAAATGGTTGACACCCAAATAACACACTTTTTAAAAAAGCAAGTGTTAGGGCCAACCTTGGCTTGAGCACAGCAGATGCCCAGAGCCATGCCTTGCCTTCTCCAACATTTCAGTTTTAATATATTTTAGCAGCTAAGGAAGAAAGGACAGTCTGCTGTTGAACTACTAGACACAGACCCAACAGCGGGTGATAGTAATAGACAGGTTTTGGGTTGGAAGCACCCTGGAAGAATAGGTTGGTCAAGAAATCGGGAATCATCCTGAATGCAGCCCAGAGAAAACCGGTTTGTCCTGCAGATTTCTCAAAGGGAGGTGTTATAAGGAGAGGAGGAGATGCTGGGGTTGTACTGGAGAGGGTGGGTTCAGCCTTGGAGCTTATTCCAGCCTAGAATCCCGAATACAGGTGATTTTAGTGTTTTAATAGGCTCCAGCCTCCTGGGAATAAGAACATCCCGGAAACTCGAGTGAGGAGAGCCAAGCTCTTGGAAACAGAACATCTGTAAATGAGTTTTCCTATTTAATTCCAACATGTTGTCTTCTCTCTCCCACACATAGAAATGGTTTTGGCTGTTCGCATTCTCTCCTTGCTATTCTCTCTCTCAGGTGCTCGCGTGCTGCGCACAGGGACACACACACGTCCGTACATTCTGTCCCTCTTTCTCCCCTCTCACCTCTTTTCTGGCTTGCCAGACTTTCTTCTCCAGTTCCTCAGGTATCATTTTACCTCTAAGGGACACAGATTTGAGACTCGAAGTTATGTTTAGTAGTTAACAGACAACGATACTGCTTTATAAACCACATGTGAATTTTTCCCTCCACCCACCAGGCTTCCGGATCCTGTCCCCATTACCTTCCATCTGTTTCCACAAAGCAAACATTCTCAGTGCCAATCCCAAGAAAAGAGGCTGCCTTCTTCATCGAGTAATGACACTGAATTAAAAGGGACAAGGGAGAAGGGAGAGACATGACTACATGGCACAAAAAAAGCATTGCTTATTACAAAAGTAGATGAAAGTTAGTATGGCTGAGCACAATCTTTGGGATATTAGCATAAAAAAGTAATTGAGTTCCTTAGCATAGTAATTGAGAACATTCACTTTGGGGTCAGAGAAACGAGGATTTAACGGCAAGTATTCCAGTTACAGCTATGGAGTCTTGAACAAATAATATACATTCTCCAAGACTCGATTTCCTAATCTTTAAAGGGGTCATGCCAATAATGCCTACTCCATCTGCTTGTGCTAGAATAAAATGGGTTAACAATATATGTAAAAGGCTTAGCACAGAGCCTGGCACATGGAACCAACCAGGACACTGAAGGCTGCTGTTTTCCATGCCATTGAGAAAAAGTTTCTTCTGATGCTACTCATAAGACGTAGTATTAATGGGAACTTAGAATCTAGTCCACTGCTGACTTGAAACCCTCTGAGAGGGCAAGAGTCTCAAAGTTTGCAATCACAGGTTAGAGAGGAATTATTTCCTAGAGCAAACAGTTATAAGTGCTGATCAGACACTTGACCAATCTTTCTTTTTTTTTTTTTTTTTTTTTTTTTTTGAGACGGAGTTTCGCTCTTGTTACCCAGGCTGGAGTGCAATGGCGCGATCTCGGCTCACTGCAACCTCCGCCTCCCGGGTTCAAGCAATTCTCCTGCCCCAGCCTCCCAAGTAGCTGGGACTACAGGCACGTGCCACCATGCCCAGCTAATTTTTTGTATTTTTAGTAGAGACGGGGTTTCACTGTGTTGACCAGGATGGTCTCGATCTCTTGACCTCATGATCCACCCGCCTCAACACTTGACCAATCTTAATACTGAACACAAGACTGAAATTAGACACACAAGAATGTGGCTAAAATCAGAACAAAAGTAATAGACAAACTACTTTACTCAGCTATAGCATGAGTGAAGATAATACATGATCATGGAATTACGTCTGTTCTATATTGCTAAATAGTAGTATGTGCTTTACATTATTGGGCCTTTTCTATACTACATAAAGCTTATAAAATAGCACCCAAACATTGGATATGCCACTCTTCATACATTAGTGGGGACAGGTGGTCGATTCTTTTTCATGCCACAAAAATGAAGGTGCTAAAGGACATTATTGTACCCAAAAAAAAAAAAACTTAGTAATTTGTAGGGATGAATACATTAAAAGAATAGTCATGCCTTCACACTTCACTTGATATATTCCCTCAAATGTGGTAAATTTTTCCTCCTTTTGTCAAGAGTTTTATTGGGAGCTCTTTTTTTAACTCTGTAAAAATAAATGCAGAAGTAACATCAGGAAAAATGAAAGCATTCTAAATAATTTACAAATATCAAATAGGACACATCCAAAATGCCTACAGGATGTTTTCCTTTCAGGTTCTGACAAGACCATATGCATATTGAAGAGTAACAATGCACACGGAAGTATAATTAATTCTCCACTTGCTCCACCAGCCCGTGCCGGTTGGAGGTAACCTGCCTGCCATAGCTAAGGTGACACAGCTCCAGTGAATTATTTCTCACCAGAGAGTTGGGCTCTGGCAACCAGCTATTGATTTCATACTGATAAATGCCAGCCTGCTTCACTGACATCTAACTATAAGGAAAATCACAATGCTCTCCCCCGGAGAAACAGCAAAATACCTCCAACCGATGGATCTGCTGAATAAAAAACTCTTAATCAGAATAAGAATAGTGGAGCTGTCTTTAAGTACCTCAAGGCAAAGTACAACCCAATGTCAATCTGAGAGACAGATCAAAAGTCTAAAAAACTGAAGTTTAAACATCTGAAAGCTTCAGAGAAGGAAGAGAGTCCTGGAAGGGGAACAAAAGGAGAGGCTTCAGACATGCTGAGTAGTTTCAAGGAAAGGAAGAACCCAGAAGGCTGGAATTCAGAAGTAACAACTCTATTTAGAAACAAACAGTGGCTGTTTCTATCACTGGCAAAAGATAAGTCAGTTGTTCTTAGACCCAACCTCCCCATAGGTTTCATAAATCTACAGAAGACGAAAAAAGTCTCAGCGGGTATTCATTTCTATAAAGATAAAATAGCAAGTGCCTACGTGAAAGACAGGATAGAGCTGGAGTTTTACTTTCTGGCTCCCACAAGGATCTTTTTTTTTTTTTTTTTTTCCCCCTATGACCTTGAGCCTCTCGATGGAACTGCTTTCTCCTCAATGTACACTGTGCCCTGGACACCTGGACTCCAGTGCCGACTAATTTGATTCTCAAGTTAACTGGTAGAGAGAACGGGGCATATAAATGTTAGATGTTAAAGCATGAAGAGAGTGTCCAAGGGATGTCTCAGGACACACAGCTGGTTTAATTCCCAAGGAGGCCAGAGCCAGAAGCTAGATAGACTGAACCCAGCCTCATGATCTGCAGGATATCCTGTGAAGCACCTGCTTGCCTTTGGAGAAGACACACAATCACATCCCATCGCAGCTCAGCCTCACCCCTCACCCAGCGACCAGAAGAAAGTGAATGAGGCACCTAGGGGGTGCAAAAGTTAGACATGACCCTGAGACACACCCTGGATGCCTCACTTGCCACTCCTAGCCCCAAGCCTGCTAGAGAGGAGCTAGGCCATTGATCACCGGCCTGGGAGGGAAGTTTCTTTTTCACCCTCACTTTTTAGTGGCAAATCATGATCACTACTTCATGCTAATTCCAGAAGTGATCTGAATTATACAGGAACATTTCTATACACCCAAGGAATTTATATCAAAGTGCAAACCAAGCCATAGATTACTTCTATTTCTCCAAGTCCCTTCTCTTTGATTCCTATTTAGCAGTAGAGAGGCCACCTTGGATATATTGACAGTGCAGAGGTCTTTTTCATGATCTTTGTAGGTCTCTATCAATAGAATTACAATAAAAATCTAAAGTATGCAAGAACACCTTCAGTGGTGGGTACATATATTCTGCATTTGATGGTGTAAGAGAGATGGAGTAATTTGGGTTAGCACAAAAACAGGAAAAGACCCATCTAATAGAACAGTACTAGGCCGTGGATCAAACACCTAACAGAAAATACTGGAGGTGGCCAGGCACAGTGGCTCATGCCTGTAATCCCAGCACTTTGGGAGGCCAAGGCGGGCGGATCACGAGGTCAGGAGATTGAGACCATCCTGGCCAACATGGTGAAACGCCGTCTCTACCAAAAATATAAAAATTAGCTGGGCATGGCGGTGTGTGCCTGTAATCCCAGCTAGTCAGGAGGCTGAAGCAGGAGACAATCTCTTGAATCAGGGAGGTGGAGGTTGCAGTGAGCCGAGATCCCACCGCTATATTCCAGCCTGGAGACCGAGTGAGACGCTGTCTCAAAAAAAAAAATGGGGGGAGGGAGGTAGCAAAAAGACTAACAGAGTTTAAGACTGTTTAGTAAACACAACCTTCTTTAATTCTTTTTTAATAAATTGATTTGTTGTAATAAGTAGTAAAGGCAGTCAATAAAATATGAATTAAAATAGTGCAAATGGTATGACCTGACTCTCTGCGGGAACAGGGAAAGGAATGAGCTTGCAAAGTAGTGTCTCAACCAATGGAGTGAAAATATAAATTCAAGGCTACAGCGTGCTCAAAGTGATGTAATTTTTCTGTGGAATTCACACCTAGTTCTTGGTTTTTCTGGCTCCAACTTCTGCTGGCATGTTAGCCAAGGCCTATATTTTGCCTCTATTTGGAAAATTTTTAAAAACCACTTAGTTCTGGTTTCACAACTACATGAGGTTTCAACTTCCTTTCACTCCCAATTCACCAGCCCCACCTGTTACTGATCTTTCCCAGGCATAATCTTTATTCTAAGCTTCCGTATAATATCGTTCCCCTTTTCATGGTAATTATTCCAGAAAAGAACTCCAGAAAGTTATAAACCAAATAAAGAATGAAAAAGGCAAAAGTAAAAAACCTGAGCTGATGAGCTTTCCCGAGCTTGGAAAATAGCAGTTTGAATGCAGAAGAGACTCTGCATTTATGATCTGCGGGGATCCCTCACACTGAAATATCCAGGGCTGAAGCATGAAGAAGGAAACTCTATGCCATAATACTCCCAAATAATAAAGCATTTTTCCCAGCTGTCTGCATTACCAACCATTCTTCTCTTGGCACAGAAAGAACATCTTATGCAGAAGGGCCTCGACTGGCTGAGTTAACAATCTTGGGCCACATGATTTCTCCCAGGTGCCTCCCTTCGCTCAACTCCCACTTTGTGCTTGGTGCTGAATGAACCAGAGTAAAGGTCAGACGGGGCGAGAGGAAAACATGAGAGTGATCAGATTCTCTCCTACTGAGGAGAAATTAGTGCACCATTTGTCCTTTTGCAATAATAAACTAACTTTTGCACTTAGAAGAAATGATAGATACAGAAAAGCCCAGCTGGAAATAACAAACTCAGATTTTTGTCTACTTCATGGTAGTGATGGGATACCTGGTATTATCTCAGAAGGTAAGAAGCTAAACTCATTCTGCCAGGAACCTGGGTGATAAAGCAGTGGTAGAATGGACGGAGATATCCACTGGAATCACACAAGAATAGGAAAAGTGATCTCTCCCATATAAAGGCTGCACTTAAGCTGTGCTATCTACTAATACCCACTTTGTTATAGCGAGATCATTCTTCTCCTAATATTTTTTAAAAAATCTATTATGTCCCAGACGCTACTTTACATGCAATTACTCACTTAATATTTGCCAAAACTCACTACTCAGTGACTGCTGTGTGGATGCTGGATTTTTCTAATGGCTCCAGCTGTTCACTGTTCCATGTATTCAAACCCTTTGGTGACTCTGCAGCAAGTCCCCCAATAAGGTGGAGTCTTTCTTCTGACATTTTGGATCTGGGCTTATGGATGGGACTTTGCAAGAATATGAGGCAGAAGTCACAATGGCCAGTTCTGAGGCTAGGACTCGAGAGGCCTGCTGTGTTGCCATGTGCCCTTTCATACCTGCACTGTTGCCATGCAGACACACCTAGACTGACCTGCTGGAGAATGAGAGAGACAAGGAGCAGAGGCGTCAGTGGAATCGTCCCAGCTGAGCCACTCATAGATGGGCATAAGCCCGCCAAACCCTAGACGTGGAAGGGGTCCAGCCAAGAGCAGCAAATCTGCTCACTTATCTTAGGCTTATACGTGATAATAGACAGTTAGAGAATGTCAACTGTATATTTGGGGTGATTTGTAGAGCTGATAAACTTATTTTTACAAATTAGGAAACTGACGCACAGAGAGATTAATCAACTTAAAGTTGCTCAATAAGTGATGGAGGTAGAAATGGAATCCAGGCAGCCTAACTCAAAGCCAGTGCACTTACGCACAATCTGACCTGCTACTTTAGTGGAAAGTAAAATAAGATGGAGAACTGTGGCAATGTCTGTGTGTGTGTGTACGTTTTCATTGTTACTGAATATCTTCTTTTCTCTTGAAAGATAAGATATACATCCCTTATATTAGCCAATCAAAGCAATCATTTTACAAGGAAATGTGAGAAGATATAGCTAAGATCCATGCTGTCCATCTAAGTACTAACAAATAAGACACTCAAAAACAATTCAGAGATAGCACTTTCAGATTAAATATTCTTAATGTTGTTACAGACTGTAAATTTTAAATGTAATTATACAAAATTGAACCAGACCTTCAGCATATTAGTCACACGGGGATAGGACAGAATCACACCAGGAGTCCTCAAACAAGCCCTCTTAAACATGCATTCTCAGAAAATCTATATTCAATACCAAGAATAATTTTTACCTCCGCAGATGTGAAAAGGATTAATCTTGGCAACCCAAACAGCCCCTTCTCCTTGATATCGGGATGATACTTGTATCTAGCTAAATTCATTGCATACATGTTGGACACTGAACCACCTGCAAAAACAAAATTAAAACAGCATATTTATAGCACGAAGTTCTAGCTCACGAAATGCTGAATACAGTGGGAGGCATGAATGGCCATGGGAGCTTCAGTCTGATGAAAAATCGCTGGGAAAGTCGCGTGAACACCGTCCTGCTCCCATTACTCTGAGTATTTAATTACATACCCTAATCTCTAATTCCAGAACTTTTATTCTCAGAACAAAAGATGAATTTTGGTTTATTCTCATTCCAGGGTTTTTTCCCAAACCAAAAGTCTCAATCTGTGAGCTCTGGACTTAGGGCCAGTGCCTAGGATGCCATAGTTAATATATTTTTCTGTCTGTCACCTAATCAGTAAAATTGAAATGACACTGGTTTCTGGCTCCAAAAAGGACTCCAGGATAAACAAATGTAATTTGGAAATCTCAAGTAAAATTGATTTTAAAATTTAGACTTATAGCCCTTCCAAACTCCCAGCAGCAAATCAACTCATTTGTGTTAGATATAAATCCTAAACTGTAGGTATCTCATTAGTTAAGTATGTATGTCATTTAGCGTTAATACAAAATATCACTCTGGAGAAAGGCACAAGCTAGATTCTCAAATAGAATTAATATCCAACTTTTTGTCATGTAAATCTGCAAGGAGTTCCTCATACGGATACATTTTTACATGCTTGTAAGGTTGATCTCTAACTAATTGTACTCACCTGGGTTAAATATTCCATCCCCTTCTTTCCAGCCAATAAATTCGATCATTTTCTTCAGAACCGCTTCTTCCACTAACAGAAACACTGGGGACACCTCATACGTATAACTAGATAGATATAAAAAACACTTCACTTCTATGACTGGAGTCAAAACATCCCTTTGGTGTTCCAAGAAATGCATATACAGTTCTATTAAACCAAGTGGCTGCCAAAGCGTAGGCAGTCTTTGGAAATGTATCCATTGAAAATAAGAATTACCCCATTAGTGACAGCCCTAGTCATGGTTGGATAAATGCCAATAGCTGGTGGCCTTAGAGATCTGCAAGCTGTTGCAGCACTCACTTTCAAGAAAAACCTCAATTCCATGAGGAGAGAGAAAGGCAATGCGTTTGCATTCTATGTATTAGCTATGAGCAATGGCCATTTCCCTCTTTGGATGCTTCGAATACTGCTTTGAATGCTGTTGATGGTCAAAGAAACTCCACTGTCATGGTAATCGGGTTTTACCAGATTACTGCCTTGAGTATGCTAACAGTCCCCTCTAGTTATTCTAAGTGGAGACTACTTGACCTGCACCAGGGTTTCCTTTGCTACGCTCTGTCTGCATTAATGAGGAGTGTTCTGTGAGACATCTCTCATGTGATAATTTTACTGCAAAGCACCACCCAAATCCCCTGTCCATGCAGGATGTGTTGCTCTGGGCTGGAACGCTGTTGTCAGAGCATTGGTGTTTTAGCTCCTTTAGAGATAGCCTCAACTGCAGGGAGCCAACTCCTCCGAGGTCACACTCATTCTTGTGGTGGTCTATAGCTGATGACTGACTGCTGGAGAGGTCTGGCTGTCTGGGCTCAACTTCAGACCGCTCTGAGGGGCCACTGTAGTTTCAGAGATCTGCAAGCATTAGGCAAGATTGTCATGGAACCTGTCTGGCAATTTGCCTGCTGTGGCTGCCCGTTCCTGCATCCTCCTCCTCCTTCCCCAGGTCGCCCATGTGGATGCCAAGGGTACTCCTAATCAATGTCCCACTCGCTAAACACCATCTAGAGCAGCTTTCCTGGGAATCTGTTGCAATAGTCACTATGCCTTGTTTGGTAATGTGTATCTTCTCTCTCCAGACAACTTGAGGTTGACTACATATCTATGATCTCCTTATCAATTAAGAGATTACATTAAATTGTATCTGAATAAATGTGTACTGTAAATATGTAAGTTAGGCAGACACATTTAGATGTATAGTGACAGAATTTAATGCAATTATTTTAAAATCTGGAAGGGAAAATTTGGGATTAAGGTATAGTTGATCACCTACGTATCACATACCTATGTGTCAACTCTACAGATACTATGCTGTCTTAAAAATAGGATATCCTGTTTTTAACCATGCTATGAAACCAGAGTATATACACCAAAAGTATGAAAACATGTTTATGTGAACGTGCAAATATACATATAGTTACTTGTTCATAATAAAAAATGTATTAAGCCTGTCTTTGAAAACTGGCTCAATTGTAAACCTAGGAGTCAGCCTGGAGGTGGAGGGGAAGACAAAATGGAACACGCTCATGGGTTGGCATATTTTGAGGGGATGGTTTAGCTTAGCACAATTTAACACTTCTTCAATCTGAAATATTTAGAGATTTTTGAACTTAGGAGTTAGAAAACCTGGGGTATACAAGAAAAGATTGAAAAATATGTAATTTTACTGTCTCTTCTGACTTACCCTCGCTGTAACTCGTTGTAACCTGGTATCTGCTCTCGTCACTCCATCAAAACATCCCTAAAGTTGCCAGTGACGTCCACGTAGCTAATCCAGTGGACGCTGGTTAGGCCCTGAGTCGAATATTCAACAACATGTGACACCAGGCACACTCCTCGTGGCTGCCACAGTTATCCTTTTGTTTTTCCTTCTGTTCTCACCACTGTAAGCTAACCCTGCTGCTCCTAACCATTAAATGGTAGACGTCTTCAAGGCCCTGTTTTGAGCCCTCTTTCCCCACTCTATACTCTGTCTCCTAGGACGTGGTATTTTATCTTGCCTTCCCATTAAAATCACTTGTTGAACTTTGTAAATATATCAATGCATGGGACACACCCACAGAAATTCAGATTTAATTGGCCTGGGTTGGCACCCAGGTATCAATACATGTTTCTAAAATTCTCGAGTGATTCTCATGAGTAGTCAGGGCGGTGAATCACTGACATAGGGAATCTCATCCACGTCCACCATTTCAATTACCATCATGTTACCGATAACTCTTAAATTTATATCTTTCATATAGACATCAGAATTCCAGGCCCATGTATTTCTCAGCTTAGTTCATATGTATTCCTGGATATTTTAAAGTCATCGCAAACTCAAATGCCCACAACTGGAAATGGAATGCTTGCTCTTGCCTCCTTCACTGTATACTTGAAAACTGGTTCCCTCTCCCAGTGTTTATTTCTGAATGAAATGACTATGAACCCAGCTATGAAAGCCAGAAACCCAGACATTGCCTCGGAAACCACCTCCCTCTTATCTTTTTCAAGATGTGTATCCAGTCCTTTGTTTTATTTTCTGAACATTCTTTGCTGCTCTATTCCTACCTCTTCCCTCCAAGTCCAAGCTACTTTCCTCTCTCACCTGACCGAAGAAATGCCTTCCTAATGAGTCCCCTGCAACCTACCCTTCGTATTTTCAGAGATTTTTTTCAATAAGCAAATGGCATCTAGCGATTTAGAAACCTTCAATGGCTTTTTGTTACATTTGGAATGACTCATAAACATGGTCAACTGGGCCCTATATATCTGCCTCTTATTTCTCTCTCTCGTCTTATTTTCCACTACAGTCCCTGTATAACTGAGCTATACCCACACTGACCTTTCAGTTCATAGAGAATGTCATGCCGTCTCCTGCCACAGGGCCTTTATCCATGTCATTCCATCTGTTTACAACTCATCCCTCACATTTTTACCTAATAACGGTTATTCTCCAACTGTCACCTTTACAGCACGTACTTTCCTGAGCTCCCAACTAGGAAAAATTGCCCCATTCATATTAACACTTAGAACAAGGTGTACTTTTCCTTCAGATGAGTTTGGATTTTACAAATTATTTTTGTGGATCACTTCAATTAACATTTTTTCCACCAGATATTATGCTCCATGAGGGCAGAGTCAAGGTTTATTTATATTCAATATATCTATCACTTAGCACAGAAAAGGGCTTTTCATGCAGGTACAAATACAAAATTGCCTGATCAATTTTCTCATCTGTTAAATGGAGATGCTAATAACTGCCTTTTCCATCTCACGGTACCACTATTTAAATCAAATAACTATTGGAATATTGATAAGCATCATAAAACTATTCCATTATTTATGATGACACTATGAGAAAGAAACCATTAAATAGAAATTTTTGAAACAAAATTTCATCTCCTTAAGTCTCTAATCCACGTTTGGTGTAAAATTTCTGTAGCATGGTACTTACACACTGGGATTTAGTGCTTCGGTCATAAATCGGGCCACCAAGGAGTAATAATCAAGTCCAGCATACAACTGGTTGAAAAATCTTGGGTGGTCTGTAAGTTTAAAACAGAGTGTTCATCTATGCAGCAAAAAAAAAAAAAAAAAAAAAAAAACCTGATACAGCATTAACATAAATGAATCTTTCAGAAAACGAAAGCAGACATGCACAAAAGACTATATACAGTGTAATTCCATTTATGACATTCAAAATCAACAAAGCTATCTAAGGAGATAGAGGTTAGAAATCTAGGTACTTTGTGGAAATAATTATGGATTGGGAAGGAGCTTCAGAGAGCCTCTGGAGTGCTAGAATTGGTCTATATCTAGATCCAGGTGATGGCTCCATTGCACAGCTATGTACAAATTCATACTGGACATGAGATTTGTGCAATTGATTGTAAATTACCTCATTCTAAAAAATATTCAAAACAGCATTATACACAAGGAAAACCATATTGAAGACCCACTTCAGAGCCCTTGCCTCTACTGATCAATGTTTCTAAGTAAATTCTGAGTTGTCTCTTAAGAGCTTTGATTTACCTGCCCCTCTTTTTCACAGCCTAGACCCAAACCAGAACGCTTAAGTATTTTTTGAACACTGGATCACAGGGTACTGCCTTTTTTCTGAAAATATCAATATTAACTTCTCTCACTTCATATACATTCTGCTGACAACAGAGTTCACCCCAGGCTACGGCAATGAGCAGCCTTCTCATTTTTCAGATTAGACCCATGCGACTGGCAGTATGTAGATGGAGTAAGACATGACTCATCACGCGCTTACGTACACCTATGATTCAATTTGCTTCAAGGCAATCGCCTTTAAGACACATCTCATTCCAAGTTTAATTTTTTTCCCCTCATATAAAAGGTCTCATAAAGGTTATTGGCTTTACACCATGTGAATAATCACACCATACACCCAGCTAACTGGCTTGATAGTCTCGATCACAGAAAGCTCAGCATGACAGAACAAAGAGGCAGCAGTCTATTTCTACATTTGAGTATTTGGAAATCATTTTATCTGGTGACCTCTCATTACAACTTTACAGCATCTGGTTTTAGTTTATTAGGATTTTTTTTGTCTTTAAGGGTTCAATAAACAAAAGTCTCAATCTTTTCGGCTAAAACATAAAAACTTCCTCTGATGTGGCAAAAATAAAAGGGGGCTACAAGTAATTTTTAATAAAATTTTTTTTTGTTTGTTTATGATTTCCATGGTAACTTTATGGAAAATATCCAGTAAACTGAAAAATCTACTGCATTAAATGTCATTCTACACTTCTGACATGCACTCTAATAAGATACATATCTCTGCTTTTGAAATGCTAACTGGGTTTTTGATACATACACCAGACTTTCCCAAGGGAATATAATCCAATTTTTAGCCAGAATTTTATGTTCTTTCCACTAAATTTAGTCCAGTGCCAGAATTTACAAAGTAATGCCTGTATGGTCTTAAGCACTAGATTACCTTTACATCATACTGAGAAATATTTTGGAAGGTTATTCTCCCACTTTTGAAACTTGTTCACTGGGTGAACAGGATATCAACAGGTAAGCTGGAATGGGGCCTCAGTGTAACATTGACATCCCATCACTGCATGTACAGAGATCGCATAGTTAGGACATCACTGTGAAATAATTTCAGCAAAAACTTAGAATGTATTCATTTGCCTTATCCATCTAAAGGTTTTTACTTTTTGATTCTGCCAGATTTGATCAAGTAGTTTGGCAATTACCAATATTCAAGAGTTAATCAGTGTCTTCCAAATAAATGTATTTCTGTTCATATTAAAGGTATCTTTTGAATTACTTTTTGCATACTCCAGGCCATCAAGATTTTAAATCCCTTACCAAATTTATATAATCAAAATTCCATTTGCCAGTTTGGTCTAACATAAGAAATAAATAGCAGTGATAATATATGCTCTTGATTACAAATAGTACGAGGGTTGGCAAGGAGATGAGGATGTTTACATACAAACCAACAGTTTTCCTAGCAACTTATCTTTGGCCTTGGCAATGAATCTGGATTAGGGATTAAAGGGACCATTGCAAAAACATCAGAACCACTAAGTTTTTTATCCAGATTTCTTATTCCATAAACATTGCTATGCTTAGCTTGGAGAGGTAAATAAATGCTTTACAAACATAACTTGTCAGAGGTACAGATCAAGGAAACAAAGTTCTTACTAGTTTTGACGCTATAGCGTATGACATCCCGGCAGAGTTCCAACAGTCTACGTGGTGGCTCGCCCGAGTCCCTCATCTCCAAATCAAGAAGCTGTTTCAGTTGTTCAGGAGGCCTCCATTCACACACCTGGAGATTCAACCGTGACACACAGTACCCACCACAGGTATTGAGAGGATGTGAGAATCATGGACTCTACAAAGCTTCCGGGCTGTGGGAGATTTAAACATGCCACTATAGTTCAGACTAAAAGACCTATGACAGTAATGTGGATGTTGAGGGGACAGATGAGGGGCACCATCCTAGATTCACAAGGTTAAGGTAGATTTCCTAGAGATGCCGATATCTAAGTTGTTACACAGAGTAAGAGTAGAGTGAATCAAGCAAAGCTTAGGGGTGTGGTAATACAAGGGAGGTTCTAGATGAAAGTGACAGAAGTAACAAAGATCAAAACTAAAGAATAAAATCAAAAGTTTAGAACCTCTGGCACATCTGAAAAATCAGGTAAGTTTGGCATGGCTAGAAGATGGATTTTTGAGAAACGGAGAGGGAATAAATCGGGAATAGTGTAGTTTTCTCTCTGCCTGTACCCTGCCTTACGCGGTCTGCTGTCAACCTAGCAGGCAGAATGACGCTCCTAAACAAGCCACGCCCATTCCTCCATTCAAATACATCCGATGGCTCCCTATTTCTTTCAGAGTAAAAGTTGAAGTCCTTACAGAGACATAAAACGATGCTTTATGATCTGCTCCTGGTTTCGTTTTTTCTCGTCTCATCTGGGACTGCTTTCCTTCTGGCTGACTCTGCTCCTACCACCCTGGCCTCCTTGCCGTTCCTTAACCACGTGAGCGATGTTTCCTTACTGGCGTCTCTACACTGTCTGTGCTCTCTGCCTAGAAGGCTTTAAAAAATATCCTTATAACTACATCCCTCACTTATTTCAGAGCTTTGCTCATAAGTCACCTTCTCAATGATGGCAATCCTGACTCCCTTACCTAAAATGAAAATCTACCCATCACCTCTAAATCCCCCTTAACCTTTCCCAGTATTCCTTTTTCCAAAGCACTCACCACCCTCTAATATACTGTTTATCATATTCTACATAATCTCCATACAAGCAGATGTCGGTCTTTTTGCTCATTGATCCCAAGTGAATACTACAGAGTGTACATATAATAGTGCTTAATAAAGATGGGTTGAATAAATAGATTAAGGCTCAGGTCATAATGGGCTTTATGTGACATGTTAGAGTTTGAACTTGGCTCTAAGCCATTTAAATGTTTAGAAAGGGAATAAAAATATTTGTGTTTGGGGCAATTGCTTTAGTTGTTATGTGGAGATTTCAAATAAAATTGGATATAAAGTTAACTTTAATAAACCAGGCAAGAGAAGGTAAGGATCTGGATGAGGGTCAATGCTGTATGAATTAAGTATCTAGTTTTTGGAGATATTTAAAATGCAGATCACTAGAAGTTGAGAATCAGTTAGATTGTGAGGATGAGATGAATGAGCCAGGGATCATCCCTAGGTTTTCAGCTGGGACACAGATTGGATGGCAGCAATGGGGATAGCAGGAGAAGGATCTGGTTAGGGGTGGTATGGGGATGAGTTTATGAGAATGTTTAGAACAAGGCACCTTCAGAACATCCAAAAGTTGTATAGCAGTTGATCCTGAGGTTCTTGTAAAAGATTGAGGACGGAGCTCCAGGGATATACTATAATAAGGCAACAGTAGATGGTGTGGCTCAAACTACAGCAAAGAAGAGAGGTGCAGAATCTTTCTGGGCATCACCAACACTTGGGAATGGGCAAAGGAAGAGGAGCCTGCCTGTACTGTGGAGGACTTCACAGAGACGGAGATTCCCAAGAGTTTAGTGCTACCATCAAGAAGAAAATGCTTTAGGCAGGAGATGCTCACCACTGTCAAATACTGCTAAGAGGCCAAATTAGATAGACTGAAGTGCTCATGGGATTTATCAACAAGGGTGTTCTTGGCAAGAGCAGCTTGACTTAGAGAGGAGGTGGGGGCGGAGGCCAGATTGCTTTGAAGTGAGGATGTAGGAGGTGAAGAAATAGAAGGAGGGAGGGAGTATAGATAATCTCTATAATTTTGGCTATGGAGGGGAGGAGAGAGGGAAGTAGCCAGGGAGTGAAAAGACTAGGAGGAAATATCAAATTGTGCAAGTAGGATGAAATTAAACTCTGATGCTGTAACTGTGACAGGCAGAGGTAAATTGGAAATGCCTGAGACAGTCAAAAGGAATGACTGCTGGTGCATTCAACAACATGGATGAATCGCAAATGCGTTTCGTTGAGGGTAAACAGAAAGACTCAAAGACTCTGATTCCATCAACATGACATTCTAGAAAATGCAAAAATCATAGGGAAAGAAAAAAGATTGTGATTTCCAGGAGCTTACAGGAAAGGGGAGGATTGATTAAAGAGGGGGATAGAATAGTCACAACTATTTTGATGAAGATATAGAACAGTTCCATCATATCGTAGTAATAGTTACGTAACTTCTCAAAACTCAGAATTTACCCAAAAGGGGTACATTTTTCTGAATGTTTAAGAACTGGCTGATGAAGAATTTTCTACTAAAGAAACTAGCAGTGATCATCGCAGGAAGCTTGGATCTGTATCTGCAGGCTACCTTTTAATGGTGCTTTGTTGGATCTCGAATGAGGCAGGCTAAGTTAGTGGTATCAAAACTTCACCTCCTTCCCCCAACTCCAGCATAGCTTTCAATCCACCTTTCGGTGGGTAGCCTGTACATCTACGACAATATGGTTGATTCTCTGGTTCCTTAATTGACTACTTAGGACCTCAAGATCTTCCCCTTCTCATTTTTTTTTTTTTAGTCCTCTATATGAGCCCTTCTTTCCAGGCAAAAAAGGTCCCCTTGCTGTGTTAAATACATCTCGTCCTTGTGCAATGCTCTTTCCATTATTGACCTTCCTGATTGCTTCCCCTAGAAATGAGTACCCTAACCCCAACCTTTCTCTTCCCCTGCCACCAGCCCTCAAGTGTCTCACTTGCCTTTTACCTTCCACATCTGAGCTCAAAGTACCTGCTTTTGTGTGAAATCCCAAAAATCTGCTCCAGTCTAAATGCATTTATAACATTCTCACTGGGAACCCTGCTGTCTTTTCTAATGAAAACATATCCTTCCAATTAGATTATAAATTCTGTTCAGAGCTGGGCCTTTAGTTTATTTTTCTTTATATTCTCTAGGGCTGAATATAAAGCCTTACTCATAGCTAATACTCAGTTAATATTTAATGACTGAATAAAGGCTAATAAAAACCTGCCAGAGGAGCAGCATACTGCAAAGTAAAGCAGGTCCAAAGTATCTCACAAGTACAGATAAATTACGTAATTAAATATACTCTGGATGAATAAGAAACACCATCAGGATTTTACCTTGAATATAACTATTCCAAGTTCATGCATCCATCTATTTTCCTATTCATTTTCCCACAGGCATGTGATCAAAAAGGCAGAATAAATCACCTCATATTTTTAAAAATATTTATTTCTAACTAATATAACTGAAATAAAAATTTCTTCCTTATATCCATTTGTTGATAATCGAACTCCAACATGAAAACCAATGTGATAAAGGGTAATTCAGTAATTTCTAAGAGGCATATGGAGTAGTTAAGAGTGTAGACTGTGAAGTGAGACTGCCTGGATTTTAGTCCCAGCTCTGATGCTTGCTTGTGTATAACCTTGGGCAAGACATTTGACCTCTTTGCGCCTGACTTTCTTTCCCAGCTCTTAAATGGGGGTAATAAATAGTATCCGACTTTTAGTGTTTTTTTTTTTGAAAGGATTAAATACATAAGAAGTTAGTCCCTAGAAAATACGATGTACTCTTAAGAGTAGATGCCATTAGCAGCAGTTCTTACATCAATTTGAATTGAATTTGAGCCTGAATTTGAAATCTACAACCAGTAGTGGGTACCAGAAAAGGAGTCGGATTTAACCACCTAATATTTCTAGGCTAAATTCAGACAAGCTCCTGATTAGGACCTCAAGATAAATGTAAAATGTTGTCACATCCTTTTCTATCTTTTGCTTGCTTTTCGTGAGTAACTTAAAGAGAGGACCTTAGAAAAGTGCACAAGTCAGATTAGCAGGTTACTTGGCTATGTTATTTCCTAGGGCAGGGAGTTTCATCCCTTTGCTTTACAGCCTTATGTGATTAAGCTGCAGAGTCTCGGCCAGTATTCACACGAATGATGACTAGAAGAGGAAGGAGTCAACCCTTCAAGGAAAGTAGACATTGCCTGGAGGGCCTGCACTTTGTATCTGGATACCCTTTTGAGAGAAAGGTATAGAGGAAATAAAAACTTGACCTTCCCATTCCGCTTATATTCAGCCATACTGATTTGGGGAAAATCTTTCTCATTTCTGCAGTTTCTTATAGGTTTTAAGTTTTACCTTCTCATTGACATCTGTAGCCTTCAAAACCACTTCTTCCATTATTAGCCTACAGGCCTCTTCAACAAATTTTTCTCCTGCTTTTGTATCTGTTGTAGGGCCATTCAGCACAACCCCATCCACAAGAACAGCACTCTTCTTTCTTGGAATCATCTCTTGATCAGTATCTCCTGGAATCAGTGTTTGAGAGAGAATCTAATTACATCACAGAACAAAGCACAGGGGACAAAATGCATCACTATCCCCGCTTCAAATGGCACATCTTTTAATACCTGAAGGCATCATTTGAGGTGTTGAGCTGACAATTTCTTATAGCACACGATGGTATGGCAGAGTTGAGGAAAATTTTAGAAAGCTCATAATTTATGGATTAAGTAAATCTACCTTATTATATAAGTACCTCTGTACTGGCTTGAGTTAGTTATGGAGTATATGACCCCTCATTCAGTATAATTGCAGATCTGATGAGGAAAGGTACCATTCGCATACACCAATTTCCATAATAGATGGTGTTTGAAGTTGAGAAAAGTTTTCCATAATTAGAGAAAGCAACTACCCCTAAGAGTAAATATTCATTGACATTCCTACACATGCACAAATAATTAAATGATTTCCATCTAATCCTCAGACAGTCGTCACTCTACCACAGAAGAGTTTGAGATGGAGGAAGAGGAGTTAGGCATTTGGAGAAAAGGATGAGGAAAAAGCCCTTCAGACTTTATCTAGAACTAACACCTCTATGCTGTACATATCCCCTTAAAACACAAGTAATACAATAGTTTTTAACTTTCAGAATCTGGTACATTGAGTAGACAAATCCTGTAATTAAGGTAGCAAGCTTTTAGCTTTATTTCCTTGTACAAATTCCTTAGCATGTCCAAGCCCTAGGATGAAGCTTTGGGCAAAGATAAAATAGTACCTCTCCTTACCCAAATTTTTTCCTCAAGAAAGATAATGCATTTCCAGATTCAAATAACACATTGAATTTTATAAAGATCCATCATGTATTTGATGTATCTGAATTATCGAAGTATCTAAGAGGGATCACCTGGTCACCTTCAACAAAGAGAATATTGAACTCTTCAAAGACAGAGAACTAGCTGCTTTCTTCTTGAACTGGCACACATGAATGTTTCTCCAAGTGTATGTTCCCTCTTCCTTTAGGTGTGTGTAGCTGTTGGCCAATTTCTCTATGAACTGGATTGCAAAGTTTACACAGAAAGTTCTATTTTCCATTCTTGCAGCATCTTGTTTAGCATTAGGGAGTGTAGAGGAGCACAAGAAATGTAAATGCAACCCATTTTACGCATTCTTGCAGTCACCTTTCAAACGCATGTACAAAAAGATCTTCGTAAACAGAAGCCCACATCGGTTTCACGCACACAGACACATTCTCTCTCTCCCTTCTAATTTGTTTAAGGATACCATATTTTTCCTTTTAACAAACCATTCCTAAAGCAGCAGCAATATAAACATGTCACTAATCTTAATTTCATGAATTTAAGTCTGTTTAAATGTTCCTCTACATTACAGATACTGCTTTGTCCCTGAGAGCCCCTAATTGTTCAGCCATTTTCTGCACAGAGAGTGATAGAGGACAGAAAGCGGCACAATGGTTTGTGTAAGCCCATATTAAATGCCTTTAAACTTTTCAACCTTGTAGTTCAAGCCCAGGCAAAAGGGTGGGACTGAGCACGTTCAAGACTGTACATGCCGACCATTGCCTAAATGATACAAGTCAACATGAAAATCTGTATCTGAGAAGAAAGGTTACTGCCTACCCAAAATAGCCCTCCTCAAAAACAATTCTGGCAACTCAATCTAGATATTCAACCAATTTCTAGCACAAACTTTAATTCAATCCCATTCTCTTTCTAATCAGTATGTTTCTCCTCATGTATGTTCATTGAATTGTTGAAAGTTACAGAAACAATTTTTAAAGTACTTTCCAGCACTGCACCTCACACAGTACCTTCTATTTTGAATCCATCTTAAATATTCTGATGATCTACAAAAAAACCCTTCTAAATCTATGTATTTCAAACATTAATACTCTTACTGAGGGCTCTAAAATACATTTATCACGCCTTAGACTTCATCTCCTCCTCAAAGTTAAATGGTCTGCTAAAATTCTATGGCTTCACAAACACTTTTGTTACTGGCAAACACAAATGGTGTCTAGGAAAGTGCCAGAAAAAAAAATGTCACAGGAAGATCCCCCAATTTGGGAAAGAGGGAATCTGCAGCAAAGGATCAATCTCTTATCCTCTCACTGAAAGAGAAGCCATTCAGAGCTCCAATGATGAATGCTAGCTCCATCTTTCACTTTCACATGAAAGGAAACATTTAACATGGTTTAGGGCCAAATGTTGAAGCCCTAGAATTGAGCTTTTAGATGGAAATGCTCTGCACCTGAAGGTACTTTCCTCTCTTCCCAAAGTTTTCGGGTCCTAAAAATAGAGTAAGAAAGAGGGCAATTATTCCAGGAACTCTAGTTATGTGAGTAGGCAGTGCTATTATTAAGCACATAGAAAAAGTTAAGGTTTTTTTTTTTAAACCTCATTAGTAGGATTTCAAGCTTTTATTGCCCAGGGACTAGCAGCAGCTCTATACCCTGCTCAGCCTGTTTTTCTCTCTCACCCCCTTCTGTGAGTGTCTCACACACACACACACACACACACACACACACACACACACACGATAAAATAAAAAATGTCAACACCCACTCGTAACCAGAATAGCAGTGAAATTTAAATTGTCACTGTCTTCACACCAATGAATTTAAAAAAATCCCCATAATTCACACAATTATCTAGGAGAAAATACCATAAAAATCTATACAGAATTGGGTCTAGATTATGCATCATCTTTGATAGGTATATTTTATTTCTATGGCCATATTTTATTTCTATGGCCAGATGTGATAATGTGTCTCTTTCTCCCACAGCGTTTTCCCAGGTCAGAAAAGGCTCTCTGGAGATTCTGTAATAGCTCAAGGTGTGGTCTCCAGAGGATGCATATTCAGAATTTTCATAACTGCTAGAGTTTATAGGGGCTCTTAATGAAGTCCTTCAATTTGAAGAATCTACCATGAATATATCTAGAATATGACTGCTTTTTATCACCCCATTTTTACCACCTTAGTTCAAACCACCATCAAATGCTAGAGTTACTGCACTAGTAACCACTTTCCTCCACCCTTGCCCCTCATTCTCTGAGGAATCTTTTGACACAGTAGGTGCTATGTTCCCTTGAAAAAAGCAAGTCTGATCACATGATGACTCCTGCTCCTCAATGACTCCTCATCTCATCAGACTAAAAGCTAATGTCCTTCTAATAACCTCTAAGGCCCACTTCCCTATTATCTCATGGACCTCAGACCTCATCTTGTTACTGTCTTCTAAGCTCACGCAGCTCTATCAGTGGTCTTTTCACCATTCTGATTCTTAAACATCAGTTTCTCAGGGATGCCTTCCTTGACCCCCTCATATAAAGCTGCAACCACCACTCTGCACTACTTTCTCTGCTTTGATTCCAGAGCAGTGACTACCACAGGACATCAATATCCATGTAAATTAATATATATTTTTTTAAATGTTTCTCACAGCATGCTCTCATGCTGTGAGAGCATGAGTTTGTGTCTGTTGGTTTCACTGTTATTTCCATAGCACCCAGAAAATGCCCGGCAGTTCGTAGGAGTTCGATGAACATTTTTTGACTATTAAATGAAGTTCTTCTCAGTTCCTTCAACCAACCAGTGATAATGTCTTCCTCCTCTGAGATGCCATTGCAGGCTGTCTGTATGCCTTTCTGAACTGAGAGCACAGCAAGGAGACTGGACCTGATTAAGCAGGACAAACCTCTGGCTGGGGAAGCAATCGACATAGAACACAGTTAATGGGGTAGAGAAGAGACGGTGGAGGCTGACAGAACCCCGCCAACAGTCAGCAAGGCAAACCTGGGTTTCTGTTCTCTGCATTAGCAAAGGAAATCGTGGCTGAAAGACCCTTCCTTTCCTCTCCTCTCCATTCTCGTTACTGCAGCCGCTCTTTCTGTGCTCTTATTTTCTTTATGGTAGTGATTTGACTTCTAAAAGTCAGTCCATAGACCACAGGCTCACTCCAAAAACCATACTTCCAAATTAGAAAGCCAATCAATTCGTAAAGATTCTAACTTCTGCATTTTTACCAAGTCCTCCCCTCCATAGCTTCCAAAATTCTATATAGGATCAACTTTTGCTTTGTCCAGAGAGATCTATTACTGTCTCTTGATTAACAAACAATTCAGCTTCAAATATTATTTTAGATTGAGAGACAGCCTCTTCCTTTGACACAGAATTAAATGAATTAATACAGATAAAGCCTTAAAAAAGTGCTTGGTACCTGGTGGGAACCAAATTAAAAATTAGCTAATAGTACTAGGTAACAATAGTATTTATTAAATACTTAAATGCCACTGGGCACACTGGGTCACCACAGCAATCTCAGCCTTTGAGAGGCCAAGGAAAGTAGATCACTTGTGGCCAGGAGTTTGAGACCAGCCTGACCAACATGAGGAAACCCTGTCTCTACCAAAAAAATATAAAAATTAGCTGGGCTTGGTGGTATATGCCCATAGTCCCAGCTACTTGGGAGACCAAGGCACAAGAATCACTTGAATGTGGGAGGTGGAGGTTGCAGTGAGTCAAGATCATACCACTGCACTTCAGCCTAGGCGAAAGAGTGAGACTGTCTCAAAAAATCGTAATAATACATAAATGCACAAAGGAAACTTGCCTGGAATGGTAAGCTTTGACAAGAGAGGGAGGTCTTCTCAGATTGATTGACCAGGGTAATAAACTCTAGACCAAGTGGCTGGTGAATTATCGCCTCTGGAGGGGCAGGAAATGAGGACCACAGTGGTAGAGGGGGTTCCCTGTGAGAAGAGCAGAACTTCCTCCACAATGTTCGGAACACAAGATGGTAGCTGAGTAGTTCAGCCCACACTGGGTGGTGGGCAGCTGCCCAGACCTCCTGCCTTGTTGCTTTCTACCTTGCACTGTGCTTATCTGTGTAGAGGTTTTATTTCTTATACCAGATTATAAACATACAGAGAAAAGCCATGTCTCATTTTACTGACCAGTCCAGAAACAGTTCAACTGGCTTTCAATACTTCTCTGAGGACTGGCTGACTGTACATTTACTTTGGAAGTCATCTAACCTATTCACACAATCCAATAATTCCCTCCACAACCCGTGGCCTAGACATGAGGCGAGCTGACTTCTAGTCCCACTTGATCACTCCCAAGTTCTCTGATCCTGAAATGATACAACCTCTCTGTGCCTGTTTCTTCATCTATAAAATTGGAGCCCATTTGAGGAAAGTACTTTGCTAGCTTCTAAAAAATTCCTGGGAAAATAATGAAGATTCGGAATCCTGTATTTCTGCCTAAAAGGATTCTACATGGAGCCTAGGATCTGAAAGGTCAGCGAGTACTCCATTTATACCAATAATACTGAAATACACTACCATGCAGTGGATGTGGGAATCGCTATTCTGCGTGACTTCTAAAGTCCTTCCAAAACTTCAAATCTTTAGTTGTCTAGCCCCTCTTTCATCCTTTAATAATCATGTATTTATCTGAACAAATATGCATCAATCACTGAGATGTTCAGAGCTGAAAGATTACAAGATCTATCTATGGTACTTAATATGTCCCAGGCCCCGTTCTAAGTTTTACAGGCTTCACAAATGTAATTGTAACAAACTCTAGTTACTCAGTTTTTCAGAAGAGAAAAATTGAGGCACAGAGAGGGTTTTAATTGGGTTGAATTGCCTTGCCAAGATCACAGAACCAGTGAGGAGTGAAACTGAGGTAAATTTTTACTGAGCACTAAATATTTACTGAGGTTCTATGAAGCATCAGTGAGATTCTGCTTTATATGTGTCTACCACTGGTAAGACATCATTAGGGAGTTAATAATGACAGCAAGACGAAATACTGTACTCGGATAATGGGTAGCCTCAAAGTGCTAAATAATGGCAATAGAAGATGATAGGTGTCAAGTAGTGCCACATGGAAGACACCAATAAAATGTTCTGAATGTAAACAATGTAGACATTTGAAATTAAGGGTTATGGTTATAGGAGAAGTTGAGGTGCCAGGGAAGATTTCAGAATTAGAAGACCTGCCTTCTCTTTGAACACGTGCAGTAATAATAATTTTAAAATCTCATCACTTCTCAAGTAACAACTCCATTGGCAGTTGCCCAGACCTCCCACCTTGTCACTTTCTCAATGATACAAAACTTATCCTGAGAGTGACTCCAAATATGCATTTGTGTCATGTCTGTAGGCTTTTATGGCAAATGAGTAAAGTACGTGTAATTGTTCTTCACAGGACTGTAATCCAAATATGTGAAGACTTATCAACTCTTTATTTTGTCAGCTAAAACTGCTCTCATTTTTCCAGTGGTTTCTGATAGTCCTTGGGCCATAGTCTGGACAAATTTGCTTTTATCTTAGAAAATGAGGCATCACACCCAATTTCAGGTGTGATCTCGCCAACTCTCAACATAGTGAACTCCTATTTCCCATCCTCTGGTCACCATGATTTCATTAATAAAGTTTTTATTGACACCAGAGTGGATTCCAAAGCCTAACCTTTAAATCCTGGCCCAAATTCTAACTCTGCTGCTGTGACCTTACCCATGTTATTTAACTTCTGTGTGATCCCTATTTCTTATCTGGCAAATGGGGAAAATAGCTATGAGTCACTGAAAGGGTCAAATGTGGTAATGGGTACAGGGTACTGAACAAAGTGCCAGAGACAGTGTCAAGAACTCAATAAATGATGACTATTAATGAGGCTTAGTCTATATGAACTCTTTTGGCACTACCTTACACTGTTGGCTCAGGTAGAAGTTATAATTAGCAGTCTTAGGGTTTTGTAAAGAGTCTGCCAGTAAAAGCCAAGTTTCTCATCCAAGACTCTTTAATTATTAAGAGTAAATTAGCAATAGAAAAAAATGTTTCTCATTTTCTGTCCTTTGAAAGCAAACAATGAATCAAAAATGAATCCAGGCTTCTGGTTGGGGAAGCCAAAGAGCTCTTCAGAAAGTTAGTGCAGACGCTGGGGACTAAGGGAGGCAGGAGGGTCAGGACTTAGGGAATCCCATAGGCCAGTCCAAGACAGGCTGAGAAGCAAAGCTTGAGAAAAGAGCTGGGGTAGTATTAATAAATTAATAAAAGCCTATGTATCAAGCACCGAGCCTAGTACCTGTGGATACAGAAGTAAACCACAGAGTCTCTGTTCTCAGGTTAAGTCTGGAGAGAATATTAAGCCAGGGAAAAGGAAAATTGAGATTTAAAAAACTGAAGATACATTATTTTCTGTCCTGGAGTTGTCTACGTCAGGTATTTCTTCTAAGCTCAAAAGAATGGATTCCTAATTTAGTTGTATCTGGTACATTAGCCTCATGGATTGTTTGCCTCATTTTGAATTTCAGACTGGTTTTAAAGGCATTTTAGCTGCCTTAAAAATGACATGCCAACAAGAATGTAACTATGAACAAACTACAATGAAGAAGACTATGGGAAATAAACAAGTATTAAGAAATAATACAAAGCAGCGGGGACAGAAGCTCTGAAGCTTTGGGTAATGGCAACAAATGTGGCAACTTAGTCTCTGGATCTAGCCCTGTGATTTGATAGAATCATAAAGAAAGCTTCGAGATTGAACCATTTCCACAATGCAATCCGCAAATGTGAATTCAAAGGAGCAAACAAAAACTATGCTTAAAACTTTGTCAGCTAGAGATGGGGATCCATTTTTTTTTTTAAGGAAGAGCAAGATGAGAATTTTAATCATTTCTTTAGTCTCGTCTTGGGGTCAAATTCTCCTTAGCTGAAATCCACAGTGAGTAGATACTTATTCGTACTTTCATGAAATATCCATACTTTCATGAAATAGTCATAAAATATTTATTGAATTGCTACTACATGCAAGACGTTAGGGCAGGCGCTATAGAAAACTTCAAGCCTAAATAGACACACGGATGGTAACCCCAAAATCCAATAAGGGAAATTAGACATGTTTATGAATACTTGAAATCCTATCCAAAAGGCATAAAGTATGTGAGGTCAGACAAAACACACACTGAAATTCCAGAGAAGAGTATTGCTTCTGAATGTGAGAAGCAGAAAGTCCTTCTGCAAGAGGTGGCATTTGAGACAGACCTCCAGCCATTCAGCAAGTACTTACATTTAGTGCCTGTTATGTACAGAACTCTGTGTGAGGCATTCAAGGTTGAGCAATGAACCAGAAAAATTTACATTTAGTTGGGGTGGATAACGTGTAATTAATAAGACAAAACATAAATTATTATAATCAGACTCTGATAAATGTTCTAAAGGAAATACCTGAATGACTTGATAGAATAAGGACAAGGAGCTATTGTAGATATGATTAGGAAAAGGTGTTTTTGAACAGGAGAATCTGAATCGAGTGATTAGGAAAAGGTGTTTTTGAACAGGAGAATCTGAATCAAGTTGTAAAAGAGGAGCCAGACACACAATGATATGGAAAGAGAATGGTCCAGGGAGAAGGAACAGAAAATACAAACAATTGGTAAGATGGCCTCTTCAAGATGTGGCAACAGACGAGTGTGGCCCAAGTGTGAGGTCAAGGGATAGGAAGGGTGAAATCAGATTCAGAATAGGGACCAGGAGCAGATCAGGCAAGGTCATATTTTACTCTAAAATCAACAGGAAGCCACTTAAGGGTTTTAAACAGAGGAGTAACATGAACTGGCTTTCATTTATGGAAGATTACTCTGGATGCCATATAGAGAATGAACTGTCAAAAGATAGAAGTGGAAATTGGGAGACTGCTTAGGTCGCTACTGTGGAAGTCTGGGGAGTAGATAATGGGAACTTTGGGTGGTAGCAGAGGAGATACAGATGCTGCAACCTGGAAGACATTTAAATGATAAAGCTTAAAGGACTTGCTTATAAATTGGATGTGTAGGGGTCAAAGAAAAAGAATCTAAAGTAATTCTCAGGTTTGAAATTTGAACAATGAGATGGATGGTGACTGATGGACCCCCTATACTAATCTGGGGAATACTGGGGCATAGGAAGATCAACATTTTGACCACTTTGTAGGAATTGGTCATGATGACATAGAAACATGTCATGCCGTGGACATTCATAACAGAAAAAGCAACGTGAACTAAGGCAGAAAAGTGTATGTGTGCGCACATGTGCACATTGTATGTCTGTGCGTGTGTGTGTGTCCAGGAACCAATCTGTAAATGAGGGAAGGAGCTTTTGAGGAGGCAAAGAGACCAACCTTGCAGGGACTTCAGTAGAAACCGAGGAGTTCAGATGTTACATACTGAGTGAGCAATAGGAGGTCACTGAAAGCTGTTGATGGGATAAGAAAACCTGCCTTAGAAAGATAAAGTGGGGACTGGTGTAGGGTTTAGGTGGGAAACCAAGAATTGGAGAGAGATGATGGCGATAATCCAGGCCAGGGCGAGGGAGGACATAAACTCAACAGTAGACAGAATGGTAGATTTACATTTATGCTCTCCCCTACAATGCTGTTACTGAATTTGAGCCAGGTATCCTGTATCTTTGTAAAGAGCTCTACAATTGTTCATGGATAGACAGCTTTTCTATCCTCCAGTTAAGTCTATGTTCTAAAAATGATCATTGGATATAAGGTGACAGAATAAGAAGGGAGAAAATGACTTTGTGCATGAGCTCCTTTCTCACAGAGCACAGATGAACATGTAATGTTTCTGGGACGAAACATGTTCCCATCACCCAGTTTTATGATATGAGATGACATTATGTTAGAATCTCAGATACCAGTCAGATAATTCTGATGCTACTGAAACACCCAGGCACCCCCGTGAACCAAAGAGCCAGATTTGTAAACACCATCCAGCTTCTGAGAGAACATGCTTCTCGGAAGGGAGTCTCTGAAACAGCCAGAAAAATAGCTGAAAGTGCTCTACCAAGAGCCAATAAATACATAGTACCCCATAAACCCTACTTACTTTAATTTCAGTAATATTTTTCTTTCGCTGGGCACAAGGCCAGGATTAGATAACCTACTCTTTTTAGGAGAGTAGATTTTTCAGAGACATTTACTCCTATTGAGCAAACATTACTTGATAATGGGGCATGATGTCTTGCTATTACACATCTTAGCTTGTCGTATTGATAAGGCAGCTCTCTAAACCACCTCCACTCAGCAACCTATTTCTACATCTTTTGAACTTCTGTGATGGGTACAAATTAAGCTTGAAAAAACTTATGCGATTGGGCTCTGTGAAAGAAAGTGGACTTGGCATACCCATTCAGTAAACTGTATCCCTGTCCTTCAGTCCCAGGTTGGAGAACTTGATCATAAGCTTTAATGTGGCTCAGCGGTAGCTACTGCACCACACAGCAGTATTTTCCTCGGGAGCTGTGCTCACTGTCTCTTCCTTCTCTTCATTACTCACTGTCACCAAAGTTTCTCTTGGTATTTGCCTCCTCTGACATCTTGGCCGTTTGTCATTTCTAATCCTTCATCCTTTTCTTGTTAATACACATTGATAAAATACCAGGTATCACTCACTCTTTTCATGGTAACTTCTGTGATTTCTGCCATTTCAGGCTGAGTAAAGAGAAGGCCTGTTTTTAGTTTGCATGTTTACCGAAGGGCATTTCTGGCCTAACTAGCATCTCAACTAGAACCACCCTTCCCATAGAATATGGTCTTGGTAATACCGTCAGTTAAGTAAAGACCCTTTTGCGGGTATCTGCAAGTTCTAGGTTTTCGAGATCTGCAGAGTCACCTTGGTTCCTGTCTTATTCGAGACCTAATTATTTCTCTCTAATTCTGTGAGCTTTTTAAGGTACTATCAATAAACTCCCCCTTTTGGTGAGCAAGAGTCGTTCTGTGCTCTGTGAAACTAGAGAGCCATAATGAATACTCTGAGTAGCTTGGATTCTGTAGCCATTTCCAACTGATGAAAACTTAAACCAACTAGGCACACCTTGCTACGTATCCTCTCTCGATGTTTGGAGTCTCTCATCTATCTACACTGTTTTCCAAAACTGGAAGGTCAACCAGTTACTGTCAGAAAATATGCTGTTTTTTTCTCCTCTTTAATATTCTTCCCATGTAACTTCTGGATACTTGAGTTCAGTTTGTATACTGCAGTCATAGCAAAAAGAGTCCGGGGCAGTGCTACAAAAAAGAAATATAATGCAAGCCACTGACACAAGCCACCTGAGTAATTCTATCTTCTCCAGTAGCTTTTCTAGTAGTGGGGCATAACAGAAGCAAAAATATAACTGCACTTATAATAATAATTTGGGGGGGGCATGAAGTCTCACTGTCACCAGACTGGAGTGCAGTGGTGTGATCTCCACTCACTGCAACCTCCACCTCCCAGGTTCAAGCAATCCTCCTGCCTCAGCCTCCTGCCTCAGCCTCCTGAGTAGCTGGGACTACAGGCATGCACCACCATGTCCCACTATTTTTTGTATTTTTAGTAGAGACAGGGTTTTACCATGTTGGCCAGGATGATCTCTATCTCTTTGGGAGGCCAAGGTGGGTGGATCACAAAGTGCTGGGATTATAGGTGTGAGCCACTGCACCTGGCTGGTTAATATTTCATGGATACTTACAATGGACCAGGTACTGAGCTATATACTTCATATAGGTTATTTCATTTAATCCTCGTAACAGTCTTATGATGACAGTATCTTTATTAACTCTATTTTATAGATAAGAAAACTGAAGTTGGAGAAAGAGAATTGCCCAAGTCATATAGCCAGTAAGTGGTGGAGCCAGAATTCAAAGCCAGGCAGCCTGATTCCAGATGCCATGTTAATAATTACCATATTCTACTTTTTTCCACAAAAGGCAAGCGAGAAGATATTGCTTTCTGTGTCTTATCAGTAAACTATTTGGATACATTTTTGTACTCCTAAAGCAATAAGCAATTATCTTAGAAGTATATATTGCAATGTGTTACAATTTAATATATAGTTTTGAAACCAATTTGCTCAAGTGTTGACTTCAGGATTTTAAATGCATTCCATTTAACCAGCAATTTAAATGAAAATTTAAATAAGTGCTATAAATGGGTGCCTCATTTGCATCATCTGTTGATTAACTCTGATATGGGGCTTATATTTGCCCAGGGTTCTGCCGCCTCCTCAGGGCTTTGGTGAATCATTTTCTAGGTGAGCAGAGGGCAATTACTCTCAGCTCTCTTGCTTCTCAATACACGTGTTGTGACATTCACATGTGGCCACCTTCAGATACAGAAAACTGTACTTACCAAAATTCCTTTAGTTTCTAAATGTGATTGGAAAATACATATTGAGAAGCTCATTGGAATGGCTGTAAAACCTTTCCAGGGGGTATATTTAAATTAAAACAGATGGTCTAGACTGCCTTCTAGGGAGGGAGGACCCCGTTACCTGCTGAGGAGGGTTTGCAAATCTGGGGCCAGAGCAGAATTGCTTAGTGAAGTAGCGAAGAGGGTGTGGCTGAAACTTATATCCCTTTATGCCACACAAATTCAGCTTCACCTCTGTAAAATTGGAGCAAATATTCTGGGAGTCACCACAGTAACATAAACTACATTATAGATGGTACCGCCGGAATGGCAAATTCAGGTGTCCTGGGGAACGCTCACATCTCACTGCTACTGTCACGTCAAGAAATGAAGTATTCACAGAACACTGCCTAAGAAATCATAAAGACACAGGCCTGGGTTATTCCTCAGCTGAAACTCACTGGGATATGGGTTTGGAACCATCTAGGATATGTGCCAAGGATGTTTTTGGCCAATTAAGTGTAAGATCTAGTGATCCTGGAGCTTTACAAGCACTTACATACAGATCAGTTAGCAAATGTCCTCATTTTGAATTCCAGAGAACCGAGGTTTGATGGCACAGAGATTGCTTGAAGCCTGTGTAAGCCTTTCTAAAGATTCATCAGATCCACTGTGTTACCTACATTCCGCCTTTCATAAGCATGTAGAACCTACTTCATGTAATCATAGCTAGCATTTATTTAGTGCTTACTCTATGCTATATTTTGTAGGTCCTTTGTAAACAGCACATTTATACATTTATACAAAACAACTCTGAAGATAACAAACAATTAAACTCTGAATAAGTTCAACAGAAAAAAGAATTTACTTGAAGGGTTTATCAGCTATCTGTAGTTGTACCAAAAATGAACCAAAAATGTAGTAGCTAAAACATCAGTGTACTGTCTTGGTAATTCTGGTCTTGCCTAGGCCCACTCACACAACTGCATCCAAGTTGTGTGCACTGGCTTAGAGCTGAGCTCAGCTGGGAAGATTAAGATGGCTGGGTCTTTCTATGTAGGCTTTTATTATCAAGAGATTAGACTGGTCTTCCTCACACAGTAACAGCAGCTTTGAAGACAGTGAAGGCAAAAACTGCAGCACCTTTTGAGATCTCAAATTATTTGTCACAAATATCACGTTTGCTGTCTAGTGGTCAAAGCAAGTCACAAAAGCAGCCAGACTCAAGGATATAAAGAAGAAGAAAAAAGCTCACCTCTTGATGACAGAAGGCAGTGCCACATTGCAAAATGGTACACATACTAGGAAGGATTTTGAAACCAATTTTGCAATATATTGTAGTCAGCCTCTGATCAAAATTATTCATATTCCTGTTATCCACATAATATGCTCGTTCCCATATTTGAGGACCTCCAAGCCTAATTCTATAATAAGATTTTGGAAGTCTAGAGTATCATGATCTGTGTCTTGTCTACAGGAAGACAAGACAGGTCAGTTATGTTCTTGGTCCAGAGACCCCTAAGTTATCGGATGCCACAAATAATACAATAGTGATACAGGCCAGGACAATTTCTGCAGACACTCTCGGGAAAGAGTAGGAGGCAGAGGGCAATCACTGGCTTACAGCAGTTCTGAAATCCCGCTGGGCAAATACTTCAGATATTAAATAGGGTCTGATTCTGCCCTCTGGGGTGGTTTCCTAACCTAGTGTTCTCTGTGGCCCTTTTCTCCACTCTCTGGTAGAAGTGAGAGTGGCCCAGCCTCTCTTTGAGGTCAAATGCTGTGATGGATAGATACAGACATGCCAGTATATTGCAGTTTATCCTCACTCTTATCTAGATGCTTCGTTATTGATCCCACAGATGTCATTTATGCAAAAAAAAATTTCTCCAGCCCATTTCACTATTATCCTTTGGCAATTGGACATGCCTGGATTCCCAGATTTTGCTACAAGTTTCACCTTGCCAATTCTTCAGAAAGGCTAATTCATGACTTATCTCTGATTTCCAATGCTCCCTTATGAATGTTTTCTTCTTCAGTTCCTATCACAGTTGTGTAAGGTCTAATTCCTATAATACATTCCATACTCCATAATGTTCTGACGTATATTACTGTACTTAATCTTCACAAAAGCTGTGTAAGTTACATACTAACATCCCATTTTATAGATTAGGATATTAAAACTCAGAAGACAAGTAACTTGCCCAAGGCTACATAGGTAAAAGGTATCGGATCAAATTCGAATAGGTCTGATTCTCAAGCCTATGATTGTAACCCCCCCATTCTCCATTTATGGAAAGAGATGGGATAAGGGCAGTAATGTGTACTGATAAATTGATTTCTGAAGAAAAGACTCCAAGAGCACTTGCTTATTTCTATGGTGTAAAGACCCCAATCGTGGCTAATTTCATGGCCAATTTTAAGACTGGCTAGTAACATTTCTGAATATTTAACACTTGTAATGAACAAGCATGAGGTGGTTTCAGCATACCTCTGCATGGGGAGCCAAGAAAACAAAAGTTCATCAATTAAAAAAATAGTAAAAATGGAGTAGAGTGTTTCTTCAGGTGTCTCTTCCATGCAGAGGCTATCTAATTTCCAAATGCTAGCGTCTTTATATCTTTGCCTGTAGCCTGTTTTGGTTAGAACCTACTCTGTCCACTCTTGCGGCAAGTGTGAAGCTCTGAAAAATGAATACTGATAGCTCAGCATCCTTCAGTAAGTGATAGAAATTGATGTATTAATACCCAGCTTTCTTGTTCTTCATATACGGTAACACTAATGTCATTTTCATTAACACCCAGAGTTACCCAGCAGGATTAAGCTTTAGTTACCCACGGTGATAGATACCTTACTTTATAATGCATCCTCTATTTGGCTGCCTCCCTGGAATCGCCTTATGTCAATGGACCAGAAAGACACTGTACTCTAGGCACTTATATTGCGTGTTTTTGGGTAAATATTCATAGCACCCTCTAGGGCAAGTATCATAACCAGTTCTACAAAAACGGAAATGGAGATCAGAGAGTTGAGTTAACTCTATGGAGATCATGTAGCTGATACAGTAAATAGCAGAGCTGATATTCACACTATGATCGATTGTAACATCTCTTTCCACAAAACTATGCAGCCCCTCTCACCAGGAAGATTGGACTAACACACATGAAACAATAAAAGAACAATCAAACGCTAAGCTGACACATTGTATTGAACAATTTTGGGTAAAACTGTCATCAGACTCTGTCACCAAACTTATGGTCTGCAATTACTTTCTAAAATTCTCTTTTGTTGTGCCATCAACTTGAAAAATAAGGCCACTGACTAATATTAGGAAATCCAATTTTTCATAGATTTTCTTTCTCTATCACTGCATCATACAAATTAGGTACTGAAATAAACTGAGTGTCATGACAGAAAATACCAGGATGAAAATGCATATGAAGGAAACATGTTGCTTGGGTATATTTTTTGGCTCACATAGCATCTGAAAAATCAGATATGTCATAAAATATTGACTAAGTCTATTGATTTTGTAAGTCAATACAAAGTATGGGAAGATCAACACAGCATACAGAGTGCTGAATTGGGAATAGTCTTATCAGCTCACAACGTCAGCAAAGGGAGAATTTTGATTTGACTTTTGTCTGTTTAATAGACAAAAACTGAAGTGTGGAAATTTAAGATGTGTGAATGATGAAGCATTAACCATATAGATTTTAATATTTAACCGTAATTTTAATATTTAACAGTGGCTTGCTGTCATCAAGTAATTTAGATAGTTGCTCTACAATATTTAACATAAAGGTCCTAAATGCTGTAATTACTAGCACTATACCAAAAAATCTCAGATGCTGGTGGAAACACATAAATTCCAACTATGATTTGATCAGTATCTTACGGGTCTAGTTTCTTGCTCTTAATTGCCTGCCCTGATGACATGCACAAAAGGAACTCTCTGGAGTTGGTGTTTTAGTCCTGACTCTGGCCCTAAATAGCTCTGTGGGGCAAAGGTTAAAGTACTTTAACCTTTCTGGCCAAATGATACTCTCAGTGAAATAATGCTCTACAAAATATCTTGTCGCTCTAACAATGATTCTACGGCTAAAGCCTATTTTTAAAAATTAAGTTCTTATCCATGTAATTAACAAAGATCACATTCTACCACTTCTAAAAGTGGTCCTTATGAGTGCTCTTCAGAATCATAAATTTCTAAAATTGTCCAGGACTTTCATGGAAGTAGCTCAGGGAAGGAAATGATGCAGAACATGAGCAGGCAGTCTTTAGGCCCATGATACCTACTTTAGGTGTAGAAATGCAATTCTATGTCAAGTATCTCTGTAAATTATTTTGCTTAAAGACTGGAATGAATGCATGAATACTTTAGCTTAAAATGATGACTGATAGACATTTGACACCCATCTCTTTTCCTTCTTTACAAAATGCAGAACTTATCTTCTGAGCCTCACGTATCACAGGACACTCCACTCAGAGGCCAGAGACACAGCTTTGCACATATTTACCTTTGGCAACTGCTCTCCTCCAAAGACAGTACCAGTGGCAATGGCACTAGCTGAAGCAGTGAATTCCATTTGTTTTAAGGCTATTGTGGTGCTGTTATTTTTATGACACTTAGGTATATAAAGAAAATATAGTATATTTTGCTCTTTAATCTTCCACATGAGCCCATATTGCTGAAAAAAGGTAACAATTTAGTCCAATCTGGTTAAAGCATGAACAGATATAATAATTCATTTAGGCAGTGTTCTGTTTAACTGTGTAAACGTGTTTAATATATCAGATTTCTACTTCTAATACTTTCTTGATGACTTCTCAGTACACGGGGGGGAAAAGAATGTCTCATTCAACCTCAGGGTGGAGGAATAGTGATGGAGTCTTTGGATCAGTGCAGTTTGCACTGACTAGCACCTTTGTCCCTGGGCAACCTCCCTTGTCTACATCTTTACTGCATTCACACCTGGGAGTCATGTGGAACACATACTCGTGGCCTCTTATCTCTCACCTTAGAGACTGGAGTTCTCTCTGGATGAGGTGGTCTCACTTAGGCTTTTGGTGATGGTATAGACATTTCTTGGCTTATGCCACATCCTTCCTTGGCTCTCCAAAAGAGCAAATTCATCCCATAGCTTTTGCCTTCATCCTCATCAGAGAAAGCCCACTGAGAGGACCAAGGGTACTCAATCAATCTACCCTCCTCTGAGGACAAGGCTTTTCTCAATCACCTCTACCCCTTAAAGAGATCAGTACAGGCTCTCCCTCTCCATCCTACTTTAGTGAGCCACCACTTTGGCTTTGATAAGTCTGCAAGGTGACCACCTCCAAGAGAAGCTGATAAAGGCCTCTTGTTGCTTACCGTATTTCCATAAAACTACCATATAACCACTGTCTCTCCACCCCTGCTTCCATCCCAAGTAAGAAGAAATCAAGAACGTGCATTTCTGCACTGACTTCTCTTGCCTTAATCCTTTTTTCTCTTCTCATTGTCACCTCATGCCAGAAATGGAGATCTTTCAGTGACTTTGTCTGCATTAAAAATTACTTTTTCATGACGGTAGCCTCATAGATAACCACTGAAGGTGTGAAAAATCTCTTCTGCACCAGAAGCAAAACTCCATAATTTGGTTCTCTAGGCCAAATTGGTTAAGTTAAAGGGAAAAGAAAAGAGTTTAGAAAGCCCATGGCAATAGCCAGAATGATAAAACTTGTTTTGCTTTGCAACTCCTATTTTGACGCCTGAATCTAAACAGCAACTGCCTTCTCCTTGCATTCTACTTACAAAGCTCAGAATCTTTCCCAGGCAGACACTGCTGGCACAAAGGAAGAGGTATGTATTAAGGCAGCAGAAGAAAAGCACAGTAATTTTTTAAATGCATGCATGAAAACAGTCAGTCCTCTGCAACTGTGGGTTCTACATCTATGGATTCAATAAGTATTTTAAAATATCAGATATTTTTAAAAATGACAGTACAATAATTTAAAAATACAGTGTAACAACTATATATAATTTACATTGTACTATGTATTATAAGTAATCGAGAGATGGTTTAAGTATACAGGGGAATGTGCACAGGATATGTGCTGATATGGTTTGGCTGTGTCCTCACCCAAATCTCATCTTGAACTGTAGTTCTCATAATCCTATGTGTCATGGGAGGGACCTGGTATGAATTAATTGAATCATGGGGGTGAGTTTTTCCTGTGCTGTTCTTGTAGTAATCTCATGAGATCTGATGGTTTTATAAAGGGCAGTTCCCCTGCCCATACGCTCTTACTTGCTGCCATGTAAGATGTGCCCTTGCTCCTTCTTTGCCTCTGCCATGTGATTGTGAGGCCTCTGCAGCCATGAGGAACTGTGGGTCCATTAAACCTCTTCCCTTTATAAGTTACCCAGTCTCAGGTATGTCCTTATAGCAGTGTGAGAATGGACGATACACATGCAAATACTATGCCATCTTATATAAAGGAATTGAGCATCTTGGGGATTTTGGTACCTACAGGAGATCCTGGAACCAATTCTCTGTGGATACAGAGGGATGGCTATACTCTAAAACTGTATGGAGGTGAGGATTAAATGACTGCATGTTTGTTAAAAATGGAACTGTACTCTCAAATTGAATTTTGTGGAATATAAATTGGATCTCAAGAAAACTCTTAAAAAATTACATACATGTAAAAAGTGAAACATAACTGGCCACTCTCTTGTAAGCTGTACTATGAACTCTTATGAGAGCAGTGAAAATGGAAAAAGGAAGGAAAGCATGGGCATTGTCCTTTTCCCTAAGGGTTAGACATCAATCACATTCCCAGTGCAGTTAAGTGAGTAGAAAGCTGTAATATTCCTTTCAACTGGGACTTACCTGCCAATTCTGTTTATATGTGTATCTCTTGAGCAATAAAACATCAGTTTTTTCAAATCATGAGCATAAATTGTAATTATGCACATTTACATAAAAATAGTTTCATATACATGCACTTTGAATGCAAGCTGTTTATCTGATAAAATCATGTAACTAGAATATATACAAGGATGCAGGAAAATGCCAAATATTAGAACAATGTGAAAATAACAGATACTTAAACTCTTATAGTAGACCCTCTTAACATTTTTTTCAGAGGCAACCTAAATTATACTGTCTGTAATTCCAACCTTTTGAGGGCTAAGAAACCTAGAAGATAAAACCATGACCAAGCTTGTTAAATGTAATACACAAAAGCAGCAAGTGGTGATTTAAGACTGGAATTCAAGAGGAGGAAAATATCACTGACCTTCATGGGAGACCCTGATGAGAAAGACAGCAACAGTATAAAGTTATAAACTCAAGAACAGCAATCTCAGATTGTTCAATGAAGGGACAAACAACTGGACACATCTCTACTCTTTAGAAATATTACCATATGACCAGTACTATCAACAGCAATGTCAAATACAAAAAAAGGATAAACTTGTTCAGGGACTGCTGTGGTTTGAATGCTTGTCTCCAAAAACGCGGGTTGAAATTTAATGGCCATTTTAACAGTATTAAAAGGTGGGACCTTTAAATACTATAAAAAGTGATGAGGTCATAGGGGCTCCAGCCTCACGAGTGGGATTGAAGTTGCTGTAAAGGCAAGAGTGTGGCCCCCTCTTGCTCTCTCGCCTCTGTCTTCCATCATGGAATTATGCAGCAAGAAGGCTTGCCAGATGCTGACCCCTCAATCTTGGACTTCCCAGCTCCAGAACAGTAAGCCAATAAAATTAAGTTGCCCATTCCGTGGTATTCTGTTACAGCAGCACAAAAATAGACTGAAACTATTTAGAAACTTACTTCCCTCCCTGTCTTACACACTTTTCAATCCTTAAGATCGTTTTATTTTTTAATTAGGCATTTTTTGTTGTAAACATGAATAAAATTTACCTTAACCATTTTTAAGTGTACAGTTCAGCAGTGTTAAGTATATACACACCGTTTGTTTGCACATACATGTTTCACATTGCAAAACAGATCTTCAAAACGTTTTCATCTTCCAAAACTGAAACTCTGTATACTCATTAAATAATTCCACTTTCCCCTTCACAATCCACTGGAAATCATCAGAACCTGTTTTCTGTTTCTGTGAATTTTACTACTTTAAATGCCTCACATAAATGGAGTTATATGGTATTTGTCTTTTTGCGACTGACTTCACTCAGCATTATGTCATGAAGTTTTATCGATATAGCATGTTACAGAATTTCCTCCCTTTCTAAAGACCAAATCTTATTTCATTGCATGTATACACTACATTTTGTTTATCCATTTATGCATGGATGGGTACTTGGGTAGCTTTCACCTCTTCACTATTGCGGATAGTGCTTCTATGAACATTGGTGTACAAATAACTCTTCCACCCTGTTTTCAGTTTTTGAGGTAAATACTCGGAATTGCTGGATAAGGTAGTTTTATTTTTATTTTTCATTTTTAATACTGTCTTACATAGCAGTTACACCATTGTACAATGTCACCAACAGTGTACAAGTGCTCTCATTTGCCCACACTCTCTCCAGCACTTGTTTTCAGGTGGTGGCATTTTTTATAGTAGCCATCTCAATGGGTATAAGATGACAGTGTGGTTTCCATTTGTATTTCTCTAAGGTTAGTAATAGTGAGCATCTTTGCATACATTTGTTGGTTATTTGTATATCATCTTTGAAGAAATGTCCAAGTGCTTTGCCCATTTTTGAGTGGTAAGATTTTTTTTAGTTGTAGGAGTTCTTTATTCATAATATTATCAAACATTATTTGAAAATAATCTCTCATCCCATAGATTCTTTTCACCGTCGATTGTGTCTTTAGATGCACAAAATGCTTTGTTTGATGTACTCTCATTTGTCTGTTTTTGCTTTTGTTGCCTGTGCTTTGGTGTCAGATTCAAGAAATAATTGCCAAATCCAATGACATTAGGCTTTCCCTTTGTGTTTCCTTATAGAAATTTTATATTTTTGGATCTTTCACTATATCTTTAATCCATTTTGAGTTGACTTCTATACACAGTATAAGAAAAAGATTCAGCCTTACTCTTTTGGATGTGGATATTCAGTTTACCCAACACCATTTGTTGAAGACTGTTCTTTCTCCATAGAGTGATCTTCAAGCCTTTATCAAAGATCATTTGACTGTATATGTGAGGGTTTATTTCTGGTTTCTCTATCCTATTTCATTTATCTATACATCTGTCTTTATGCTAGTACCACACTCTTGATTCTGGTAGCTTTGTAATGTTTTCAAATCAGAATGTGGGAGTCCTCCAAATGTTTTTCTTTTAAAAATTATTTTGGCTTTTCAGATTCCTTGAAATGTCATGTGAATTTAAGGATAAATTATATGTCTGCATAACTAATGCCATTTGGATTTCAATAGTGTGTTAAATCAGCATTGCTCTGGGTAGTATGGACATCTTAACACAGTTTTCTAATCCAAGAACACAGTATGTCTCTTCACTAAAGACCTAATATTCCATTGTATGTATATACTACGTTTTGTTTATTCATTCATCCACTGATGGACACCTCTTTGTTTTAGCAATATTTTGTAGTTTTTAGTGTATAGGTCTTTAATCTCCTTCATGGAGTTTGATACTATTTTCGTGCTACTGTGAATATTTAAAGTTTTTAAAAATTTTGTCTTTTAACGAGATTAGCAGTGAGACAGCTGTGGAAAGACAATTGGTATCCCACTTGTCTCGGTCCTCCAATTCTAAATATCCTATTTGCTCATCCAACTCCAAATGCTTTCATGTCTTAGTCTACAAAATTCTGCTATTCCACTGCCGGTAAGAGCAGGGATGCATTCTATGTTACCTTGATGGGTCTGAGGACAACATTGTAGTCTGTCTCCAACTTGAAGGGCCAAAGCCACAGTAGTCACAGAAGAGACAACATTAAGTAGAGTATTTTGAACCACATCTGGGGACTTGAGATGAAGCCCAACTGGGATAGGAAAATGCCTTCCCTGAGACAATCCCATTGCATGAAAACTTTGTGATCTACTGTTCAAAAATGAGCATCAGGCAAAAACTCAAATTGGAGGTCTCTGATTCCCTTCTTGTGCAAGTCTGTAGCACCCGTTGAAGGGACAGTCCTTAAAGAGGCAGTGGCAACAGAAGAAGAATCAGATTTAGTTCCCTAAGTCCACAAGAGATACAATCTGAGCACAGGTTCAAGAAGATACCAAAATGAACCACCAAAATTTCATCAGTAGCCAAGAAAACCCAAAAAACTATCTCCTACACTTAATATATTTATCTGTGCTATTTCCATTCTGATCAGAAAGAATCTTTGAAACCACTCTTTTAGTTACTCTATTAAGAGTGATAAAGGTGTCCCTTCCTCATTATACGGTGCATTTGTTATTTGGTTTGGAGGATATATTTAAACTAAACCTTATTAAAAATCATACTCCCTAGAGATTTTCATGCATATGTGTACATACAATTCAATGTGATAAATATTGAGGGGGGAAGGTAGGAAATACCATTAATGTGTCAGGTACTTAATATATATTCTCTATCAACTCTCACAAAACCCTAGGAGTAAGTAGTGTTGTTTCTTACCCCCTTTATTGTATTGGGGTAGTGAATTTGGTGGCTCATTGCTATTAGTCAGAACCTGAGCCTCAGTCCATATCAGAATAACACGCTTTGTTCTTCCTCTTTGCAGTCCTGACAACCACCTACTGTTTGTCCAATACCAGTTGAACCAAATACAAATTGGTCAAGATGATCATTTGGAAAAGTCAGTATTTCCAATCACTGGATTTCCAGGGATTAGTATTTCTGGCATGTTCCTAAGCAAATTTCTAACTCCTCATTGTGCCATAAAACATTATTAATCTTTTTCCAGAATTGCAGTGTTCCCCCATTTTTTGCTTTTATATTTTTAATGAATTTCCAGCCAATTATTTTCCATCTTATCTATGACTTAAAGATGTTAGAACAACTTAAGTATCCATCAGTAGGGGATTAGTTGGAAAGCATTTTAGATTCCAACGTAAGAATTTTTTAAACAATAGAATGACATTCATGCCTTTCTAAGGTGATAACCAAACCAGAGGGATAACGCTAAAAAGCCTGGGTTAAAGTGAGAAAAGCATTTAAGCAAAACAAAAGCTCCATCCCCATCAAGTTACTTTTTTTCTTTTTGACAGAAACAATATAAACTCATTACAAAAAATACGAGAAGTGGCTGAATCTAAGAAAAATTCCATTATCCACCCAATCATAGACAATTAGTTTTAATTCCTAGGTGTCAATATTTTCAATTCCAATTACACATGTATAAATGGATGATTATTTTTCAACGAAACAGGCTTTTCCTAAACTATTTTGCAATCTATACTTGAAATAATTCAGCATTTACATTTTTATTTTAAATTTTATTTCTATATAAATTTTACATACTTACACTATAGAGCTGTGATCTTGCTATGCTACCCAGGCAGGTTTTTGAACTCTTGATCTCAAGTGATCCTTTTGCTTTGTCTTTCATAAGCACTGGGATTATAGGCATGAGCCACTGTGCTCAGCCTACATTTTAAAACTAATATTTATTTCTAAGCATTTAATGAATGTGAGTATTTTATTAATATTATTGGTAGAGAAAAATAATTGCCAGAAAATTAAGATCAAAAACAGACTAGACATACGAAAAATTCTCAATATATACCAACAAAAGACTTAAAATGTAAGTTTCCAAAACTGCCCCATAATGCACTTACAATGAAAATTACTAATATTTGAACTAATTGGTAAATGAGAACATCAACTTTTACCAATCATTACAATGGTTAATGAAGCTAATACAAGAACTGAAGAGTTGAATGTGTAAAGCTCAGTAAAACACTTGATTGCCTAATAAGCCCCATAGATAAAATGACTTCATGCTTTTTTCTTTTAAGCATTAGATTTTAAGCATTAGTTTAAGGAGTGCAATTTAGTCAGGAGGACTAGATATGTCCAAAAGGAGGAGCAATAGGGAGACATTTCTGCACACCAAAGACAAGGTGATGACTTCTCACCACTAATTTACAGTATCCAGGGTTTCTGCAGAAGTAAGCAATACCCTCCCCCAGGAGTAACTCTGCAGTTTTGCATTATAAAGAACAAACTGTGGGCACAAGAAGAACAAATCTGGGCTGATGAGAAGAGGACAGAGTTAAGAGCAAGTGATGGGGAGTTGAGTTGGGATAGTGATATCTGAGAAAGAGGCTTCATTGAAGGAGGGGTGTCTGACCTAAGCAGTGCTGTTGGAGCCTGTTGAAGTAGAATGCAAACTTCTCAGCAAGGGGGTTAGCTTCATGCTAATAATTCATGTTGTAACTCTTTGCTCACCACAGCTGTGTTATACAGAGAGGACTAGACAATTCTGATCGCTTTGGAGCATCCATCCTGAATGGAGCTTCTGGGTCCCAATTTATATTGCTCTGTGCAAGTTCACAGCCTAAAGCTCCTGGCAGTCAGCATAAGATAGTGGATAAAACCAGGGACAATGGAGTTGATAATGGTTCATTGGAGCTTTAGTCTCAAACGTAGTCTACCACTTCTATTTAATAATGATAATCATAATAGCTAATCTAGAGAGCATGCACAGAATGAGCTAGTGCTAAGTGTTTACAGGTATCACCTCATGTCATCCTCACCATTATTCTGCAAGGCAAGTTCTGTTACCGGTTACAGATAAGGAAGCTGGACCTCAGAATTTGGGCAGCATGCCTAAGGACATGGTTTAGTGCCTACGGTGCCTAGACTTCAGTAACTGGTAGAGCCTGGACTCCAACATGGTGTGTCACCTCACCTTGTTATACCTGTTAATGAATAGAGTACTTAGCATATGCAGTTAAGGACTGAGGAGGAGGATATGCTAGGGTGGTATGAACTGGAGTTAAAAAGGGGCTATGGTTTGAATGTCCCCTCCAAAACACATGTTGAGACTGAATTCCCAATGTGGCTGTACTGAGAGGTGGGGTCTTTAAGAGGTCATTGGATTGTGAAGTTTCTGGATCTTTGAGAAAGCATTTATAGATTACTGAGTTAATGAATTAACAAAGTTTACTTAATTACCAAATGTTAATTTAAAGAAAAACTGTATTCATTTTCATACTGTTTATAAAGAAATACCGAAGACTGGGTAATCTAAAGAAAAAGTTTTAATGGACTCAGAGTTCCACATGGCTGGGGAGGCCTCACAATCATGGCAGAAGGCAAAGGAAGAGCAAAGGCATGTTTTACATGGTGGCAGGCAAGAGAGTGTGCAGTGGGACTGCCCTTTGTAAAGCCACCTCTTCCCTCCCATGATGTGTGGATTATGGGAACTACAATTCAAGATGAGATTTGGGTGGGGACATAGCCAAACCATATCAAAAGCCATCTTTACAAAGTTTCTTGTTCCTGGAGCTGCCTTTGCAGATAAAGAAATGATACTCAGCAGTGGCCACTTTGCCAACACCTCAAGCATAAGTGCAAAACAGGGAACACTTACAAAGGAGGTATTCATGAACTCTCAAAAAAAAAACGTATACATAACGAAGGAAAAGCCAAGGGCAGAAATGAGACCAAAAGTTAACTATGATTTACAGCAAAGCTATGTATTTAACATGGCAACATGCTGAAAAATTAATATTCTTAGTCACTGGATTCCAGTTAACTTTTTTTTTTCTACTTTGAGTTTCTTTTTAAATCGTGCATCTCTTTTAACTCAATTATGCTATTTTGGAATGCTGAGAGGTTGGAAACCACTTAAACGTTCAAAAAGAGAGGAGGGCAAATTTAGAAAATTAGCTGAGAAGATAACCTTAAGTGCCTAGTGACAGGTGGTACAGTAAATCATCTATAATGTACATAGCTTATATTTCTTGTACTATTTCCTTCTCGTAAAAGCAGTGAACATTCCTTACATAAGAATCAGAAAATACAATCAATAGAATTTAAGGAATATCCACAATCCCATCTACCTAGAGACAACCCCTGTTAATTCTTTGCTTTCTAGCCACCTAGATCCTGTTGCAGTATGTAGAATACATGGAACCCATTCCCACAGTATTCTATACTCTACCATAATTTAGCCATCCAGCTATTAGATACTTAATATTTCAAACAATGCCCCTTTGTTTGAGGTGTAAACAGTTAATAATTTTTACTATTGCAAACAACTTTGAGGCAAAAATGAATATGAATTTAAGATTTAAGTGCAAAGATGAAAAGGACTCTAAATCATTCACGCATGAATTTCTTGAACAAACATGTTAAATATATGTACCTACTATGTGCCAGACACTTTGCTAGATGCCGGGGATGCAGTAAATAGACAGATGTGTTTCATACTGTGAGACATCAGGGAAGAAACACATAGAATTACAAACATTTAAAAAATAGTGGTGATATGAGCAGTATAGGCTTTACCAAATACATTAGAAAAACCAGTGAACAGAGATAAAAGTTCTTGAAACATCTGTGGTAGTAACTCCATTATGGCAGTGACCAAATTGCTTTCTGAAAATCAGCCCCCTACAAATCACCTGGACTCTTCATCTGTTCTAATATGTAAATTGACTACACATTTCCTAAAACTGAAAGCCCAAATTCAAAGACTCAGCAGCAGACCAAATGTATAGAGTGGGGTCATCACGCAGCTGGTAGACATTGTTTATCAACAGGTGTGCATGAGATTGTGCTTGGTAGCATTGTGAAGTTGAGTGAACATCACCGTGGGCTCTTTCTGAAAAATCACCTGGTGCTAACACATTCCAATAACCTCATTAACTTTCACATACAATTTTCTGAACATAAGTCTATTTATAACTTACCTGCCATGTATTACCCCTACCTTACTCATGAACAAACTGAGGCTCACAGAGATGAAATCATGTATCCAGAGACAGAGTCTGAACAGGCTGTCAGCTAGAGTATTTACTTTACATTCTTCTTCCTTCCTGCCGTTACCAACAAGAGAATAGCCTTGGCTCAGGGTGAGCCTGCCTGCTCCCAGGGTACTGCCTTATAAAATGGATTCATGTGTCGTGATCTGAAAGGAACTGAATCAGTAAACCTACCCCAAGAGAAAGGCTGTGAGAGAGTTCATCCCATGGGATGCTGCCCCTTTCCGTCAGAGCCAAGCTGCTTTCTTTTTTTTTTTTTTTTTTTGAGACAGTCTCACTCCGTCACCAGGCGCCAGGCTGGAGTGCAGTGGCGCGACCTCAGCTCACTGCAACTTCCGCCTCCCGGATTCAAGCAATTCTCCTGCCTCAGCCTCCCTAGTAGCTGGGACTACAGGCGCGTGCCACCACACCCAGCTAATTTTTTTGTATTTTTAGTAGAGACGGGGTTTCACCATGTTGACCAGGATGGTCTCGATCTCTTGACCTCGTGATCCGCCCGCGTCAGCCTCCCAAAGTGCTGGGATTACAGGCGTGAGCCACCGCGCCCCACCCGCTGCTTTGATTCTTAAGCAACCACTGAGCAGAGCCACATACACATGCTCCTGAAAGAGGAAGTGACCTGCCTCCAAAGGACTGCCACATCCAGCCCTACCAAGAGTGTGAACCTCCCAACACTGACAGCTTGTCTTCCCATCCTTCCCACCCCAAAGAGGAAAGAATGTTGCTATCATTTCAAGGAACTTAAAGCCACACACATCTCAAGATCTTCTCCAGCATTATTCCCGTGGTCCCAGCAGAGGCAGGCGAAGGACTCTGCTCCAGGTCACCTGCCCATATTCTGTAACAGGCCAGGGCCAGGGATTAGGTGTTAGGAGTGCAAGGTTGTGTGCGCTCTGGAGTTGGAGCCTGGGTTGAATGCCCAGAGCTGATATTTACCCTCTCAAAGCCTCAGTTTCCTTAAAAATTAATAATAAGCAGACCATAATAGTACCCCCACTGACTTGTTAATGAGGGTTAAATAGTATTTGCAGCTCAGCATAGCAATAGTGGGGACCATGCACCCAGTGATGAATTTTGCTTGTGAGTTTCATTTAAATAAGAAGTAAACAAGTGAAAAAGTCAGAAAAAGAGAAAAGATCTAGAGAGGTGAAAAAAACACAGGAATTTTGGTCCCAAATGTCATGACTTCAATTTTACTACAACATACCAGTCTTATGGCATATAAAGTCAGCATTTCAACAACAAAAAATTTCTGACCTCCCATAAAAACTAGAATTTTACTTAAGCGTGTTTTAACAAGAGTTAAAGCTATTCAGGAAGAATGAAAAGTTGTGTTCTTATTTCAAATGATAGAGAAAAACATTATTTGAGTCTGAAGACTCATCCATTTTTAATATAATGAAAATTTGAATCTGACGTAACTAATTGCTCAAACCTCTCTTGCATGTACTATGGCAAGATGATAAACAATATCAAAGCCTAAAGAGAGGAATAAGAATTCTTTATCTGCAACAGGAATCCCTGTGGTATTCTTCCATAATGTATAGGTCTGTAACAGATACGCAACGAGAGAATTTAAGACAAGATATCATTTGACATACCAATCCAATGTTACCTCACACGATGTCATCACACATATTTGGAGGTTTGCTAAGTCTGACAGTTATCTTGTACTTTTTTGAAATGCCATAGCAAGCATTTGGCATAATTGGTTGTTACTGCCTTATCACCTGCTCAAGGATAACCAGACAGAGAGCAACCCAAGAATTCTGGTATTTCCAAAAATTCAGATTTAAGGACAACTTTGAACTTTACTATTTATAACTCATATATTCAGCTACTGAAGTCACCACAAGCTACAGATGTGCTTTGTTACAAGGCATGTGCTTAATTTAGGAAAAGTAGATACCTTTTTTTTTTTTTTTTTGGTAAAAAAAAGGTTTCTATTGTATTTCTGAAGACTATGCTTATATGGCTTTAAAACAGGAATTAAGATTAAAAACAAAACAGGAGGGTTAAGGAGGTCAGATACAATTATTCTGACCATAAGTCTTCCTTCACATAAGTCTCCCATATTATTAGGATTCTCAAATTACCTAATTTATACTTCTCAATCCATTCTCAAATAGCCTATCTGTCTGTCTGTCTGTCTATCTATCTATCTATATCTATCTATCTATCTATTATTTATTTGAGATGGAGTCTCACTCTGTTGCCCAGGCTGGAGTGCAGTGGTGCAAATCTCGACTCACTGAAACCTCTGCCTCCCACGTTCAAGCAATTCTCCTGCCTCTGCCTCCCGAGTAGCTGGGACTACAGGTTCCTGTGTCCACCACCATGCCTGGGTAATTTTTTTGTAATTTTAGTAGAGATGGGGTTTCACCATGTTGGCCAGAGTGGTCTCCAACTCCCAATCTTAAATGATCTGCCCATCTCGGCCTTCAAAATTGCTGGGATTATTGGCACGAGTTACCATGCCAGGCCTAGCCAAATATTCAAATAAGTATGTGCTGACCCTAGAAACATAAAAGGAAGAATCTGATAAAAAGCCTCAGCAGTTGAAACTGTCAGTTATTTTTCTTTTTTTAAGTTTTATTTTGTTCTTAATTGAGATACAGTAATTGTTACCTATTTATGGGATACAATGTGATGTTTCAATACACATATAAATTGTTTAATGACCAAATCAGGGTAATTAGCATATATCTGTCATTTCTTTGTGGCAAGAACATTGAAATTCTCTCCTAGTTTTTTTTTTAATATACAATACATTATCACTAACTATATTCACCCTCCTGTGCAATACAACACTGGAATTGATTCTTCTGTCTAACTGCAGCTTTGTATCAATTGACCAACCTTTCTACAGCCCTCTCTCCTCCCCAGCCTCTGGTAACCAATATTCCAACTTCCTACGTGCCAGCTTTTATGCCATATATAAAAATAAGAATGCTAATAACTTTTAAAGTAATTTTTAAAAGAGCATCAGGACAGTTATGCTGGAAACTCTCACTGGGACAATAAAAAGTGAAACGTTTCTTTCGTGAAGCAAGAACCATTTTGCTGAACTACTGTGCAAAACTCCCAGCCTTGAAAATGACTGATCTGCAGGGAATCCTAGCTGAGTTACCTGACCTATCTGTTGAGCAGAAGCCCCAGAGAGCTTCATCTCTGAGACTTCATTAAGCTGCGTTCAGCACAATCCGAAAATGTTATTGGTACAAAGAGGAGTTACTCCTGGAGGATCACACCTAAAAGGTCGGCAACTAGTGAGAATACCTGAATAACAATAATAACCTTTCAAAGGAGTAACCATTATTTTACAGAAATAGAACGAAGTGACACCCTAGTTACAAAGTCAGTTTGGGAATTCTGCTGCACAAGATCTTTAAACAAGTAAGGGCCCCGTTCTGAACAGGCAGCTCTGATCCAAAGAGCATTAAGGGCATCACCCACTCTGAGATCAGGGTAGCCTCTTTTAACCCCTGTTTATAGAGTAGCTGGCTGCAGGCGAAAGAACTGGGATGATGCTGCCCTTGTCCCCGCGCCCCCCACCCGAAAAGAAGCAAAATGCTCTTTTTTTTTTTTTTTTTTTTTTTTTTTAACGTGGCAGGTACTTTCAGTGTAACCAGGGAAACCTGCAGCAGTTCTCCAAGCAGCAAAATCTCAATATGCATTTTTTTTTACAAACCTCCATTATGTCTTAGGCGCGGTTCTTCGCGCTTTATAAAAGTTAACTCATTGATTCTTAAAATAATAACCTTTTAGGTAAGGAAAAGTGTAAAAAAATCCATGAAGATGGAGACTTTCTACCCACCCCAGCCGCTTTACAAGGAAATAACCAAACTTCTAGTCCCCAGGTCAAAGCAAGGAGATTAAAATCCAGACTGGAAAGATTAAGGACAAAAACCGCAGGTGCGCGGAAGCAAGTTGTTACCGTCCACAGGGCCCTGGCGGTCCGAGTCGCCGCTCATCTCTGCTCCCCCACTCCGCGCTGCCCCGGGCGCGGCTTCCGCAGTCTGGGCGGCGACTGTGGTTGCTGAGGCAGCCCCCCCCGGGGGACCGGCAGGTGCACCAGGCAGCTGCCGAGCGCACACCAGTGCCAAGGGAGGGACGAGGACACGCGCGCTCCTTTCCCTTTGCGATCCGAGGCTCCAGTGCCGCGGCTCTCTGCTAATACTTAGAGCACTGCTGGCAGCGTTGCTACAGGCTTGACCCAGGGCCAGGGTCTCTCCTCCTCTGCGGGGAAGGGGTGGGAAAGTGTGTAGGATCCTGGGTAATCAGGGTAGGATGAGGCTGGGTGCGCCTCTACAAGCCCTCCCAGGATACAGGCTGGGCTGGGTAGATGAGTGGCTCTCGGCCAGGTGACCTTTCCAGGGTCCAGTTCTTTGGAGTAACCACTTAGCAGAGCCTCATCCGCCCGGAGGAGCCCCAGGCTAAATATGATGCCTGCACCAGGTCATCAGCTGAGGGAACCTATTTTAGGGCCGCTGTGGTGAACAGGATCCCCTATCCATTCATTCAGCTTGCCCTGACATTTAAGTTCTGCAAGCGAATCCTTCTTCCTGATCCACTTTCAGCTTCGTATGAGTGTGTGTGTCTGCAAAATTTTAAGTGTGGAAAAGGGAAACGGTAGGGGGTGGTGGGCATGCTGTTACCTTATAGTAATGAGCAAAAGGAGGTGGTAAAAGGTAAAATACTGTAAAAGGTTTGATATTTGTTTGGTCTTTAGATTAAAATTTTCTCACGCTTTGTTCCAGCAAGCCCTTGGAATTTTAGTTTCAGTCATGTTCCTATTGTAAATGTAAATTTAAATTAGTGCAGCTTTTTTTTGTCTTTCTTCCAACAGGCTTTGTGTTTAAAGTTAAATTCCCTTAGGAGCTTTTAACTGAGGCTGTCGATGTGATAGAAACAATCGGTTAATGCCATTTCAAGCACATTTATGACAACTACATTTATGGAGCTGCATTTGCAATCCAGATCTCTCAATGGACTAAAAAAAAATTTGCAAATGCCTCGTGTCACTTCTTAGCAGGTGAATTTGTTTTCCCCTGGTAAGCATAATTGTAGTTCATATTAGTGAAGATAGTGAAGACCTTTCTTCCAAATAAGAATAGATTATTTCTAATATACCAACTATCGGAGTTACTAAAGTCAAGACCCTGCCGATAAATTTCATAAAGACTGTGTAAGTTTCTGAGAACCCCACATACTCTTTTGTATCCAGTCTCGCCAGAAAAATCACTGAGATCTAGTGATAAAAACATAACTTTAGGAGTTAACCTTCCGTAACTCTATTGAAATATACTGAGAGAAATGCAGTCATGTGTTGATTAATGGTGGGGATACATTCTGAGAATGCCTCCCTAGGCAGATCATCGTGCAAACAACCTAGAGTGTATTTACACAAACCTAGATGGTAAATTCTACAACACACTTATGCTACATGATATAGCCTATTGCTCCCAGACTACAAACCTTTACAGCATGTCACTGTACTGAATAATGTAGGCAACTGTAAGACAATAGTATGTATCTAAACATAGAAAAGGTACAGCAGAAATACAGTATAAAAGATAAAGAGAAAATAACATGTTACATCTGCACAGGGCATTTACCATGATTGGAGCTTGTAGGATCGGAATTTGCTCTGAGTAAGGCAGTCTGTGAATATCAAGTGAGAATTGAAGCCCTAGGACATTACTGTACACTACCCCAGACTTTATAAACACTGTACCTTTAGGCCATACTAAATTTATTAAAAATATTTTAAATTAATCCTAGCTTATCGTAACAAATCTAAAAATGTAAAAACATTTCTATAAGTGTTTTAAGTTGGTAAACTTTGACTTGCCAACATAGCTTAAAACGCACATTGTACAGATATACGGAAATATTTTTTATGTCCTTATTCTACAAGCTTTAAGGTTTAATTTTTTTACCTTTTTAGTTAAAAACCAAGACAAATATATTCACTTAGGCTTATACATGGTCAGGATCATCAATATCATTGTCTTCCACCTCTACACTTTGTCTCGCTGGAAGGTCTTCAGGGGCAATAACGCACAGAGCTGTCATCTCATAACGATGCCTTCTTCTGGAACACCTCCTGAAGGACCTGCCTGAGGCTGTTTTACTGTTAACTTTTAAAAATATATATGTATGAGGATTGCACTATAAAATAACTCAGTATAAAGTTAGTATAGTATGGTAAATATATAAACCAGTAACACAGTTGTTTGTTATTCCCAAGGATTATGTATTATACATAACGTGTGTTCTGTGCTTTCACATGACTGACAGCACTTCACGTTTGCTTCCACCAGCATCACCACAAACACATGAGTAATACATTGCACTACAACATCACAATGGCTACAAAGTCACTACGTGAGAGGACCCTTGCAGCTACATTAATTATACTCTTACGGAACCACCTTCGTATATGTGGTCCATAATTGACTAAAATATTATTAGACAGCACATGACTATACACCCCAGCAAGTTTTTCACTTTTGTTTTCCTTAGCATTTTAATAAAATCCTCTCCACTCCAGTTCAGGATAGTGACCATGGCAGCTGTTGCTAAATTTCATATTTTTCTTTATGACAAACCAGGGCCTGCAGGGGCCACAGTCAATTTACAGACCTGGACAAAGGCCCCCTCAAGCAGGGAATATACCTTTCAAAATTTCTTAGACTGAAAACCAGAAACTGCCCTATAGCACACCTCTTACTGGCTTATTTCAGCTATCACATTTATCCCTGTAACAAAGGCATTGTGTTATATTTTTCAATGACTCAACACTTTCCCTGTGCCAGACACTAAGGATTTTGAGACAAATCCTACCCTCAGAGTTCAGTATAATTGAAAGAGAGATGCTTAAAATCAGCTAACCTTTCTTAGATGTTTTATTTTCTGAGAAAGATAGGGGTATTGAGAAGCCACAGCTGAGGGGATGGCTAATTCTAACAGGGGGGTTAAAAAATGTCTCCAACCACAAGTGACCATTTTGAAATACTTGGAAAAATTCACTAATGATAGTTTGTCCTATACTATGAACTAGGTACCCTGCCAGATGCTTTCCATACATTCCCTTTTATAATCCTTGTAAGAACAGGAATTATTATTGTCTCATTTTGCAAATGGACAAACTGAGGTTCAGATTAAGTAACTTCCTAAGAATACAGAAATGAAGAGTTTCAGAATCATAATGGGAACACAGCTGTCTGTTATTTAAAAGGCTGTTTCCCATCTCTACAGTGGACTGCATTGATTAGCAAAGATACTTTCTACAATCCCTGTAGCATGAAACTTTTCATGTAAACCTTTCACAAAAAGTCTTTTGCGAGTAAAAAAGATAAGCCACGTGGTGTTACAGGAAGCTGGACTGCACCCAGGTGGTCACAATTCCCTCACAGAGGAACCTCCACTTGTCATGACAAGATAGAATACATAAAAGGCTTTTTAAAAAGAACTTGGAAATCAGTATCCCAGGCAGGACTGCTGTGGAAATAGCATTCATTAATTTATAAATTCATTCAACATTTCCTGGGCATCTATATCGCACACACTTTTTATGGAAGCTAACTTCATCCCAACAACAGATTTGCAAACAATTATTTGTTGTTTCAACAAATTTCATTCTAATCGCCAAGGAATTAGAAATTTACATGAAGAGAAAGAAAAAAGGGGTTACTTCATGCAGAGTTGGCCAGTAGGCCAATTTATTTAAAGTTGAGAAATGTGCCTTTTGCTGAATAGGAAGTGAAAGAAGAAAGAAGATCCCAAGCTTCTATTCCAATGAGAAAGCCTCTACCAGTCACATCTACCCAAGAGGGGCCCCCGATTTGTGTAGGTCTGGAAATCTGGAGGCATACTCAACAGAGAGGCAGCAAAATGCAGTGATCAAGAATCCAGTCTTTGGTGTCAAACACTACATTGAAATGGTGACCAGTCCAATCAATGGTGACTCAGTACTGGGTCAGTCCAACAGTATCCAGTGAATGAGTAACTTGAGCAAGCTATAAAACTAACCTAAGACCTCACATCTGTAAAGTGAGATTAATAGTATAAACTTTAAGGAACTTCTGTGTGATATCTCTGTATTAGTAAAGAAGTTCTCTCAGTTGCTGATGGCAGACATCTAAATTAGCAATGATTTAAGTAAACTAGGTTGTGTTTTTCTTATTTTACATAAAAAATGTGGAGGTAGACATAGTCTAAAGTTGTTATTACAGTTCTATATTTTAATCAGGGACCTTTTAATTTTCTTCTGTAGGATCTTTAATGCAGGCTTCCAGCCTCAGAACTTTCTCATGGTCTTATAATTGCTGCCAGAACTCTGGAGGACTCCTGTTAGTCTTCCAAACTAAGAAGAAAAGGAAAGGGGAAAGGAGTAAAAGCATACCTGGCAGTTGATTCAGACCCCTTTAAATAACTTTCCCAATAGCTTTGTTCAACAACATCTATTTAAAATTCAATAGACACTTCCTCTCGAGGGAGGCTGGGAAGTGTGTGTGTGTGTGTGTGTGTGTCTGTGAATGTGGACACTTGAGGGGTTCTGCTATAGAGGAAAAAAAAATGGAGATTGGGTAGACAGCCAGCAATATCCACTGTAGTTACAAACAGATTTGACCTAGTGCCACAAAATAAGTACTCGAAAAAATCAGTATGTTAGAAAATCAAAAAGATTCCTGACAAATGATAGGACTGGTCTAAGTGTGTGTGTGCTTATGTCTGTGTGTGTCTGTGTTGGGGCTGAGTGTAAGAAAGAGTTTGGATCAGATAGTTACTTCTCATGAAAGAAGCAGAACAGTTATTTTTTTCAGTTATTGTGTGTTTTAAGCTGAGCTCAAAACTTCCAGGCAACATCACTTAGGTTACAATCTTTTTGCACACTTTAGTGCTAAACACCTGAATAGGAACACAATTGCTTCACAGAAGAACTCTAGGCCAAGAGAAAGAGAGAGCTCAGCAACTCACAGAAGCAAAAGTGGGAAGGTGGGAGAGAAAAAATGAGAAAGGGATCTGACATGTACTGCTTTCAAACTACCTAAATCACATCTGTCTCTCCTAAGATTGGTTTTACAGCAATCAGTTGGGAGGATATCAAGGCCACACAGGCATGACTGAAGGTTGTAAAGGTGGAAAATCAGACTTGGCAGTTAAGCAAGAACCAAGCTCTGGAAGTTCAAAAAATAGGAAGCAAAACAAGTAATTTTTTATAGGGATGAGTCTGGTCAAGGACCCCCTTTGTCCCACTGCTGCAAGAAAGCCCCATTGCTACCATCAGATCCTATCTCATGTACTCAGAGAATCCAGTTTTTTATTTTTATTATTTAAATTTTACTCTAAGTTCTAGGATACATGTGCAGAACGTGCAAGTTTGTTACATAGGTACACATGTGCTATGGTGGTTTGCCTAAAGGATGGGTCAATAGGTGAATCCAGTTTCTTTGTATCACTTGATCAAATAAGGTGTGTGTGCCTGATTACCTATGTCGTGCCTGGATCCAAGGATAGAGACAGGATGAACCTCCTCCCTTTGGCTTCCCTGGGTGGTAAAGTGGCCCTACCATTATCATCCTCCAGGAGGGACTCCCACACAGGAAAGGAGGAGGGTTAGATGCAGGACATCAAAAGATACAAGTATCAACCACAGTGTCTTAATGAGCCAAGCTGTGTTGAACACTTGGCATGTAACATTCACCATGATCCTGAGAATCACTAATTGTAACCATCATCCTATAAATTAATAATTGGACATTTATGTAAGGACCCATAGCTAGTAAGTAACAGATCTGGGATTCAAACTTAGGTTCATGGATTTGAAAAGCTCTTCCTTTTTGCAATTTGTGACCCTACTTTCATGGTTGAGTTTATCTGGATTTGACAACTTTCTTTTTAAATCTGCCTCACTGGGTCTAAGGTCAAGGGATTTGGGGGGATGACAACGCGATACTCGAGGTCATTTGGCATGGAACGTTGTTCTTGTAGCTAGTAGACAATATGGACACCTGATGGTTATTTTTCCAATGATCAGGCACTCATTCAAATCTTATTGAGCTTCGATGTGAAAGGCACTCAGCTAAACGTGGCACACGAATAAGTCAAAGTTTCTTAGAGAACTGACGGGAGATTGGTATGTGGACAGTTAAGTCACAGTACGTTGCGTTATGTGCAACAATAGAAGCATGCACAGAAAACATGCAGAAGCGGTGCTGACCAGGCAGCTACTTGGACCCCTTTAAGTAATTTTTCTGGAAGTTTTGTCAGAAAAGCTTGGGTTGTGCTCAGTAACAAGTAGGTCCCCAAATCAACTAAGATTTATTTCCCACTCCTGCTAAATGCCTGCTATGCATCTTCTGTACTTCACTGCCCAACCAGGTCCCAGGATGCTGAAGTCACCTCTCTCTGGACAGGCTCACTTAAGAGAGGGAAGTGTAAGGAAACCAGGCCCTGACTCACACTGTCTATCCAGAAAGAATACTCATTATTTCTGCCTATAGTTCATGGGATAAAGCAAGTCACAGGGCCAAAACTCACACCAATAGGACAGAAAATAATGTTAATCTTCTCCTGGGGAGGAGCAGCAAGTGTTTATAAACAAAAATAGTCCACCACATGGGCCATCTGGGAGAAGGGAGCAACAGGAAGGGCTTTCCCAGAGAGCGGACAGGTGAAGTGGTCCTGTGGAAGGTGGCCTCTGGGTTCATCCTGGATTCAAATCCAGTTTCTACCACTTACTATTGTATAACCATTGGAACGTTACCTGAATTAACTAAACTGCCATTTCTATTTCCTCAGTAGTAAGTGTGAAATAAATAGTACCTATTTCATGGGATTCTTGGAGACAGAATAAGTGAAACAAACTTTTAGCACAGTGCCTATTGTACATAGTACATTCTTAAATGTTAATTAGCATGAAAAACTAATCTTTGAGCTGAATTTTGAAAAGTGAATACAAGTTTCCATGCAGATGGGGTTAAGAAAATAAGGTAGAATACTGGTTTTCCAAGCAGAGGGGCACATATAGGCCAAGTAGTGACCTCTGACCCCACACCAATAATTGAGTCAGTACTTCCTGGAAGGGCTAAAGTGGGGGAGAAAAGGGTGTTCAGAGATGAGCGTGGGGAAGGGAACAGGGCCCAGGACCTGAAGGACTTGTAGGCCAGAGTTAGAAGCTTAGACTTTCTCCTTTGGCAGTGGAGACCCAGGGAGGGGTTTTAATCTGGGGCAGATAGAGATAGCATCATCATGGAACATGTCACGAGGCAGGGGTGAGGACAGGGCGAAGCCAGGAGAGGGGACTATGCTGTGTAAAATCCAGGTGAAAGGTGGCAAGTGCTGCCAGCAAGTCAGGGACAGTAAAAACTGAGAAGCGTCTGACAGGAGGTGGCATACAAGGAGGGTGCCAGAGCTGTGGGTGTACCGGGGTTTCTTGCCTTTTCTGCTGCTGAAGCCCAAACTCAGAGTGGCATGAGGCGCAATGCGTAAGGAGTTGTTGAACAAACGCATCAGCAGGACTTGTGAGTAGATTCAGAATGCTGGGAGATCCTGATGGGGGTATCTTTTTTTCTCTGTATATTCCAGACTTCTCTAACTATTGGACTCACCCAGAGTAGTTACTAAATATACAGATTCCCAGCAATCCCTCAACCTAGTACCTCCATCTTTTGATGAACCTTAAAATCTCTATTTTAAAAAGAATTACCAATTACTGGGAAGAAACTAATGATTAATTTGGTAAATTCTGCTAAACTGATTAAAATACTAGTGGTCAAAAAGGACAAGGGTGCTGGGTATGTCAGTGAGGTGCCATGATGCAATCTGGGATTGGGCATTCATTCTTCAGTGCTATTTAAAGATGTTTCCAGGCATCCTATTCGTATTCCAGAGCACTTATAGTAGGTTAGTGATGTCATTTTAAGAAAATAAATGTTTATAAGTTACATGATTTCCACCTGTTATTACCCTTGGGTAACATACAAATCCTTCTGAAATTCTCCCACATTGGGATCGCATCTTTGGGCTAATGAGAAAGGCAGTGGCAAAACCCCTTCTAGAATGTTACTTCTCGGTGTGCTCTGCAGACCAGTGCTGATCTGGGAAGTGATCATAACTGGCCCATGAAAGAGAACAAAAATTGAGGTGAGTCATTTAGACACTGCAAGAGAAACCACCTCAGTACTGCCGACGTCTTGAACCTGATGGCTGCGGTGGGAGCCGTCCTGTGCACTGAAGGATGGTTAGCAACGTCTCTGGTGTCGTCCCACTACATGCTAGTAGCACTCCCCTCCCAGTTTTGACAACCAAAAATGTCTCTAGACAGTGGCAAATGTTCCCACAAGACAAGATGTCCCAGGTGAGAACCACTGCTTTATAACAATTTAATAGAGTAATTTTATGCCTATGAATCTAATAATAGGAGAAGAAAATTGCTTCGTTTGAGTCCTTTAATTTCATTTTCTAGTAATTCATTATATTTTGCTATTAATTCAGAGTTTTTTAGATAGCCCTTCCCTATATATAGCTTAAAACACACTGAGAGAAAGTCACTGTAAAATACAGAAGTGGTCCTTAGTCCACGGTTGTACCCTTTCTTCTATCACCCACTGCCATAGTCAACATTACTTACAAGATGGCTTATGAGGAAATTAACTAGCCTTTACTTTTAATTATTTTATTTCTGTAACCCATCAAGGGAAAGTCTCTAACATTCCCACTATCACTACAAAGAAAGGAGCAGCCAGCACTAGGTTCTCCATTCTCCACTGAGAGTAAGTAGTTCTTTTTTTCTTTCCCAGGAGAGATGAAAATTTGCTGGAGGGAAAGGTGGGGAATAACGTAGAGGTAAACCCTCAAAACCTTTGTGTAAGAGATAGCCCTAGGCAAGAGGTCACATACTGCCTAACCACGGGTTAAATTTCGTCTACAGACAGGTTTTATTTGCCTCCCGTATTGACTTTTCAAAAATTACAAAACTGCTTCTCATAAAACTCTTGATTGCCAGCTTCTCTTGAAAGATCAGTCTTTTGGCAACACTGGGCCTACCTCAACGTCACAATATCAATCACTGAAGCTGAAAAGCAGCCCGAGATGCTCAGCCCTCTTCTGTCCACTGACAGCTCACTTTCCGGTCCATGTAGGCTTGTGAGTTGGCACTTTCTTGGCAAAGCCAACAGCATTTCATCTGGACATTTGGAGAAATGGAGGTGACAGAGGATTTGGCCTTTGAGGATAGAACACCGTAGAACCAGGGACTGTCCAAATCTGGGACAGCACAGGTCAAAGGCTCAACTGCTTGCAGTTGATAGATAATTTGGTTCCTGGATCTTGGAGGTAGGTCAGCTTCGGATGGGACTAGCAATACAGGTGGATAAAGATTGCCTGAGCCTGATCTTACTGTATTTATTGGAAATTCAGCCACGAGACTTGTCTCTCTTGGTAGCAATGTCCGTCATTAGCTGGTGTGTAGGATCTTCTCCCATCACTAATTATTTGGTCTTGTAAGATTCAAGGAGTCTCCAGAATTTGATTGCTAGACAATGTCTAACCAATCTGTCATGTGAGCACTCAAACAATGGACCTTAGGAAAATAAGTAACAGTGACCTTGATTGTCCTCTGAGTGCCGAGGAGAAACTGTCATCTGTTAGGAAAACTCTTAGTGGCTATCTACTATGTGCAGATGAGACAAATCAGTGTTCCTCACCCTGTGATGCTCTCACTGACGGATCAAGTCAGCTGTGTGAAAAGATAATCGGGACACATTGGGTGAACGCTATTTCAGAGGATGAACCAAACCGTGGAGCAGCCAAAGCATGAGTAACATATTCTCTTGGAGAAACTGGGGCCTCCTGGAGGAGATGGCATGTCAGTTGGGCTTTGAAGATTTGGTGGGTTTACTAGACAAAGAAAAAGCATTGCAGCCAAAGGAATCAGCTTGGGTAAGTAAAGAAGGCTGGAGGCTGACTTAAAATGAGTAGCAATTTAGTGTGGCAAGAAGGGGGCGTAAGGAAACAGTGGTAGGGACCCAAGAAAGGGGTGAGATCAGGTCAGGTCATGTCCTAACATCAAGGTGACTTGAGCTTGTTGGCTGCATGAAAATTCAACAATTACGTGATCTTATCAACTTTGTTTCTTTAGAGATGAAATCTGATGGCGTATTAAAGATAGACTGGGGAAGACAAACTGTAGGCAGGCAGTCGTGCTCTGAAGCTGTTTGCAAGCCTGAACTAAGGTAGTGACAATAGTGAGACATTCTCTGGAAAGTTCAAGACTTGCATTAAATGACGAGATGTGAGAGAAGGTGCTTTCAGTCTTGGGAAGATTAGGTGATTGATGAAACTCTTATCAGAAATGAAAAAAAAACAGCAAAGAGCATATTTGAGGAGATATGGTAGACAGTGAGTTGTTTTGGGACAAGTTTGAAACAACTGTGGAATCTTCAAAATGGATGCATCCAAAAGATGCTGAAAAATAGAATACTAGAGTTTCAAAGAGCAAGAGAGGAAGAAAGATACTAGGACAGATTTCACCGATGACTGATGAAGCCACATGAGTGGCTGAAAGTGCCCGAAAGAAAAACGGAATATCCAGAACAGAATCTTAGGGAACCTTCAATTTAAGGGACAAACACGAGAGGATACGACAATAAGGAAAAGAAAGGACAATGAGAGAGCTGGGAACATGAAGACTAACTAGAGTGATAGAAACCAGGGAAGGGTGGTTTCAAGAAGCAGTCAACCCTGCGTGTCTCCTGCAGGACATGCAAAAAAATATCCATGGGATTTTACAAATTAGGATGGCATTAGAGACCTTGGTTAGAGCCACTTCAAAGGAAGAGGAGTGCCAAGAAGCCAGAATGTAGTGGACTGAGGCATGGACTCAGGTTTTGTGGAAGTGTGAAGATGGTTATGCTACCAGAAAGGAGCATACAGACACCAACAGAGGGTTCTTGGACCTCGCCTAAGAAATAATTCAGGGAGAATCCATAGAGTAAAATAGAAGCAAGTTTATTAAGAAAGCAAAGGAATAAAGTATGGCTACTCCATAGACAGAGCAGTCTTGAAAGCTGCTGATTGGCTATTTTTATGGTTATTTCTTGATTATATGCTAAACTAGAGATGGATGATTCATGAGTTTTCTGGGAAAAGGGCAAACAATTCCCAGAACTGAGGGTTCCTCTCCTTTTTAGATCATAATAGGGTAACTTCCTGATATTGCCATGGCATCTATAAACTGTTATGGCACTGGTGGGAGAATCTTTTAGCATGCTAATGCATTGTAATTAGTGTATAATGAGCACTGAGGTTGGCCAGAGGTCACTTTCATCGCCATCTTGGTTTTGGTGGGTTTTGGGATGCTGGCCTCTTTACCACATCCTGTTTTTATAAGCAGGGTCTTTGTGACCTGTATCTTATGCTGACCTCCTGTCTCATCCTGTGACAGACTGCTTGACCTCCTGGGAATACGGCCCAGTAGGTCTCAGCCTCGTTTTACCCAGTCCCTATTCAAGATGGAGTTGCTCTGGTTCAAACGCCTCTGACAGTAGGTGGACTAATTCATAAATTTGATGTTAAAGCTAATGCAACAGGCTAGAGGCTGGAAGCAGGCTACAACTGTGGTATTTCATCTCTGTTTGTCAGCCTTACTTGCTGGGGATGTCTTGAGCTTATTTGTAGAGAGGGAAAGGCCCAGTGAAAAGAGAAAGGCTAAAAACTCCTAGAGACAGAGGATTCCAGGGAATGTTCCAAGTGAGGACTTTGGGAACGTCTCGGAATGAGATGAAGACCACAAGACCTGCTTTTAGGTGTAATGGGAGGGAAATTGACTTGAGGGAATGTCTCATGAAAGCCTAGTAATTCTTAAGGTCTGGCCATGGGAAGCAGGAAAGCCCTCCCGCAGAATGTGAGAACTCCCCCAGTAGACTCATGGGGCCCCTCCCAGAAGCCACCAAATCAGAATCACTGGGAGGAGGGCCCCATGACCTGCATTTTAAACCGGCACCCCAGAAGACAACCATGTGAGAAATGATAGAAAGTAATTACCCTCTGAAGCCAAGTTGCCTGGGTTCAACTTTCATCTCTGCCATTAACCAAATGATATTGGGAAATTTGCCAAATCTTTCTGTGCCCCAGTTTCCTTCCTCTTTTGAAAAATGAGCCTGGTGGGACCTACCTCAAAGGGGTATTGGTGAGGAGTCAATGAATTAGTGTATGGGAAGTACAACAGTGCCTGGCATGTAGTAAATACATAAGAAATGTGGATGCCTTGCTTTTATTTCACATTTTCTGTCATAATGATTCTCGGTTTATAGTATGAGCACGGATCACTTGGGGAAGTACATTAAAACTCCAAACTTTGCTGCTGAAATTCCAGAGAACCTAATGAAATTGGTCTGAGATGGGACTCTAAAATCTACATTTTAAACAAGCCCATTTCCCCACCCCCTCCTTGCACCGCATAATTCCAGTGTAAGTGGGCACAGGACCACACGTCCAGAATCATTGTTCTGTAGGATCATGCCCATTAAGCTAGCTGTGCACTTCTCAGCTTTGCCTACACACAGGAAGGTCAAGATGGCCCTGACACCTCTCCAGGCCCTCAAGAGACTGGACGTTGAGAAGAGAAAGGGCTGCCAGTTGGAACTAATGATGAAGATTTTTAAAACAACTTTTGGTTTTAAAAACCTTTGACTTCGAAAGTATTTTCACTTAAATTAGTCATTTGTCGGCCTTAATTGGTACTGGTGTTTTCTTTGGGGGAAAAGCAATTTGAAAAGAGATGCATGTGTACATGTAGGAACTCACTTTCAGAGACATGCAGCAATTTTTCTGGTGTATTTATGGAAGAGTCATTGCTATGTGTGCTGGCTTCGAACCAGAAAACAAGAATAATAAAACTTAAACGAGCTCAGCAAACCAAGCGTTTTCTTCGAATTGGGTAATGGTTCTAAAATTTTAACTTGAGTATTCAGCGCAAGGGATGATTATTTACATAAATAAAAATAATGGAAAGAGTGACTGGAGGTGAAATTAGATTCTTCCTGGCAACTCCATGTAAAGAAAGGTAATTGAAAAGGAGAAGGCAGGTGTCTGGCCTCCTGTGTGCAATGCAAATAAGTCTCACTGGCTTGATTTGTTTTTTTCCACGTTTAGATAAATTACTGTGAGTGCTGGCTTTAAGTTGGGTGAGGCTGTTTGCAGGCGATGTCAAGGTGTCCTGGGTCCTCTTGCTGATGAAAAGCCGTGGCCGATACGGTCACCTTCTGTTCTCTAACCCAAAGCAGGTTCATAGTTATCGGGGTTTATCTGTATTTTTTATTAAAAAAAAAAATGTGAGCTTTGCTGCTTACAAGGCTTTTCTATCCATTGACCCGAGGTTGCAAATGGGCTGTCTGAAGCCATAGCTGGCCTACGCAGGTTTTCTTCTTGGCTTGCATAATGTTCTTAAAATGTCTAAATAGTTGCCAGGGTTTTTCTTTTAATTGGGAGAACTCACATTAAATTCAGATTTCGAGCTCTTAAAAAAATATCGTGTCATGACCTGTATTCTTACATGATTAGAATGGGCTGGAGCCAAGAGCAGCTGCTCCCTTTATATAGGAAATATATTTTCTGCATTACCCTCTCTGATCAGTTTCTTCTGATCTACTCCCATCTGAAAAATGGGAATAGCAGTTACGCCTCTTTCGTGCAGTTACTGTGATAAGTAAGTTGAGGTAGATAAAACACTTAATGCCCAGCATTTAGCAAGTGCCGCAGTCTCCACCCAGCCCAGTTGATTTTGTTCCTGGCAGGCACAGAGTTTACATGCATTTGCATTTGTGACCCTTGCTAAGTCTTGCAAATTTTTAAAAGTGTAGATACCAAAAAAAAAAAAAAAAGATATAAAAGTTTCTAAAAAGCAAAGGCGTCTTGACCTTCTGGGCTCTCAAGCCATCCTCCTGCCTCAGCCTCCTGAGTAGCTGGAACCACAGGCATATGGTACCATGCCAAGCTAATTTTTCTGATTTTTTTAGTAAAGGCAAGGTCTTATTTTGTTGCCCAGGCTGGTCTCGAACTACTGGCCTCAAGTGATCCTCCAACCTTGGCCTCCCACAGTGCTGAGATTACAGGCGTGAACCATCATGCCTAGTCTCCGGAGATTTGAATGTGTAGCCAGGTTTGAGAATTGCTAACCTAAAGCAGGATGAACAGTAAACGTGGAGACAAGAGACCAGCCAAGGGAGGGGTATAAGCATGGCTCATCACAGACAATTGTGTGCCTTCCTAAAGGATGGCCAAGGAGAATCATTTGTTTTGTCTTTATTTTTTTGTTTTCAGTAGTGACTTCCAACAACCTCCTTTCTTGCTCCAATGGCAGTTTGTTTTACGGCATTTGCCTCCAGGCTGCCTTGGCTTCTCATACATTTACACAAAAGCTTGAGAGCTGGCTAGAATTGAATGTGTTTATCTAGGTGCTATGAATTTAAGCAGCTGGAAAGTGATTATGCTGTGCACTACAGATAGGCCCAGCACCGACTAGCCACATGCCCTTAGGCAAGGTCTTCTGAGACTGATTCCTCATCTGAAAAATGGGGATAAATATGTAGAAGCTCACATTTATTGGTTATTGTGATATATAAAATACTTGTGAGAGAGAAAATCCTTACAGCAGTGTCTGGCATACTGGAAGTCCTCAGGAAAGCTTCACCTTATGATCTGAACTTGCTGCTTAAAGGGAACCTGGGGGGACTGCTGGAAACAAAAGAATGTGATTATACAAACAGTAACACTCTAATGTATGCAGCTAGTCTTCAAACACAGCCTGCCGTGAAGCAGGCCTCCCAAACCCAGGCCTTGGTGTCCTCACCTCCCAGTGACTCTGGGCTGGCTCTGTGATTCACTTTTGACTGTAGAATGTGGCAGAAAAATGTGAAGCAAATGAAGACACAGACAAATTTTGCACGTTCTCACTCATGTGGGAGCTAAAAATTAAGCAAATGGAACTCATGGAGGTAGACTACAGTGATGGTTAGCAAAGGCTGGGAAGAGTAGGAGGATTAGGAGGATAAAGTGAGTTCGTTAATGGGTACAAACATAGAATGAATAAAATGTAGTACTTGGTAGCACAATAGGGTGACTATAATGAACAATAATCTATTGTATGTTTTAAAATAACCAAAAGGGTGGAATTAGAATGTTCCTAACACAAAGAAATGATAGATGCTTAGGTGATAGACACCCCAATTACCCTGATTTGATCCATTATCCATTGTATCAAATCATCACAAGTATCCCATAAATATATATACCTGGTATGTATCTATCATAGTTTAAAACAATTTTTTTAAATGGAGCAAAATTAACACTACATAACTTCTGAGACTAGGCCAAAGGAGTTCTTCAGCTTCCACGGGGACTCTCGGAACACTGAGTCTTGCTTCCATTCCCCTGAAAGGGCCATACTGTGAAGAGGTCCAAACTAGCTACTTTGAAGGCAGCACGGAGAGACAGATGTGTGATCGGCCCTTAGTCCTTCCAGTCATCCCGGCTGATGTGCCGGGCGTGCGGCCTGAGGAAGCCCTCTTGGACATCTGTGCAGTGAAACTTTCAGATGACTCTAGCCTTAGCTTTCATTTCATCATGATCACATAAGAGTCTCTAAGCAAGATCTGCCCAGCTAAGGCTAGTCAACAAACAAACCCATCAAAAAAAAAAAAAAAAAAAAAAAAAAGTTTTTAAACCACGGAGTTTTGAAGTGGTTCATTATCCATCAATGCATAACCACAACATAACAGTTCTCTTCATCCAACATTTTGTAGGCACGTTATCTTATACTCATGTGCATCTACAAGGAGCGCTTGAGACAGGTCTGTAGACGGTGGCTGGTTTCCCTCAGAGTGAGCGTTTCAAGAGTTCCAGATGGAAGCTGCAAGAGTTTTGACCTTGTACCGCGTCTACAGCCAAAAGTGAATCATAGCGTCAGCCCAGATTCACTGGGAGGTGATGTCACTAAGGCTTCACCTTATGGGAGACCTGCTTCACTGCGGGGACGACCTTTGCAGACCAGCTGTCACAAGAGCGGATAGCCTAGAGTGCCACTGCCCCCACGGTGTAAGGCTGCCTTCTTAATTGGCTGTTGAATTGTTATATCTTGCAGTCAAATTATTTTTCCATCCTTTTAGTTACATACACAGAAAGACATTAAGTGAAGTAAAGAACAAACTGAATGGGAAACTTTCCAGGGCTGAAGGACCCTGACTCACAGACATGCTTTTGTTTGCCTGCTCTGTAGCTAATTAGATCCTGCTGAGGCTCTGATTAATGCTCAGGAAAACCAGGTATTCGACTGTGTAGTCCATTGAAGCTGTTTCCTCTGCTATTGTCTGTAAAGCAAATTTAAGGTCTTAAAGCAGAAAAAAAAAAAATGGCCTCTTTATATTTTGCCTTATGTAATCAGGTGGTGGTGTATTTTGTAACTGCATTAATGAAATTATCCAAATGTCATGAAATCCATGCATATCAGAGCAGTATGTTCTGGTTAAATGCTATTTGGCTGGGTTAGAATTATTCCCATCACACCTACCACATCCTGATGGGGCGAAAAACATTTTAAGATTAGTGTAATGACTGTTTCCTTTAGTCTAAGGCTTTTTCCCCCTCAATTGACTTTTTTTTTTTTTTTTAAAGGCAGTTTCACATTTATAGAAAAGCAAGAAGTATTGTGAACAAAGTTTCCGTATATCTTGTCTCCTTAACCCTCCCCTCAATTTCCCCTATTATAAATACCTTGAGGACTTGATGTGGTGGCGTTAATACTGTAATTCTAGCATTTTGGGAGTCTGAGGTGGGAGGATCACTCGAGGCCAGAAGTTCACGACAAGCCTGGGCAATGTGGCAAGTCTCTACAAACATGGCCTGTCTCTACAAAAAAGAAAAAAAATTAGCAGAATATAAGGGCCCATGCCTGCAGTCCCAGCTACTTGCAAATGGCTCAAACCTGCCATGATTCTCCCATCTCAGAAAGCTGAGATAGGAGATCCCAGGAGTTTGAGGTTGCAGTGAGCTATGATCATGCCACTGCACTCCAGCCTGGAGGACAGAACAAGACTCTGTCTTAAAAAAAAAAAAAAAAAAAAAAAAAAAAACTTGCATTTGGTGAGATATGTTTATTACAATTGATAAGCCAAGACTGACACGTAATTAACAAGTTCAGTTTACATTAGGATCTACTTTTTGTTGTACATTCTATAAATTTAAAAAAATGTATGTTATGTATTCATCATAAATGTATATTATATATTCGTTCCTGGCTCCAAAATCTCTCATGTTCTACCTTTTTCATATTTTAATGTCCCAGAAATGGGGATATTCAAATACTATTGATGGCTACAAGTAATGTCATGTGCCGTCTCCTTTCCCTTCTCTCTCCTCCCTCCCCTGCCCCTCTCTGTCCTCCTCTTCCTTTCCCTTCCCACTTTCCTTCACCTAGAGGCTCCTGTTAAACTGCTGGCATATTTTATAATCCATGGCATCTTAGCATGGAGGAAACATGGTAGTAAAAGAGGCCTTGACATGCAGCCTAGTATATACTCTTATCCTTTGTTGCATATCACTGAGAATCACTATCGGGACCTGCTCCCTTCTGCTTCCGACTGGAGTTGTGGGGGAGGCTGCCTAATGTAGCAGCCTTTTTCTGTCATGTGCACATGTCACTTTCCTCCCTGCTGTCAGAATCTGATTTTGTGTTCAGGTGGTGTGTCGTGTTTCCCCTGCTTTCTCCTTGAGGTCCCCTCACCTCCATCTTTCTCCATCCACCCTGCTCTGCCCCTGGAGATTGCCCTGTTTGGATTACATCGGTAGGTCCCAAGACCTTTGGCTTTCAGTTGTTTTATTAGCGAGGAGTCAGGACAGGAGAATGGAATGACTGAGGAGGGTGTTTATTCTCCAGGTTCTCTAATAAAGGTCACCTTAACCTGGCTCTGTTCCTCGATACAAGGTCACTGCTCCTCTCAAAATGGCTGACTCTATGGGACTCGTTCTCTTTTTGAATCTCATAAGCTCTCTTTCACCTCATTACGTTGGCCTAGGGACAGTAGCAGCCTGTGTTTTTATACTATCCCTTGTAGTTTCCCCAAACCCTGGCTACATCTTTATAATGAGCCCCCTTGTAAATTCATGCTCCTAGAATTGTCCTCATGTGAATGGGCCATCTGGTTGCTGTTGGGTTCTCATCTGATACAGGCTGTAAATGGAGATTACTTTCATCTCGGGGAGAGGAGGCCTCAGTCCCAGGGGATGAATCATAATTGGTCTAAACAATTCTTGGTGATCTAAATTGTTTTTAACAAATGATTGATCTCGGCCCTAAATTCTAGAGGTTCCAATAAAAAGGAAGTTATCTGGGGGACTTCTCTTTTTGAAGGTAAACAGAGTTTCATGATAGAAATAGACATTTGTTCTCCCCTGGATATTGGTGTGAGTTGATGATGTCCAGAGATGCAACTGCCACTTTGTGACCATGAGGTGACCAAAAGAAAAAAAAATTTCAAAACCCTGTATGTATAGAGTCAGGATATATATATTTATATACATATATCCTCAGTGATATTTCAGAGCCTTGCATGAAATCCGAAACCACCTATTTTGGATGATTATTCTTTGGGTGATATGATTACATGCCCTTATGTTTTATGCCACTAAGAATCAGCAAAACGCATTCCTGCCTGATAGAGTGAGGGTGGGGGTTGATAATTAAGGTAACACATAAAACATTGTCCAGCTCAGGATGTGGTGGAGTAGGGATAGGAAAACACTGAGTCTAAGATGAAAAGGGGTACAAATTGACTTGACCTTGTTCTATCTTTAGAAGAGGCAGCATGAGGCTCTTTGCCATACCCAATGCAATATCAGAATCTGCTGCATGAGAAGCTTCTCGGTGTTTAGAATCTGACTTTCTTAGCCAGGTGACACTGAGTTCTTACTCAGTGTTTCTATAGCTCCTACTCTGGGTTTTTCCACTAACTGTGTTTGCTGATATTAGACTCTTATCCTTAGCCTGCCCATTTGGAAGAATAGTTTTTCTGTATCCAGGGCCAAGATAACTAATAATTCCTTAGTACCTGCTCAAACCAGGCAAATCTAGTATTTCAAACCCTAACAATCCTGCAAAGTAGAAACTTCAATTATCCGCATTTTACAGAGAAGAAAACTGAGGTTTTTGAGAGAAAAAATTGCCCAAGTCTATCTTAAACCTAAGCACTTGTTTCTAGTATGCTTAAAGTAAGCATCAATTCTGAGCATACCTGTCTTATTCATAATCTGGACACTGTAACCCATTCCTGCATTTTCTCTACTCTTGACCTGTCCCTTGGCCTCCTGCTGTTCATCAGCTTTGTCAATGCACAGCACTGATCAGGCATATTCCTCCTTGGGCCCAATTTTGCTCTCACTTTCAGACCCCATCCTGAAGCTTTGGGGCTGTCAACACCCACAGGGTGACCTCAGAGTGTTTTACAAAATAGACAGACTTCACACACTTGAGTGAGCCTGACATTTTCTCTGGATAAAAAGCAATGCCCAATTTACATCTTATATATTCAGAGTTTATTTTAAAATCTGGCTTCTGTCTTACTCTATACAGACGGTTCTCAGTTTAAGCTAGATTGACATATGATTTTTCGACTTCACAATGGTGTGAAAGTGATACGATACTCACACGTAGCTGGGCGTGGCTCCCAGTCAGCCATGCGATCACCAGAGTAAACAACTGACACTCTACAGTGTACTGTGTTGCCAGATGATTCTGCCCAACTGCAGGGTGACACACGTGTTCTGAACACTTAAGTCAGGCTGGACTAAGCTATCATGTTTAGTAGTTTAGGTGTGTTAAATGCATTTTGACTCACAGTATTTTCAACTTATGAGTTTATTGGGATGTAACCCCATTGTAAGTCAAGGAGCATCTGTATAGAAGAATCGAACAAAGTAAGTGTTTTGTCATTCTTCATGTATGTTCTGAGCAAAAAAGTGACAGGTCAAAAAGATAGTGGTGTGTTAGCAGAGGGTCAGAAAAGGCAGGACTACTCCTTTCTGCCATACTTCCATTTTCTCCATTAAAAATAAATACCCTTAAGCTGGAAAGGTTGAAATAAATGTGATTGAATAAAAAATGAACCCAGATTTGCTGAAGGGTCGATTTAGTGCTCAGAGACCTAGATGGGGTAGTGACAGCCATTGCAGATGTGACTGTAGAATTTTTATTTGAAAACATGTGAGGAAAATATGTGGAACAAGACTTTCCAAAAGATCAATGGTGACCATTTACAAAGCTGATATTCAAAAGATCATGTATATGTGTACAGTCATTTCAATTTCAGAAATTTTACACTACCAAGTTATCAATTCTTGATTTTTAGGAGAGTCATTTGGTCATTAATTCTCATTAATTTATTTTAATCAATACTTGTTTAATGAGTGTTCATTCTCTGCTATCCAGTGGATATAACAATGAATGTCTGTCCAGGGAAATTCCCATTTAGGAAGACAGAAATGTTAATAAGCCGCTATATTGCCCATGAAAGAATGCTGAAAGGAAGACACAGCATCTTGAAGGATGAGAAGGATTTGGTTAGGTGGGAGGTGGTGGGTCAGAGGTGAAGGAAATAGAACTGTAGTGTACACAGAGAAAGCAGCTTGTAAAGAGATTTAGATTACAAAAAGAGATCACTTGGTTGCATCAGTGTGGCTGGATATTAGGGAGGGATGAGGAAACTGTGGGAGACAAATCAAAAGCATATTTTAAACCCAGCAGGGGCATTTATAAAAACCATTATTTGCTAGTTATACGTTTATTCCAAAAAAGGGAAATTATACAAATTGTTAATTTCCGGTATAGGTCTATTTCTGAGTTTCTAATGTGTTACATTGATCCCTGTGTTCGTCTCTAAACATATGGTTAAACAAATCCCTAGAAAAGAACGTGAGACTCACTGGAACCCATCGTGGTTCTTAGGACATGCTTATAATTCTGCTAAAAGTTCAGGTATGAAATTTGTCAATATGAGACAAAATGGCCACTTGCTTTTGGTAATTAATTTGATAAGAACTCTCATGCTATCGTAGTAGCCAAGATGACAGCTATGTAATCAAATAGTTGGGTTAGATGCATTGCGACTCAACAATTTATTAGAATTGGCCTTTTTGGTACCCATATTTAATACTTTACCTTTAATTTTTTAAATCTTGATTTAAATAACTTGAATGAAGACACACGATTATAAATGTTTAAGTCATGCCAGCAATAGTACATTGGAAAATCAGGTTCAGAGAAACTGTTATTCTCTAAATCATGAAAATCTAGGATTTTGGTTAAAATTTTTGACATGTCAACTAAATGTAATATAAGGATCCTGTTTGGATCCTAATTTGACTAAACCAGTTTTGAAAAATACTTAAGATATTAGAAAATTAAATATAGACTGGGTATTAGATAATAACATTATGAATTTTAAAACTATGATAGTGGCTTTTAGGTTACATTTAAAAATAGTTCTAAGAGCAGCAACTCATGCCTATGATCCTAGCATTTTGTGAGGCCAAGGCGGTTGGACTGCTTGAGCCCAAGAGTTTGAGACTGGCTTGGGCAGCAAAGTGAGACCTACTATCTGTAAATACTTCTTTAGAAAATTTGTCCAGTATGGTGGCGTGCAGCTGTACTCCCAGCTACTGGAAAGGCTGAGGTGGGAGGATCCCTTGAGCTCGGGAGTTTGAGATTGCATCAAGCTAGAATCCCACCACTGCACTTCAGCCTGGGTGAAAGAGCAAGATCTTGTCTCAAAAAATAAAATAGTTTTTATCTTCTAGCAATACATGAATATTTATAGGTAAATTATATGACTATGGGATTCACTTTGAAACAGTACAGGAACAAACAAAAATCATGGGAGGTAGATGGAGGAAATACATATACCAAAAAAAGATAATGTTGAATCTGAGTGAACAGGATGTGGGGGAGATTAAGTACCTTCACGAATGGGATTAGTGTCCTTACAAAAGAGGTTTGAGGGAGTTATTTTGCCCTTCCCCTTTTGCCTTTCGGCAAGGAAACACTCACTGTGGATGGTACCCATCCAGAAAAATGGCGAGGCTACTTGCTTTCCAACCTCCTCTTCTCTAGAGGTGCAGCCAACCTTCTGTTTAGCCTGCCCTGTAACGGCCAGAGGTCTCCAGTGTTAACAATGTGTGTGTGCACATGCATGTGTTGAGGGAGAAGAGGCTCAGATGGGGATCAAAGCAGAGAAAGAGACCAATTTCTCATGCAAACTATCGATGACTCCAGTCCAGCCATGTAGGACACCCCCTTGTAGAGCATGATCTGCTGTCGTGTTGAGAAAATTATAAAACAAACTCCTCCCACTCAATATTCTCATCACAGGGTATTCCATGTGGGTGTTCGCAAGTCTTCTGGGACTACATCTTGGAAGTACTTAAGCTTAATCCAGGTAACCAACTGTCAAGGAGCGTACCCATCTGGCTGAATGTCTCTTCATTTTGTCATTTGTGATGATGTTTCTCAGGAGTCTTTAGGTAAAAGGAGCTACATGCTTATATTAATGCTTTCAAATAATGAGGTATCTAATTGTATAAATAAGTGGCTCTGCTTCAGAAAAGTCAGCTACAGCTTACATCCTATAAAATAATCACAAAAGGACAAGAACAGTCACAGTAATAGAGGCATAAATGTGGGGGAGGTAAGTGTAAATAATGTGCCAAGGTAAGAAAGAAAATACGTCGAGGGTAGGGAAATCTAAAGGGAGAGGGAGAATTTTTCTGAAAATTATGGCTGAGAAACAAGCTTGGTAATTAAATCACCACTTAGTCAACTTATCTAATTATTGTGACATATAGCCAAACTCAGAAGTGTTTTTTAAAAATCAAGTTGTACATCTTGTAAATTCTTCCGCAAATCAGTAGGTAGGATCACACAGCAGAAAGGCCATTTATAATCCAATGAAGGGGAAACTGGGGAATAGGGAGGTGAAGTGACAAAGTCACACAGTTAATTAAAGACAAATTAGGACTCAGATCTTTGAACTAATTACATTTTTCTCCAAACAGATTAATACAAATAGCTATCTATAGAACCTCAAAGTTCTAGAAAACCAGTAAGGCTTATTTCTTAGCTAATGGAATTTAGAGGTTCCATTTCACTTAGTTTGAGCCTATGGAAGACCCTGGCAGGAGATTGCAATGTGGTTGAAAGAAAAAATAAATACAATTCCATTTTCTCTTTCTTTCCCTTGAGTTGTCTCTCCAGCAGAAGCTGAGTGGTTTCAACTCTGGTCAGACAGACTCCATGATGGTTACAGCTCCTACCAGGGGGCTGCAGCTTCTGCAAGGTGGTAAAGTCCAGTGGCACTGCCCCCTGCCTTTGTCTTACCTCCCCAGACAATGAAAGCATCTTCCTGCAATTGCTATTCTGAGTTGTCTCACCTTCTTTGTTTTTTCAGTTCTTAAGCACACTCGTTATCAGGTGTTCAGAGCAGATTCCTTTCATTAAACTGCTCAGAATAGATTCTATTTTCCGGCTGAACCCTGCTACTCAAACCCTTGGCAAATCCCAAAATGTAAAGAAATTGATCTACCTCATGATCAATTTCATTAGTTACACACGAAAGAAAATTTCAGTTCTAAAACCTGAAAACAGTTGCCTTGACTAAGGTCTCGAAGAGACTCAAAGGGATGAGAACACATTGCCTAACATGCAACAAATCTTTTCTATAGTTTGTGTCATTCAGTTGCTCTCTCAAAACCTGTGTTGATTATGCTACCATCTTAAACTAAAATTAATGAAAAGTTTCCAAATAAATGACAAAACAAAAAATACATATTTTACTGAGATTCATTAATGTTAAAGATTACATTTATATTTTTAACTGTAAAATAATTAATTTATAGAATTAAAAAACCCTCAACTTCAAATATTTGGTCTCAAAATAATGATACAATAAAATTATTAAAAACAGTCAAGAAAGAAGAGAAAAATGCTGGGATAAAACAAAGATGGCAGATTTAAATCCCAACATACCACTAACTACATTAAGTATAAAGAGGCTAAATATTCTAAATGATTTCTATTGTTGAACTGTATAAATTAAAACTTACTATATGCTGCTTTTAAAAGACCTAATCATCAGAATCAAATCTAGTAAAATATGTAAATGCTCTACACTAAAATCTAGAAAACTTAATTGAGATAATTACGTAATACCTACATTAATATATAGGCACACCATATTCAATAATGGAAAATGATCCATGTGGTAGAGGTGTCAGTGCTCCCTAATCTGGAGAGCGCTACATGTTTCAATGCTGACAAATAATAAGTGAGCTCGTTCTCGGGTCACCTCTGACTTGGTGGCACAGAACTCTAGCTATGGAAGAAGCTAAAGTGTTGAAATGCATGGTACTAGAAGTAGAAGTCTTGCCTAAAGTACCTTTCTGGGGAAAATAGGCAACTGAGAATAGAAAATTCTTACAAGGAAAAAAAAAACAACGGGTAGAAATTGAGACTTATAGAATAAATGAGTATAACAGAATCCAGATGTACTTCAACCCTTCTACTTCCCACAAAAATGCCACATATTAAAGAAAGGGCACCTTACTGCCCTGACAGAAGAACTCATTTTTTTCTTTTATTTTTTAGACTGAGTCTCCCTTGCCCAGACTGGAATGCAGTGGCACCATCTTGGCTCACTGCAACCTCCACTTCCTGGGGTTCAAGGGATTCTCCTGCCTCAGCCTCCCGTGTAGCTGAGACTACAGGCACATGCCACCACGCCTAGCTAATTTTTGTATTTTTAAGTAGAGATGAGGTTTTGCCATGTTGATCAGGCTGACCTTGAACTCCTGACCTCAAGTGATACACCTGCCTCAGCCTCCCAAAGTGCTGGGATTATAGATGTGAGCCACCATGCCTGGCTAAGAACACTCTTAAACTGAGAAACCTGTGAGTCATCCAAACCCTTTGCTAATTTTTTTATTGATGATCCAGTTAAATCCAGACATTTAAAGACAAGATAGACAAGATCCATATAAAGCAATTATAACAAGAGCAAAGGAAATGCGAATTATTTGTTATTATCCGATGACAGTGCTCCTCAAAAGGAAGAGCAGAATAAAACTGTAAACCAACATCGCAACATGAACGATATACTATGAATAAGTATTTGAAAATATGGAAACACCTCCCATAAGAAATGTAGAATAGGATGAGCAGAAAATAGGAATGTGAAATCATCAAACTCAGAAAATAACTTGAATTTAGGTCGGATGTGATGGCGCATGCCTGTAATCCCAGCACTTTAGGAAGCTGAGGTGGGCAGATCACCTGAGGTCACAAGTTCGGAACCAGCCTGTCAAACATGGTGAAACCCAGTCTCTAGTGAAAATACAAAAAAAAAAAAAAAGCTGGGCACAGTGGCACACACCTGTAATCCCAGCTACTTGGGAGGAAGGCTGAGATACGAGAATTGCTTGAGCCTGGGAGGCTGAGGTTGCAGTGAGCCAAGATCACACCACTGCACTTCAGCCTGGGTGACGGAGTGTGAGACTCTATCGCAAAACAAACAAAAAACTTGAATTAGAAAAACAAAAGTTATCAGACTAAATTTTAAACTCCCCAAGGGGAAATGAACTTGATTGAAAATAAATGAAGGAACCCTGAGGAGATGAATGAAAACATTTATGAGAAAGTAAAACAAAGGATCCAAGATCCAGTACAAATATTCTTGAAATAAATATAACTGGAATCCATGAAGAAGAAAAAACAATGGGATATAACGAATATTTTAAAACATTATCAAAGGAAACACTCCAGAGGAAAAAACTTTTAGAATCTGTATTGAAAAGGCCCACTGAGTGCTGAGAATTGTCAGTTCCAAGCTATAACCTAGAAAACGATTAGATCGTAAAGATAAAGAAGAAATACCATGGATCTTTCAGTAAAATGCAAAGTCATTTGCCAAGGACAGAAAAAAGTCAGGTGTGCATCACACTTCTCAATAGCAACATGCACAATTTTAAAAATTGGAGCAACATTTTCTCAAAGCTCAAAAAGAATCGGCCAGTATTTTTTTAATCAGATAAACTTCTGGAATCAAAGCTATTGAAGAACAAATTTAAACATTTATGAACTAAGAAATATTGTATGCATTCTTGAAAAATGGGTTAGAGTATGACCAAGAGATGATTGGGAAAATGCTATATGTATACACTCAATAGACCCCATTTTTCCATACTCATATGTTGAAGACATATCTAAGACAAAAACGAAAGTGGTGGTAATGGGGAGAAAATAGTTTGTAAATGTTATATGTTTTGAAAGAGTTGAAACAGTACAACTAAGAAGTGAAAGAAAGGACCGTTCAGGACATAGGCATGGGCAAAGACTCCACGACTAAAACACCAAAAGCAATTGCAACAAAAGCCAAAGTTGACAAATGGGATCTAATCAAACTTAAGAGCTTCTGCACAGCAAAAGAAACTATCATTGGAGTGAAGAGACGACCTACAAAACAGGAGAAAAGTTTTGCAAGCTACCCATCTGACAAAGGTCTAGTATCCAGAAACGACAAGGAATTTAAACCGATTTACAAGAAAAAAAAAACTCCATCAAAAAGTGGGTAAAGGATATGAGCAGACACTTCTCAAAAGAAGACGTTTATGCAGCCAACAAACATACGGGAAAAAAAGCTCATCACTGGTCATTAGAGAGATGAAATTCAAAAACCGCAATAATATACTGTCTCATGCCAGTTATAATGGTGATTATCAAAAAGTCAGGAAGCAGTAGACACTGTCAAGGATATGGAGAAATAGGAACGCTTTTACACTGCTGGTGGGAATGTAAACTAGTTCAACCATTGTGGAAGACAGTGTGGTGATTCCTCTAGGATCTAGAACCAGAAATACCATTTGACCCAGCAATCCCATTACTGGGTATATACCCAAAGGATTATAAATCATTCTACTATAAAGACACATGCACATGTATGTTTGTTGCAGCACTATTTTCCATAACAAAGGCTTGGAACCAAGCCAAATGCCCACCAATGATAGACTGGATAGAGAAAATGTGACAGATCTATAGCATGGATTACTATGCAACCATAGAAAAGAATGAGTTCATGTTCTTTGCAGGGACATGGATGAAGCTGGAAGCCATCATTTTCAGTAAACTAACACAGGAACAGAAAACCAAACGCCGCATGTTCTCACTAAGAAGTGGAAGTGGAACAATGAGAACACATGAACACAGGGAGGGGAACATCACACACCGAGGCCTGTTGGGGGATTGGGGGGCAATGGGGAAGGAGAGCATTAGGATACTTAATGCACACAGGGCTTAAAATCTAGATAACAGGTTGATAGCTACAGCAAGCCACCATGGCATCCGTATACTGTGTAACAGACCTGCACGTTCTGCGCATGTACCCTAGAACTTTAAAAAAACAAAAGGGAGCAACTTTCTGTTAGAGCAAGAGTGTAGGACAGTAACTTGGCAGCTGAAGCAGGTGAATGCCGGGACAAAGCAGCAATGAACATACTCACATGTAGGTGACCCACCCTATGGCAGAATTTGGAAAATTATCACTTATTCCTTTCGAAGAAGAGCCCCCATTCCAGTGTTTCAGTGACCCAGTGATTTTATATGTTCTTAGATACTGAAAATGTGTCTGCCTTCCTCAGCCCACTAACCATCTGAACTTACCTTGAGGTACCAGAGAAAAAGTCTCCTCATGACTACTATGTTCAATCCAGGAATGGAGACCTAGTGCGTTCAAAGAACTGGGTCAATGCTTAGGCTGATTATGTAATACACTTCTCAGATGCTCTTTAACAATTTGTACAACATATATATTTTCAGGTGGACCTGCCTGGTGGACAAAAAAAAAAGTGAAAGGAGAGTGAAAGGAAAAAAAAAGTAGAATGAGTTTTTCATTGTCATTTAGGTAATAAGTGGGATTCAAAGGATACCATTTAAAGATGACAAATAGTAGAAGCCTAAGGAAAAGGGAAAATTAAAACATTATATAATATATTAACAGGCAAATACCAGAACAAACATATAAACTTTTTCCTAAATACCAAAAAAGAAAAATTTTAAAGCCAACAGACTGCCTAGGGTCAACATCAGGGGAGCGACCTGAGCCCATCATCTGCAATTCGGTCACAAAACAGATATTTTCACAGATTTGAGTTATATACATAAGTGTATGTAAATGTATAGGTGTGATCACGTATAAGTTTGCTAAAACTACCATATGAAGTAGCACAGACTGGTGGTTTAAATAACAAATTTATTTCCTCACAGTTCTGGAGGCTGGAAGCCCAAGTTCAAGATGTCGGCAGGGTTGATTTCTTCTGAATTCTCTCTCCTTGGCTAGCAGATGGCTCTCTTCTGCCAGTGGTATCTTCACATGGTTTTCCTTCTGTGTATAACTGTATACTAATTTTCTCTTTTTACAAAGACCCTAGTCATACTGGATTAGGGCCCACACCAACAGCCTCATTTAACCGTATTACCTCTTTAAAGGCCCTATCCCCAAATACAGTAACATTCTGAAGCCCTTGTGGGTTAAGATGTCAACATTTAGACTTTGGGAAGATACAATTCAGCCCTCAACAGATTATAAACACTTTCAGTGTGGCCTTTTCTTTCTTTCTGCTTTATTAATTCCCTACTCCATTTTTCATATCACATAGTTCTCTCCTTCAGGGTAAACCATGGCATGCATATCTCCATGTTATCTTTCATACTCATAGATCATAAACATACAAATCTGCATGTACACATATTTATAGAAGGATTTTTTAAATGCACAAAAGTGACATGCATTATTCACCCCTTTCTGCATTTTATTTTTTGTATTCAACCACAACTCATACAATATCCCTGAAGAATTCTCATTCGTCCTGAGAACTGAAACAATATTCACAATATCCATGGCGTAGATGTACCAGTTCACTCATCTGTTTCTCTGATAGTTTTGTGGGCACTGGAAAACTCATGCTACATGAAGACCCATGTACACATACCCCTGTGCATTAATGCTTTTATTACCAAGGGATAGATTGCAGAAGTGGGATTTCTAATTTCAAGGATACTCATATTTCTAATTTCACTAGATGCTGCCAGCTTGGCTTCCAAAGTGAATGGAACACTCCACACTCCCATGAGGTTGGAATTTTATTCCTCTTAAATCTCAGACTGGAAAGCAGAGAAGATAATGTGTTCATGCTTATTAGCAGCAGTGGTGAGGTACAAACTACACCTGCCTGGCTTGCAAACCAGTGCTTTTTCCATCCCAATACTCGGCCTCCTGTCCTCCTTTCCCAAAGGGAAAGGCACCTGTCCCGCAGCAGCCAGGTGTGCACATGTCAGGGTGAAGAACTTGTTTTCCCCTGATTCTTTTTCCACTAGCCTGGCTGTACCCTCTTTGTGGCCTGCTGAGCCACAGGTGCTGGTCTTACACTGTTTACGACATAAAATTGGCCCCTCATAAAAGCATAATGATGCATAATTTGTAAGTGGGTACTAGAGCTTGAAGGCACTAAATCTTATCTGGGAGGTCATAAGAGATAGCTAGGGCATTGAGAAGCTGGGGCCTCTTCTACCTGATTGAAGGTGTTATCCAAATAATACATTTGAAAGTAGAAAGAGAATGAACAGCAGCACTGTGGTCAGTTTTCTTATCTCTCTACTTTTTAGTTATCATTTTTGTGTAAATAACAAATGTGCCATTCCACTAAGTCTTGCTTACTTAGCACATTTTTGAGAGAGGGAGAGAGACTGAAAGCAGCATTAATTTTAGGAATAAACAAGCTGAAGCATCTTTCTGTAAATGCTCTTGATGGAGTTTGCTTTGAGAATACAATTACGCCTCTGGACATGTACACTGGGAAAGGTTAGCTATAATAATTCAAACAGCATTGCTGTAACAATATCCTTTCCAAATACACTGGAGAGAAAACAAGTTTCTGTTTTGACCACAAGGGGAAACGGCAGCATGGCGTTTGAATGCTTTCACAGCTTACAGGAGAGACGTTCCACCTACTTGTGAGTTATGGCAGGAGCAACGTGAATAGTAACATTTTATTTTCTCCTTGGGAATATATAGAGGGAGGGCAGGTTGACATGGGAATGGCAAAACCATAAAATTCAACAGGTCTAATTCACACGTGATCATGAACACACGAGCAATGAAATGGGACTTTCTGGGTCTTTGGCAGAGAGGAAGCTTATAGGGAAAATAAGAAAACCCAGAGTCATCCAGTTCTTCACGATGGGGCAATATGGTATAATCCCTCTAACCTTAAACCTTCTTTTAAACAGTTCTATAAACAATTGAGCTTTTCTTATTTATTCCTTTAAGAGCTGTTACAGACACTTGAAATGGATGCTCTAGTTTAAAAAATACTCAGGAAGTGACCATTTAAAAACCAAAAACAAATCTAACCCTACATTTTTAGTCTATATAACTTTCTTCAATTAGTTTCGTATTTTCTCTATGCCACGACTTGTAGCTTTCTACATGTCGAATGATGTTAATAAATTTTGTATAGCATCTTCAACTTTTTCTAAAAGCATTTTTTGTTGTTTATTTTAATTTTTCAGACACAAGCTCTCTGTCACTCAGGCTGGAATGCAGTGGCCTTGATCTTACTGCACCTCTAATTACTGGGGTCAAGCGATCCTCCTACCTCAGCCTACCAAGTAGTGAGGACGATAGCTGTCTGCCACAGACCCAGCCTATCGGAGCAGTGTGTTTACAACTTCCCCGTGAGGCTGGAAACGAGGTATAATTACCTTCAATTTACAAGTGTGCACATCAATTAAGTCACCTACTCAAAGTTACATAAATGGGGATAGACTCAGAAAGAAACTAAACCTTCAGATGCCTAGTCGAGACACTTTCCATTATATTCCATTATATTACACTTCATACAAACAGCAACATAGATTAATAATTAGTGTTTATTACCTTTTGCATGAAATAACCAAGCTCTGGGATGACTAGACACCAGTCGGTAGTGGTTAAATGAAATGCTGTTTGGGAAGAATTATAAAGCTGTATTCTAAAGCCATCAGAGCCATGATGGATGGGATGATAATATCTGCCATGTGTGAGGAGAGGATTACGTTAACATGTAAGCCATGCATTTCCCAATCCTGAAAATTCCAAGATCCTTATTCTACATTTTGACCATCATTTTCATTTGCTGTCAGCCAAACTGTCAAACCAATGCCATGGTCGCTTCCTGGACCATTTTTCAGACTGAACCGTGTCTAAACTCTTTTTTTCCTATCTGTCTACAATCTCCTCTTCCATCTTTCTCAGTTCTTGCTCTCACGCTTTGTTATTGAACTTAAACACTCCCAAAATTCCTCTACCACTTTCTTACTACTATTTGTTGTTATTTCAATAGTTTTTGAGGAACAGGTGGTGTTTGGTTACATGGATAAGTTCTTTAGCGGTGATTTCTGAGATACTGGTGCACCTGTGACCCAAGCAGTGTACACTGCACTTCACGGGTAGTTTTTATATCCCTCAGCCCCTCCCACCTTTTTCCCCAAGTCCATTGTATCATACTTAACGCCTTTGTGTCTTCATAGTTTAGCTCCCACTTATAAGTGAGAACATAAGATGTTTGGTTTTTCATTCCTAAGTTACTTCACTTACAATAATGGCCTCCAACTCCATGCAGATTGCTGTGAATGCCATTATTTCATTCTTTTTATGGCTGAGTAGCATTCCATGGTACATATATACAATATCTGAAAAATCCACTTGGTCAATGGGCATTTATGTTGGTTTCATGTTTTTGCAATTGTGAATTGTATTGCTATAAACATGCATGTGCACGGGTCTTTTTCATATAATGACTTTTCCTCTGGGTAGATAGCCAGTAGTGGGATTGCTGTATCAAAAAGTAGACCTACTTTTGGTTCTTTAAGGAATCTCTATACTGTTTTCCATAGTGGTTGTACTAGTTTACATTCCTACCATCAGTGTCAAAGTATTCCCTTTTCACCACATCCATGCAAACATCTATTTTTAATTTTTAAATTATGGCCATTCTTGCAGAAGAAAGGTGGTATCACATTATGGTTTTGATTTTTCATGTCCCTGATAGTGATGTTGAGCACTTTTTTGTACATGTTTGCTGGCCATCTGTGTATCTTCTTTTGAAAATTGTCGATTAATGGCCTTAGCCCACTTCTTGATAGGATTATTTGTTTTTTTTCTTGCTGATTTGAGTTCCTTGTAGATTCCGGATATTAGTCCTTTGTCAGACACACAGTTTGTGAATATTTTCTCCCACTCTGTGGTTGTCTGTTTACTCTTCTCACAGAAGGTTTTTGGTTTAATTAAATCCCATCTATTTATTTTTGTTGCATTTGCTTTTTGGTTCTTTGTCACGAAGTCTTTGCCTAAGCCAATGTCTAGAAGAGTTTTTCTGGTGTTATATTCTAGAAGTTTTACAGTTTCAGGTGTTAGATGTAAGTCTTTAATTCATATTGAGTTGATTTTTGTATATGGTGAAAGATGACAGTTGAGTTTCATTTTTTCTACATGTGGGTTGCCAATTACCCAGCACCATTTATTGAATAGGGTGTCCTTTGCCCATGTGATGTTTTTGTTAGCTTCATTGAAGATCAGTTGGCTGTAAGCGTTTGGCTTTATTTCTGGGTTTTCTATTCTGTTGAATTGGTCTGTATGCCTATTTTTATAGCAGTACCATGCTGTTTTGGTAATTATATCCTTGTAGTATAGTTTGAAGTGAGGCAATATGATGCCTCCAGATTTGTTCTTTTTGCCTAGTCTTGCTTTGAGTATGTGGGCTTTTTTGTTGTTGTTCTACATGAATTTTAGGATTGTTTTTTCTAGTTCTGTGAAGAATGATGGTATTTTGATTGGAATTGCATTGAATTTATAGATTTGCTTTCGGCAGTATGGTCATTTTTACAGTATTGGTTCTACTCATCCATGAGCATGGGATGTGTTTCTATTTGTGTTGTCTATGACTTCTTTCAGCACTATTTTGTAGTTTTCCATGTAGAGATCTTTCACCTCTTTGGTTAGCAACAGTTTGACTTCCTCTTGACCAATTTGTATGCTCTTTATTTCTTTCTCTTGTCTGATTGCTCTGGCTAGAACATCCTGTACTGTGTTAAATAGAAGTGGGGAAAGTGGGCATCCTGTCTTGTTCCAGTTCTCAGGGGGAATGCTTTCAACTTTTCACTTTTCAGAATGATGTTGGCTGTGGGTTCATAATAGATGACTTTTATTCCCTTAATATATATCCCTTCTATTGACATTTTGCTGAGAGTTTTAATCACAAAAAGATGCTGGATTCTGTCAAATGCTTTTTCTGCATCTATTGAGATGATCATAGGATTTTTGTTTTTAATTCTGTTTATGTGGTGTATCATATTTATTGACTTATCCATATTAAAGGAAACTTCATCCCTGGTATGAAACCCACTTGATCATGGTGTATTATCTTTCTGATATGCTGTTGGATTCAGTTAGCTAGTATTTTGTTGAGGACTTTTGCATCTATATTCATCAGAACTACTGGTCTGTAGTTTTCTTTTTTATGTCCTCTTCTGGTTTTGGTATTAGGGTGATTCTGGCTTCATAAAATGATTTAGGGAGGATTCCCTCTTTCTCTAACTTTTGGAATAATTTTTTTATTATTGATACCAATTCTTTTGTGAATGTCTGATAGACTTCAGCTGTGAATCTATCTGGTCCTAGAAATATTTTGTTGGCTTTTTATTTATTTTTTTTTTGTTTCAATCTCGCTGCATGTTATTGGTCTTTTCAGAGTTTCTATTTCTTTTTTAATCGAGGAAGATTATTTTCAGCAATTTATCCATCTCCTCTAGGTTTTCTAGTTTTGTACATAAGCATGTTCATAGAAGCCTGAATGATCATTTGTATTTCTGTGGTATTGTAATATCTCCCATTTCATTTCTAATTGAGCTTATTTGTATCTTCTCTCTTCTTTTATTGTTAATCTTGCTAATTAATTGTCCATCTATTTTCAAAGAAACAGCTTTTTATTATCTTTATCTTTTGTATTGCCTTTATTTGTTTCAATTTCATTAATAGTTCTGCTCTGATCTTTATTTCTTTTCTTCTGCTGGGTTTGAGTTTGGTTTATTCTTGTTCCTCTAGTTTCTGAGATGTGACCTTAGATTGTCTGTTTGGTGCTCTTTCAGACTTTTTGATGTAGGCACTTAATGCTATGAACTTTCCTCTTAACACCACTTTTTTTTGCTGTATCCCAGAGGTTTTGATAGGTTGTGTCACTATTATCATTCGGTTCAAACAATTTTTAAATTTCCATCTTGATTTCATTGTTGACTCAAATATCATTAGGAGCAGATTATTTAACTTCTATGTGTTTTTGTATAGTTTTGAGAATTCCTTTTAGAGTTAATTTCCAATTTTATTCCACTGTGGTCTGAGAGAGTATTTGATATAATTTCAACTCTCTCAAATTTATTGAGACTTGTTTTGTGGTCTGTCACATGGTCTGTCTTGCAGAACGTTTCATATGCAGATGAAAATAATGTATACTCTGCAGTTGTTAGGTAGAATGGTTTGTAAATATCTCAGTTCATTTGTTCTAGGGTATAGTTTAAATTGATTGTTTCTTTGTTGACTTTGTCTTGATGACCTGTCTAGTGCTGTCAGTGGAGTATTGAAATCCCCCGCTATTATTGTGTTGCCATCTATCTCATTTCTTAGGTCTAATAGTAATTGATATGCTTTCACCTCCAACAGTTTTGTTTCTGAGGACTCCTTTCAACCCACTGGAGTCCACTAGGCCTTATTAAAGAGCTGGAAATGCTAAGAAACTTTTTTTAAAAAGCTACCTCCAATGGCTACAGGAGTATAGAAGCCCCAGATCCCTTGCCTCAGGAAGCATCAACTCTGAGGTGTGGCTTGTAACCCCCAACTCCCCGTGGGATTAGGCTACAGCTCCCCTCTGTGGGACTTTGCCTTAGGTTACCCACTTCTGCTTGGCTTCCTCCCCTCCCTGTCTGCTGCTTTACTCCATTATTGGTCTTTACTGAGAGCATTTTCTTAATGAATCACTTGCACACTTCTGGGGAATAAATCTTAAGACAATTAGGTAATAAATATTAGTGGGACTGAAGAAACTGAACTAAACCAAACAAGTTTTTCAAGGTGTGTTGTTGCATTAAAATAGCTTTTGAGGATTTTATATTACCTTTCTAAAAATTTGAAGGCTGGGCCTGGAGAGTAATATTTGGTTACAATTCATAAAGTCTAGGAAATTCAATCGCAATCATTTTCTGAAATGCATAGTTTTTCTAACATTTATTTATAAACCATAGATAAAATTGTATAAATAACTTTAACACAATATTGCCCAAGCAATTTGTAGTTGTGCTCCATACTAGTATTTTTAATTTTATCATTTTAATAGAATTATTCAGTAAGGTTATAGAAATTGTATAAGCAGTTTCTGAGGTATCTCTTTGGAGATATGGAAAGATATACATACTATCTTTTTATAAACCCATCCTTTTCCAAAGAAGAAGAAAAAAATGCTGAATTCTCTTTCCCCTTTCATTCTCTTTCCCCTTCCATCCTCCCTTGTGACTGTGCCAGTCATGAATATATTACCTCTCAGCTCCAAATTCACCCCTTTGTCTGCTCTGTGATAAGGGAGGTGGGCCTTATAAATATTTCTCCTTTGACAGCCAGCTCAATAAACTTTTCGGTAGAGGACACTTGAGGGACATGGGAAAAGGAAAGGATTTCTCCTCCTGGTTCTGGTGTGTTCCTCTTGTGGTCCTACTTGTGTTCCTGCAGAGTGGCTGATATTCTGTGGCAGTGGCCCCACAGCTAGCAGCAAGAGTCACCTGTTCACGCTGGAGTTTAGTGTACTCCCAAGGGCAGCTAGTGTGTTTCACAAGCACCTGGCTCACTTCCTGGTGATTTTCTGATGACTTGAGTATCCCACCACACACACAGGCAGCGTCCAGGAAACTTTAGAAAATCTACCTGTTGGCTTTCCAGGAAGTTAATGATTTCCACCTTCTATCCTCAGCAGCTTCCTGGTGAATGTCTTTGGCGTTCTAGCAGATGGTTCTCTGCCTACCAGCCTCAGCCTCATTCCACTGTGTTTTGACAGCCACAACACAGTGAATTTCTCTACAGCTGAGTGGACTTAAGCCACACCTTGGCCAGCGAGGTCTGAATCCAGCTGTGGGAAGAACATCCCCCTCTCAAGTTTGTTCCTGCCTTGGATACACATTCTTAGCCCTAGGGTGTCTTTATGAGATTTTTCCCTCTTAGATAATTTCCTGTTACTCCATTCCTGTGTTAATACTGTTTTATTATACTGGTCTTTCCTTGTTCTGTCTCCTGATGGGGCCCTAACTTATATAATGACTAAGCAATGCAAAATACTGAAACCTTCAAAAATTGCTAGTCCTCTAAATGTGAGTTTTTTAACGAAGTTTTTTTTTCTAAAAAAATATATTTAAATAGACCGTGCCTTTTAAGTCTATTTTTAAAAAGTTGTTCTTCCACTCTTTAAATGGTTTTCAATTTGAGACAAAGTTGCCAACTCTAAGAGTGACAGCTCTGACTTACATGGTTAATATAAAAACTCAGAGCTGTCACTCTCGGAGTAACTGCCTCGTGCTTGGCACTTTACAGACAACACATTCGATTCTCAGCTCAGCAAGACCCATACCATCATCCCTGTGGTAGAGAAAAGAAAACTGAGGCTCAAAGATGTGAAATGATTTGCCTGATGTTACATTGCTGGTATGTTTTGGGAGGTGGATTAATAAAAGCCTTTCCACTGCCTTTCATGGTGTCTCATGTAGACAGAAAACATTTCAAATCTTTAGTAATTTGATGATTAATTAGTTCCTTTATTCCCTAATATTAATTGGATACTTCCTATGTTTCATGATAGGCCAAAAAAAAAAAAAAAGCCTGAAGGAGTTTTCATGTCACAAGCACTTTTTTCTTAACCACTTGGCCTTGACCTTGTGTTGCACTTTGCCCTGTTAAAAAGGCCCTAAATTCCCAAGCAAGCCTGCGCAGGAAGTGACATTTTCCCCCAAAGTTGCTATGGGCCACCTCCTGCTTGCATTCTTTGCAACACTTTGTATTGATTTGCCCAGTTTTTCTGCCCCCTTTTAGGGCCCTGTGCCTTGAGACTCTGTCTCAGCCTGTCCCCTCGGATACTGTTCCATTTGGGGGCTGCTTGGTCCTCTTCTGACCTTTAGCTCTTGCCTTCACCATTTTGGCTTCTTCATTCTCTAGATCTGCTTCTGCTGTTCCATGTTTCATGATCCATCACCACCACTGCTGAGCCTGCCTCCCTAGCTACACAGGGGTATGGGAATGGGCAGGAGCTTTTTCTAAGTGGAGAATGTCTGTTTCACCAAGGCACAGATTTAGGGGCAGCTCTGATCTACACTGAGGCACAAGCAAGACAATATCTTTATGGAAGCAGCTCTTCTGGCCTCTCCTATTGCCTCCAGCAACCCATGTTGTTATGTCTTCCTAAAATACTCTTCTCCCTTGCCCATGTCTTTTCCTCTTCCTCATAAGGCTGATCCTTCACCCCAGCTATCTGTCTAAATTCTATTCATCTTTTATGTTCAACTGTAATTAACTTACAGAGATGGACCCCCACAGAACCCCCGCTGCAGTGCTGAACTCTATTGGCTGATTCTTTGCATCAGGAATTGGGAGCATCTGGAGTCCGTGGACTGTGTTGGATTAGTCTGTATACACCAAGGCTTAGCATTGTGTGGCACAGAAGTCCCTTAATACAGATTTAAGGAGAGAAAATAAGAGGGAAGAAGAGGAAAGAAGGCAGAAAGAAAAAACAATTAGGGAAAGGGAGGCAATGTATCTCTGTCTCTTTGAGCATTTTATAACATTTAACCAAGTGAAGTAAATTTATCATCTGACATTTAGGATATCTCCAAAAAAAAAGTTTTAGGTGGCTCTTGGCTGAGCCTCTGTTCTAGCCAGTGACTTCACTCAAAGACAGAAGGAATAACTCCACCACCATCGCTCCATCACAGTAGAAATAACATCAAACAATGAACACTCAACCCCTGTTATGTACCAGGCTTCATACTAAGCATCTTCTATGCATTATCTCGTTAATCACCACAGTCACCCAATGAGTGGACACTGCTCCTCTTTTCACATAAAGAAACTGTAGTGTAGAGATGTGACTTGCCAAGGTCACACTGCTTATCGATAGCAATGTTAGGATATTAAATCAGGCTGTTACCCACCCAAGCCAATAAAACCGTTATACTATTGTGCTTCTCTAAGGAAGTGATGTACGTTTTCCTGCCCAGAAAGGCCCACAAGATAGCAAAGTGGATCCTAAAGAGAGAGACATAAAACTCTGGTCAATAAAAGGTATTTAATGAAAATTAAGACCATAGTGAGATATCATCTTACAGCAGTCAAAATGCCTATTAAAAGTAAAAAAAAAAATAACCCATATTGGTAAGGAGGCAGAGAAGAGAAAGTTTATACACCGTTGGTGGGAATGTAAATTAGCACAACCCCCCTGGAAGAGAGTATAGGGATTTCTACACTAGAACTAAATATAGAACTACCATTCAATCCAGCAGTCCCATGATACTATCCTCCCAAAATAATTATATTACAAAGATACTTGTAATTGTAGGTTTATTGCAGCACTATCCACAACAGCAAAGACTTGAAATAAAACTAAGTGATCATCAATGGTTGGATAGATAAAGTAAATGTGTATATGTAAAATGGAATATTCAGTCATAAAAAACGAAATCACATGTTTTAAAGCAATGTGGATATAGCTGGAGGGCATTCCCTTAAGTGAAACAATTCAGAAAGTCATATACCACACGTCCTCACTTATAAGTAGAAGCTAAATAATATGTGCACATGAACATAGAGTGTGGAATAATAGACGCTGGAGACTCAGAAGGGTGGGAGAGGTGGAACAGGGATGAGGGCTGAGAAATTAATGGGTACAATGTAAATTATTTGAGTGATGGTTACACTAAAAGCCTGGACTTCACCACTGTGCAGTATACCCACGTAACAAAACTGCACTTATACCCTTAAATTTATACAGATAAAAATGTTTAAAAATCTACAAAACCCAAATGCATTAACATGTGCCAACATTTTTTTATAGAAGCAAAATGAAAGTCTCTCAGAATGAAATCTGACTGCTTATTTGAGTGGCCTGGCAGTGGAAAAGTGGGGAGCAAGAAAAGCAGAAGCAGCTGATGGAGTAGTTTGCACAATTTCCACTAAATTGAAACAACAAATAACAAAATGGCTATTACACTCAATTGGGAGGCGTCAAATAGCGTATCATAAGGTAAATATAACAGTGAGGCTCTTGAGCAGAATCAATTCCCCAACATCCAGGAGAGATTTTTGTCTCAGGTCACGATGCATGTCCTCCACTAAACAAGGCCCCCATATACTAAGTGAGGGAAAAAATCATTAGGTGGAGAAGGCACTTTCAAAGAGAGGGCAATTTTGAACAGCAATGAAACAAGCTTCACAAGAGTTGGTTTCAAAATTAAATAGTTTGTGTGATGATCGCTTTAACTCTCAGTGCATCAAAACATAAAATACTATTTTACATGCATTTCCACAGCCCATTTCTCTGTAATACCTCACTGCTTTGACAAACATGTGAGAAGGAAATCACATACAAAGGGATGTGGGCTGCCTGGGGACCAGTCATATAGGAGTCCTTGTGACTTTCTTATGATTATTCAAAGATCAATGCAAAGAAACGGGTCTTGCCTCTCTCCCCTAAATCTTGTCCGGAATCTCTTGGAGAGAATTTGCAGCTTTGAGTCCTCAGCTTGGGAAACTCTTTACCTTGGTTCTGCACGTATTAAATTTCAGAATGGTCTACTCTCAAATTATTCTCCATAATGGTCACTTGTTGGCTGACAGGCCATTTATTTAGATGTAAGTAGAAGGCAGTAGGACACTAAAAAAGCATCTACTTCCGACTCCCTGTCCTCAGATAAGACGGCACATGAAGTATTTATGGTACATTGTTTGCAGAAATTACCACAATCCTTTATCCTTCCTTGTAGGCATACTCTTTGTACTGTGGCTTGCAGCTTCTCCCATCAGGAGACAAAGTTTAGTTCATCTGCCTTCGAGTCTTAGTCTTGCTTCAACCAATAGAATGTGGTAGAATTGACACTATGCTGATTCTGAACGTGAGTCACAAGAAGACATGCACCCTTCCATCCATTTTCTTGGTCCCTGCCTTTGCCATATGAATAAGCTTCACCCTGACTAAAGGGTGAAGGGCCATCTGCACTAGACCAAGTAAGCCCAGTTGTCTCATTAAAAGCCTCAGTGATATGAAAAGCCCCACCTGCATCCATAAAACTGTCCACTTCACCTTCAGCTCGTCACAGGTACATAAAGGAGCCCAGCCAAGACTAGAACTTTTCAGCTAAGTCCCACCTAAATTGTTGACGCCAATCATGAGATAAACGACTAGTGTGCTAAGCCCCTAAGTTTTATGGTTTTAAAATGCACAATAGCTGTTACGTCATCTGAGTATCAGTTCTGTTACTGGGAGGAAATTCTGATAACCATCCCTCTTCAACACCAACAGCTGAGAGAGGCCAGGTTATGTGCCAGTCGAGTCATCAGGGGCTCAATTTCAATGGCTCTGGAGCTAAAATTGGATGACAAGAGAAAGATTAGAATGCTGTAAGCCACACCATATCCAGATGTAAAATATGAGGCATAAACATATGTAAACACCAAATACCAATGAATATTCCAGAGGGCAAGTTAGGGTCACATATATGGGAAACAGACAAAAAGTGGAAGACAAAGACAGGTAGATTATTTTTTTGAGACAGAGTCTCACTTTGTTGCATAGGCTGGAGGGCAGCGGTGCGATCTCCGCTCACTGCAACCTCCGCCTCCCAGGTTCAAGCGATTCTTCTGCCTCAGCCTCCTGAGTAGCTGGGATTACAGGCATGTGCCATCATATCTGGCTAATTTTGGTATTTTTAGTAGAGATGGGGTTTCACCATGTTGATTAGGATGGTCTTGAACTCCTGACCTCGTGATCTCGCCTTAGCCTCCTAAAGTGCTGGGATTATAGGTGTGAGCCACCGCGCCCGGCCAGCACATTCTTTAGTTGCTACCTCTCATGCTGGTTGTGTTGGTTGTGTGCACCATGAGAATACCCACTGGGCATGCCTGCTCACCAGGGTCTAGCACACAGGAGGAGCTCGGGAAATATTTGTTGAGTTAAATAAGTGGCCTGACAATTCATGAATACTTGTGACTTATCTTTCTGCATCTGCTGCTAAGTAGTTAGGAAGCACGGGTCTTTTTTCCTAGGAATGTTGCTAAATAGTCATAGAAACCCTTAATTTAAAAAAGTTAATTATATATAATATATATGATGCATGCATTATTTATATATGTTAATTTTTAAAAGTATATGTTACATTTTAAGATATACTTCATAGATTTTATAGTACATAGTTTTAAAGTATATATTATGGACATATATAAATTATATAGCTCTTTGTGCTGGTGTCATTCTGATCATTTAGCAAATAATCCATTTCACACTCTTAGTGGCCTTATGAGGTAGACATGAAGTTCATATTTTCCCCATGAAGCACCGAGGCATGGAATATTATACAGTTTACCTGAGACACCAAGTTGGACAGTGGCAGAGCCAGCAGTCCTGCTCTCAAACGTATGTTCTAAGAGCTCTTTATGCTGATGCCTCTCTTAAAATCGTCTCTGTTAACATAGAGGTGCTTTAGAGATTACCTAGGTCAAGTTCTTTCTACAGAGAACATTTCAGCCTGGGAAACTTACATGACTTTCTCAATGTCATGCAATTAATGAAGAGTCTGGACCAGAATCCACATCTCCACATCTCCTGATGAGTTCTTTTTCCTCTATATCACATTAATAATATAAAAAGCTTTTTTATGGGCATCTTTATTTCCATAAGGATTTGAAATTTTGAGACATTTTGAGCTCTAAATTTTTTTTCTTTTTCTTTTTTTTTGGAGACGGAGCCTTGCTGTGTTGCCAGGCTGGAGTGCAGTGACACGATCTTGGCTCACTGCAGTCTGCCTCCTGGGTTCAAGTTATTCTCCTGCCTCAGCCTCCCGAGTAGCTGGGATTACAGGCATGCACCAGCACACACAGCTACTTTTTGTATTTTTAGTAGAGATGGGGTTTCACTATGTTGGCCAGGATGGTCTCAATCTCCTGACCTTGTGATCAGCCCGCCTTAGCCTCCCAAAGTGCTGGGATTACAGTCATGAGCCACAGCGCCTGGCCTTGGACTCTGAATTTCAAATCCAAGAAGGAGATACCGTATAAACCAAATAGGAAGAGTGGTGAGGAGAAGAGAAAATTAAAAGACAAACGTTAGACTTTCCAGTCCATAGACGATCAAGTTATGCTGCAATAGAACATGGGTCTCACTCACTAATAAAAAAAAAAAAAAACTATTAGAAATTTTTGATTCCGCAAAACTCAAGTTTCTTGTTTAGCATGTATAGGGAGGGGGCTGGTGTTTTTGTACAGAGCTTCTCAAACTTTAGTGTGTCTATGAATTATGTAGGGATCTTATACACGGCAGAGTCTGATTAAGAAGTTCTGTGTGAAACTGTAGATTCTGCAGTTCTATCAAACTTCTAAGAGATGCCAATGTTGCTGGTCCCTAAACCGCATTTTGAGTAGTAAGGCTGTAGAGCACTTTGCTGGATTCTTCAAATAAGATCCAAAGTCCTGATGCAAATTCCACTCAAGGACCTGAGACAACCTGAAAGTAAAGCCCTAAAGTATAATTAGAAGTCATTTAGAAACCTAGGTACATGAGATACATAAATATAAATGGAAAATATACATAAAAAGTATAGTTTCTGTTTCAAAAAAGGATAAAATACTCCCAAAGATCAAAACAAACTATAAAAAAAAATTTGAGATAACCCAGAAAATTTTGACTCCTAGCTGGATATTTGATGATGATAAGAAATGATCATGTTTTCATTGTAAAATGGCATTGTGATTATGTTTCTAAAAACATTTCTGTTTTGAGGAATGCCTACTGAACTACACACAATTAAATGTTCTAATACTATTCAAAACAATCCAGTGGTGTTTGGGAAGATGTGGATGATAAAACAGGCTAGCCACAGAAATAAGTCCTGAAGCTGGGAGATGGGAATGGGGGGTTATCATGCTAGCTTTTCTGCTTTTCTATGTATTTGCAATTTTCCAAATTTAAGGTTGTAAATAGTTATGCAGAAAAGGGAAAGGAGGGAGGGAGGGAGAGAGGAAGAGAGGGGGAGAAGAAGAGAAAGAAGAAAAAGAAAGAAAGATATTCAGAGAGGGTAGTCTCTCATCCAAGTTCCCTGTAAAAAAAAAAAAAAAAAAAAAAAAAAAAAAAAAGTAGGTTCAGCAAAATAACTGGTGATTCCAACCTCAATGCCAGGTAATATTCTAAGACATATTATTGAGATAGTGGAAGTTAAATTTTTTTTAAAAAAAGACTAGATCACCAGGTCCTTCTCAGGACAGATTGCTAAGGACTCTGCCTTTTTTATTATGGCTTCTTGACGGGCATGCTAGAGAGATCCTATAGATTTAAGGCCTCTGAATTCAGAGCATTTGTCAAAGTCTTCTGTGATCTTTATAAAGAAGGCAGAAATTGTGGCTCAGATAATAGCATAGCAAGGTGGATTTGACTGGTTGAATGTTCACCCCCATGAGGAATAGATTAGGGATAGATTAGGAGCCAGCATCAGGCTGGAAGGCAGCTCTTTAGTGGAAGATGGAAGGAGTCCTGTTCAACATGTTGTTTTTTAAAAATCAATGACAGGTGAAGATACACAAGATGTTTTGGCCAAATTGACAGGGGACATAAGGTCTAAAGGACTATCTTATAATATCTTTGCCAACAGAATTATAATCTAAAGACATAACATGCTACAACTAAGAACCAGCGTTAGCAGGCTGAAATTTAATCGTGTTTTTGATCAATCATCCAGGAATATTCAAAATGAGAAAAAGGCTTCTCAGTGGACAAGGAACACCTAGGGGTACTTCTTAGCTACAGATAGCCAGGACTCCTCCCTCTACATTTTGTCATCATCCTGTACTGGTTTGGGAAGCACTGACTTAAAGATTTTGTTTCATTGTAAATTCCATAAGAATTAAGAATGTAAGCAGCTGCTGAAGCCATTTTGGTCTGCTAATTTCATTTTAGGGTACATTAAAACAATTACTTTTCCAGAAGAGACAAGGAAATAAAAGCAATAATAGTATCTACGATTCACTAAGCATTTACTATGGTGAGGCATTGCACCAAATATTTTAGACATTATTTCATTTAATACCCACCGAATCCTTTCCATGTGAGGGTTAATAACCTCCACAAACACATCATATGTGGTCCAATTAGAAGATACAAGAGGCAACTTAGGATGTCACAGCAGGTGCTTAGTAAATATTTGCTAACAGACTAACTTCAGCTTGAAAAAGGAATTTTCTGGTGTCCGCTGCTTTGGTTATGTATCATTACATAAAAAAACTACTCAAAAATATGGCTTAAAACAGTGACAGTCATTTATTATTGTTATCTCTCATGGTTCTGAGAGCTAACTGGGCTTAGCTGGGCAATTCTCACTCTATTTCTCAAGTTTTTGCAGTCAGATGGTGATGAGAGCTAGTATGAGGTGAAAGAAATATCTTCTCATCCATCACCAGGTTCATGGCTGAGACCCCTATAACAAAAGACAGATTAACGAGAAAAGAATATGGTAAGTGTAACAGGACATGGGAGCCTTCATGAGGAAATGAAGACCCAAATAAACTGGTAAACTTGTATCTTTTTATGCTACATTTGATAAATAGTTGTGGAGAAGTATGATTGGACAAAGGGTACATCACCTATGGTGATGAACTAAGGGGAATTTAGCAAGGTCTGTTTATTCAGATTCTTCTCTGTGTCCCTGTGTCTTCAGCGATAAGGGTGTTTCTTTCCTTCATATAGTAGGACGGCAACTCTGGAATGAGGGCCTTATGACCTGCTTCAGGGAAGAAGGGCAAGGAGAAAGTGAGAATGACCTTCCTGCTTCTGCTATTTTCTCAAATGCCAAAATGCCATATTTGGGGAATAACATGTCCAGAACCACATCACTGGAATAATCTCAAAAACTGTTGAACTCAGCTACTTGGAACTTGCATAATCACTCGGGGTTCCAAAGTTTGTGTCACAGCGATAGAGTCCAGCAGTAGCTGTACCTTCTTCTCCAATCTACCCTAGAAACCACATTGTGTGCCTTCTGTATTCTTAGTCAAGTCAGTCACCAAAGCCTGCCCGGTTTCAAGGGGAGGGGCTAGAGACTCCACTTCTTGACAGGGGAGGGAAAAGGTTTTGAGAAAGTTTATGAGACCAGAAATGTGATTGAAGCCATTTTTGGAAAATACAATTTGCCACATCTGCCTAGGAATATCTGGGGTGGAGGTGGGGGACTGGAAGTATTCTATGTGGATAGAGAAGGTGGAACTAGGCCAGGTCATGCAAAGTAAAAGAGACAAATTTGGGTTCAGGAAAGGAAGATGTTTTTAAGGTGCTGGATTATTTTAAGGAGGACTGAATTTTCTGCCATTGAAACGGGCTCTCACACGTCTAGGGTCTGGTATAGTGAGGTATCTGATCTCTCCAGCTCAGTGTGCCAGGACTAATCTTCTAGAGGTACCAACCTAGGGGTCAATGGCTGGAGCAGAAAGTCTTCATGAGAACGAGCAAGGCCAGAGGACCAAGCAAAGCTGACAGTTAAAACGTTATTAATGTTTTAAACTTTTTTAAGAGCATGAAGCCCAGGCTGCAGGAGTGGGGTTAAAAGGTTTACTGAATATGGCAGGAGCTGGACATGGACTTTTATGTTGGGGATTTGAACAAGAGTTTGAAACCAGAGATGATCAAATAGAACTAAAGTAGATCAAGAACTAAAACTTGGGAGGAGCAGAGCAGGGAAGGGGACGGCACAGGGGCCCTGAGCAGTGAAAGTGCAGCCTCTGGTGGTTAAAGCGCACTCCCTGGGCTTACTGGGGAACTGGGCGTGATGGAGAGAGAAGGGGGCACTGCCAGAAGAAAGTCAGTTTGGCCTAGTGCAGGCAGAGACGGGAAGACAAGCTCCACATGGAGCGCTTGGATTATAATGGACAGCAAGGCACCTTCTGAAGCTAGGACTCTTAGATTCTCATAGGACTAGGGGTCATGTAGTAAACGATTGTCCATCTCTAGGAATTCATGCTTCTCTGGGTGTTCTATGAGTCTTAACAGTGGATGCTTTCTGCCCTTTGATAACTAATCAATAACAGCCTTGTCATGCCACCCTCAGGGTGTAAATGAAGCCTTTAAAGTTCCATGGCCTTGCACATCAGCTTATTGCATGGATTTCAGGTTTATTTCCTAGTTAAAATCCAGGTCTGATGAACAAGCACCACGAAGCCACACAGTGTCTTCTGCTGTCGTGGGTAAAGGTTATTATTCCCATTAGGCTTGGTACACAGTTGGGAAATCACAATTGTATTATATTCATTCATTTGTCTATGTAGGCTTCAGGGAAAGTTTCATATATCTTGACAAGGTAACAGATTCAAGAAGATAAAAGTGGTGGTGAGAAAACACAGATCTGTATCAATAAGGAAAAGCTTATCTTGGATCACCAAAAGGACAAAGAACACTAGCTGGCTTTTGTGGCAGGACTATGAGCCCAATGAGCAATTGGTGTCAAATGGAAGTGAATGAATGGGTGGAACAGACGGCACTATGGTGATCTTCCAGCAACCGGGACTGACACACTTTGGCTAGTAAGCCAGCAGCCCCATATTGTACTCAGAGACATGCCATGCTAAATCCTCAGGCCTGGGGCGTCTACCGTCAGCAGCTACACTCTAGTCCCTTCCCATATTACATGGAGTGGCCATTATGGCAGACCTCTCAGTTATCGAATACATCAATCCAATTATAAAATAATTTAATCTATATTTAGATACAGTTCAGTAGATATGGAGCATGATTCTTGGCTTCAGCTTAAAACCTCCTGGGAACAACACAGCAGCTAGACTGAAATATGTTATTCTTTATACCTTTATGTTTACTTTACTGGAGAGAGTATGGTGGTGGTATGCTGGAGAGTATAGAAACCTGAGTTAAGTCCCAGCTTGAAACAGTGGCCCAAGGGTTCACAGAGAAAATGTAGATTGAGACCAAAATGCCTACCTGTATTTTGAATTGTAGAATTTTGTAAGTCGGAAGTGCCCTTAGAAATTACCTAAACCAATCTTTAATCTTACACATGAGAAAACTGATGCTGTAGAGGAAAATTATGCATCTTCTGTCCATTTGTTTTTGATAGAGTACTTCTCTAATATACACATTGAGAAAGAATGGAAAGAATAGAACTTGGGCTTGCAGAATTTTAATTTCCAAACCATGCCATGTAGAGTGACTGTTAAATCACTTTTCCACCTTCGCAGCATGGCCTGATGGAAGGAAAGAGACTCTGGTTCGGGAATTCTGTAACCTGGTCTCCACTCCATCCTAACTAGCTCTGGGACCTCTCTTAGGTCCCTTTCTGCCTTTCTTTTTTTTTTATCAGACAACCTAGCAGCATGCAGAGTAAGTGGTTGATAATAAAGAAATGTTTGATGAATGAATAAATGCACTTAAGCTCTAAAATATTATGCTTTTTAGCATAGTAATAAGAAACAGAAAATCCTTTTGAAAAGGAAGTTTCTTCATCTATCAGAATATGGAAATATCCAAATTCCTGGATTTGTGTTAAGATAAATGAACAGTAATTTTGCTAAAGTATACTTTCAAAAGAGTAATTAATGGCATCATGATACCCCAGAGATGTTCATTTATGTCATTAATTTTAGGAAGATGAGCACTTCATTTTTATTCACTGGAGAGTCAAGACCCCTGAGGACAGCTTTATGAATTGATCTCCCTTGCAGCTTCCTAGATCCTTCTTAAAATGGGGGTCCACGGACCAGCAACATCAGCCTCAGCATCACCTGGGCACTTCATAGAATTACAGAGGTTTGGTCCCCACCCAGATCCACTGAATTTGAATCTACATTTTAACAAAGGCATTATGTAATCTGTGTGCACAGTAAAGTCTGCAAAATGCTGCCATAGATCAGTCCAGCAGCCTGAAATCTTTAGCACAAAGCATCATTCTTCTTTACAGTTTATGATGCCCTTCACTTCTATCAAAGAACCTGTCATGCACATAATATATTTGAATACTCGAACATAAATACCCCATGAAACAAACTTCAAGAAGCCTTCTGAATATTTCCTTAATTATTAGGTTGAACTATGTGAAATCACAGTAACTCAATATTTTCAATGATAAAAATGGCAATTTTGTGTATTTCAACATAATATCCACCATTTGGTGAATGCTTATAATACACCAGGCTTGATGTTACATACTTTGCAAATGTTTATTCTAATCCCCAAAATACTCTATGAAGTGGATATTATTCAGGTAATTTTATAGTTGAGAAAGGTAGACACAAGGGAGGTTAAGTTCCTCAAGTTACCCAGCCAGTTATGAAAAAGCTCAGATCCACATCTACCCCTAAACCAAGGCCCACTGTTTCTCAAAATGTGAACTTCAGGCCATCACATTAGGTCGATGTGGGAAGTGTGTTAAAATGCACATTTCTAGGTGCCATCCCAGCTATGTTGAAGCTGAATCTCTGGTACTTGGTCCTTGCAATCTGCATTTTAGTAGCTCCTCTGTAAATTGGGCATGCTTTCTTTGAGAAAAAATTGAATCCACTATTTTCATGCACTGACTCTTTTCCAAGTAGGTGATGGGAAGTCACCAACGTAAAAATTCTACCTTACTAAGTTTGTTCAAGTTTTATTCAAGTTTGATCTCTTCTCTACTGAGAGCACTAACCGTTTTCCATTTCTCACTCTCCGTGCCTTGGATGGAGCCTTGCCTGAGACCCCCTTTCCATTCCTGCAGTGTTTGTGTCCCTATCAGACAGAGGCTCCCAAGGCTGGTAAGTGGACTCCTCTCTGGACCCCAGTATGTGATACGAAACAAAGCACTGAGTAAAATGCCAGAATGTGCTTGTAGTTGGCCTAAATAAGGAACTTAATGCACTTATCAGATTATTGTACCAGGAGTAGGTTTTCACAAATCAGGGGAAAAGAAGAACAAGGACATTGGTGGGCAGAGAATGTAGATACATGAAAACCTTGAGAAAGCTCAGAAAAGAGAAGAGCCTAAATGATGCTACAACTTTAGGAAACAAAAATTCAACTTATCTTTAAAGAACACATTAGCCACATTTCCAAAGTATATGCTCATTGTATTTTCCTTTAGTCTCTAGGCACCTTTACAGGTAAAGTGCCCCTGCATTTAAAACAATGCGTCCAATTTTGAATATACTGTACATCATCCAAAAAGTCCGGAAACAAGAAAATACTGCATTCATGAGACCCCTTTCAGATTGACATTTGTCCCCTTGCCAGCTTACAGCCATTTTTGTCTCAAAAGACTTGCAAGTATTTTGTTTGAAAATATTTATTAAAAATAGATTTATTCTATGTATGATGATTAATTTTATGTGTCAACTCAATTGGTTCATGGAGATACTTGGTGAAATACTCTGTGAAGGGGGTCTTTGGATGAGATTATCATTTGAATGGGTAGACTGAGGAAAGCAGACTGCCCTCCTTAATGTAGATAGGTCTTACCCAATCAATTGAAGAGTGGGAAGAAACCTCCCCTGCCTGAATGATTGATCTGGGACATTGGTCTCCTGCTGTTGAACTGGAACTTAACACCATTGGCTTTTCTAACACTCAAGCTTTTGTACTCAGGCTGGAACTTATACCACTATTTCTCCTACATTTTCAGCTTGCTGAGTGCAGATATGCAGATGTCTGTCTCTGTAATCACAAGAGCCAATTTCTTATAATCTTTCTCTCTCCCTCTCCTCTACACACACACACACACACACACACACACACACACACACACACACACACACCCTCTATTGTTTCTACTCTGGGGAACCCTGCCTATTACTGTTTTCTCTTTCATATATCTTGTATTTGAAAACTTAAGAAAAAAAAATCTTAAGAACCTTCTATTAAATAAAAGAACATTATTTTTTCTTTGAATATGTTCCTGCTTCAAATGTTGTGGATTGAATCATCCAATGCTACTGTAATCTGTTTCTTGTGTTTCATTATTTATAGAAGCTGGAAAGCTAAGAACTACATTTCCCAGACTCCCTTCAGCTAGAGTATCCTGTTGGGATCTAGCTTTTGCCAAGCAGGTGTATCAGCTCTGAGCTGAGTGAGCAAAAGTAAACATGGTAGATTGATGGCTGTCTAGAAGCATGGTGGCAGAAATGCTTGGGTTTTTTTCATCGCAGCAGTTGTGAAGCTTCTGGTACCTGAGCAGTCGTGAGATTCCGTATAAATAGCAGCCAAGGTGAATGCTTCCTGAATAGCAGATTTTCTGTGTGTAGCGGAGGCAGAATGGCTCTTGAGTCAGCAGCGGAAGCATCAGTTCCCATGCAGGATAGTTTTGTAGTGTGCCCCTGAGAATTTTTTCTGAAAGCTCAGCCAACATTTACTGCTCCAGCTCTTAAAACAGTCCACACAGCCTAAAAAACACATAATAAAGTCTTTCCTCTTCATCTAACTAGAGTAATATCCTGTCATTTGCAACTGTACTCTGACCAGTTCGGCAGCCTGAGGAAAGAAGTCTTAACGCCTGATGGACTGCGAGTCTGATTCTTGGCATATTAGTTGGTCACAATGCTTTGATTCTAGAGGCATCTCCTGCATATCTGCCTACTCTGAATTTAGAGTTACTGCAATTCAGGTTTTCCCAATGTATGTGTTTTCATTCAATCAATATATTACCTACCGTATTAGTCTGCTCTCATGCTGCTAATAAAGACATATTTGAGACTGGGTAATTTATAAAGGAAAGAGATTTAATTGACTCACAGTTCTGTAGGGCTGGTATGGTCTCAAGAAACTTACAATCATGGCAAAAAAAAAAAAAAAAAAAAAAGCAGCCATGTTCTCCTTTACATGGCAGCAAGTAGAAGAACGAGTGCCCAGCAAAGGGGGATGCCCCCTTAAAAATACATCAGATCTTGTGAGAACTAGTTCACTATCATGAGAACAGAATGAGAGAAACCCCCCTACCCATAATTCAATTATCTCCACCTGGTCCCTCCCACGACACATGGGGATTATGGGAACTGCAATTCAAGATGAGATTTGGGTGGGGACACAGCCAAACCATATCAACCTCCATAGCTTTCTTCCTTCAATTCCAAGAATCTTGTGCATATCGCTTGGCATTTTATGTTTCATCATAAAACAAGATTCTGTCTTTCCCCTTAGAATCTGCTTCCTTTGGGACTAAAGATCAGTACGTAGCATAATGGCTGTGATTGCCTGGGTTTGACTCCTGGCTCTGTGTATCAGTCCATTCTCACATTGCTATAAAACCATACCTGAGACTGAGTAATTTACAAAGAATAAATTTAATGTATTAAATTTAATAAATTTTAATTGGCTCACAGTTCCACAGGCTGTACAGGAAGAATGATGCTGGCATCTGCTCAGCTTCTGAGAAGCCCCTGGAAGCTCACAGTCATAATGGAAGGTGAAGGGGGAGCAGGCATGTCACATGGCTGGAGCAAAAGCAGTAGAGCCAGGGCCGAGGGGCTATACACTTTTAAATGACCAGATCGCACACAAACTTACTCATTATCGTGAGGACAGTACCAAGGAGAGGGTGCTAAACCATTCAAGAAATATCTGCCCCCACGATTCAATCGCCACCTGCCAGGCCCCAACTCCAACACGGGGGATTACATTTCAATATAATTTGTGCAAACAACCACATCCAAACTATATCACTCTGACACTTGCCAGCTGTGTGAGCTTAGGCAAGTTGCTAACTTCACTGTGCCTCACCTCTCCATCTGCAACATGTAGATGACAATAGCTGTTGCATTAAAGGAGTTAATACACAGTCTTAGCATAGAACTGTGCTGTACAAAAGTGCAGCCACTAGCCATATGTTGCTCTTTCCACTAAAGTTAAAATAAGTTAAAATTTACTTAGTTGCACTAGGTACATTTCAAGTGCATGATAACCAAGTGTGACTAGTGACAACCTTTGGACAAAATACATGTAGACATTTCCATTGCCACAAAAAGTTCTAGAGCCTGAGCACTTAACAAGTTCTGAATAAAAGCTAGTTTTTATGCTCCAAGACCCTGATACATTCAATTGCCCTAAAAAATTCTTGATCTTCAGTCAGATCTCCCTCTAGGACACCAATAAAAATTGTAAAATCTCAGTCACCCTCTGCCCTGTCTTTTTCCTTTCTTCTTTCCTTCCCTCCTTCCTTTTTCTTCCCTATTTTCTTTATTCCCTTCTTACTTTCCTTCCTTTTTCCTTCATTCTCCCTTTTACTACTTCATTCTTTTGTTTCATCCTTCCCTCTCATTTCTTCCCTTCTTTCCCTTTTCTCTCTACCTCTGTGGAGGAAACCAGAGAGTTTCCCGGTTGGGATTTCCTATTAAACTACCCTAACCCTCCAAGTTTACTATTACATGGTAACTATTACGTTGAGCCCAAGAACCCATATTACTCTCACACCAACATCTAGAAACTTCTCAGTTTTGTAAGAAAGCTGAACCTGTCTTTGCACCAACTTCATCCTTTCTCTCTATCAAAGCATAAGATGTTGACAAGATAGATGTGCTCCTATTAAATTACTTGTAGTCTCACTGCAATGAGTTCAACCTAGCATGGTTGCCATGGGCCACTGTTTAGGCCTCAAAGAAACAGGCTAGAAGGAAGCTTTCTGTTGATAACACTCATTGAAAAAGATGTGACCACTAGTCCTTTCTAAAAGGATCATAATGAATATTGATTCTTAGTTTGGGAATTTGCCTCATTAAAATACCAAACAGAATTCTATGGGGAATGAGCTATATTGATTGGTTCATTGTGTTTTATAGGTTTGTTTCCTATGTAATGTGTAATTGTATTTTATGGTTGCTATAATATGCAAGAATTAAAGACCTAATTTGGCTAAAGAAGAATTGGCTTATAAAATATGAAACATTTTCTCCCATCAAACTCCTGGATAATTAAACAAAAATTTAAGAAATGTTATCTTTGCTGATTGTTTTGCATTGTGATAAGAGGATAAGTAAACTTTTTTTTTCTTGTCACTGTTTAATTTTCTTAGCAATTAAACCACCAGTAATGACTTTAGGGATTTCAGAGAGGACTTTCTATTTTTTTTTCCCTGAGGTCTATTAAACTGTATTTTTTTAAACATGATTTCGCCTCTAAAATTTGAAAATGAGTTGCAATCAATGGCATGATGAAGGCAGCACAGGTTCTGAAAGTATTTAGACTTAAATTCAAACTTTGTCTTTTCCCTTCTGTTTGAACTAAGGCAAGTTGCTAAATGGGATACTGTGAGATTTTAGCAAGTTGTTCTTCTGTACACAAGTAATTTAAAATAATCACTTCTTCCTCCCTCCTCTTTTCAGTAGATAGATTGTACTTCATATGCTTTGATTCTGCACTTGGCCATCTGACATGCTTTGGCCAATGGGAAGTTAGCAGACATAGTGCAAGCAGCATCTTGAAAAATGCTTGCATGGTTGGCTTCCTCTCTTGCTCTTCTGCCACAGCTGTAAAAACATGTATTAGCAACCCGATTCCAAGAAACGGAACAGAAACAACTAGAGCAGAGCCACTCACAGCCAACCACAACCTAGATTAGCTGACTCACAGCCAACCCATATATTTGTGAATTAAATAATTATTGCTGTATGGTGCTGGGATTTGTATCACAGTTAACTGATATAGCCTCTCAAGCTTCCTTTACCCATTACCTTCTCCCGTCATTCATGAGGATGGTTCTCTGTAAGTATTGCCCTGACAGGTGAGAAAACACACAACCAAGAAAGAAGAGATCAATTGATGTGGTGAATGCATATGTATATATCCATTATCAAAACAATTATTTTGATCTGTAAGAGGTTTGTTGAGACAGGAATGGTTTTCAAGAAGTAGCTACCTGGAAGACTAAGAACATAGCTTTTATACTATGAAACATATAGTAGGGAATAGTGCTACTAAAATAGAATAGACCACAAGAAAATAAGATAATGGGCAAGAATCTGTTCGGGGGTGGCTAGAATTCAGATACAAGAGACCTTAAGAAGGGCTAGCTGAGTCTAACAAAAGAAAGATGAAGAAAAAGCCTAAGTAAGATTTATTTGTCGGTTCTTTTTCCTTTAAGCCCAATACTACAACTTTCTTTTGGAACTCAGACATCTAATGTGGCACTGTAAATTGTAGATTCACAGTGGCTGAGGGAGTTATCAAGGTAGATGAGCTTAGAGAAGCCTCATAAAACCTACCTACTTCAGTGATAGGTGGTAAAAATAGACAATGAGTTTGCCCCTCATCCTAGGGAATTCTTGTACATGAGCACAAGGAAGTAGTGACTGAGCTAGAAGAGAAGAAGAGACCACAAAAGCTGGAAAAGGAGAACACAGAGGCAAGGATCTCAGTACAGATGCTAGGGCTGAAAAATGGGAATGTGGCTTAAGCAAAGAAAATGGGATCTTGCCCAGATTGAAGGGTGTCAGCCATTAAGTCCTCAAGTCCCTGTCTTATTTGACACAATCCAAGAAAGAAGCAGAACACAGGACAATTTTTGCATCTGAGGATAATATTAAGGTTTTCTGAATAATAAATAACAAGTATAAGGAGGCTATAGAAACATCCTATGAAATCAAGGGCTAAAAAGTGGCAGGTGATATTCAGTATTGGCAAGGGTCTGATAACATGTTTCAGGAAAATGGTGCTTTTCATGAAACAACATCAAAAGTGTCTCTAGAGCCAGTTGATTATAAATGATTAAAAAGTAAGCTCATGAAAACAAAAAATGGGGAAGATAGTATTAGAGGAAGATGGAAAATGATAAACAGATGTTAAGTAACTTAGAAAAAAAGTGCCTGTAATGTGAAAGGAGATTCACATTGTGGAACACCAAAACACTCAGAAGGCAGAGCTGCCAGATGAAGGGGAGGGCAGACAGCAGAAGAACTGGAATAGAGCTTATATTAGGAGATCCTCTCTACTGCACCCTCAGCGACCAAATGGCATTCTTCTACCAGGGCCAGAGACCGAATATTTTTCTGTAGAGAAATTCAATGAGGGTAGGTCCAGTTTGTATATGGTTAGGCACCATATTGAAAACAGAGAGCTAAGGAAATAGCTGCATAATTAACAGGCATATCCCCATCTTTCTCTACTTGTTTACAGTATGCTAGCCTACAAGTCTGTAAGTACTAGGCAGGTGATTGGAAATCTTTTCTGTAGAAATAGATTAACCCAACAGAAAGATCCACAGATTTCCCTATTGCAAAGGTCATCCCCAATTCAGCTTCAGTGAAACACAATGGTTTGAAACCCATATATGTATACCTCCTAATCAGCTTTTTAGCACTTTATAAAATATGAGATCTCTAAGGATCACCTTAGAGTGATATTCACATTTCATTGTATTTGTGAAATGTGTTTAACATCAAAGACTTAGACTGGACTGGCTGCATGTAATCATTGACCAGAAATAACAATGCCTTAAACATAAGAGGAATTAACATCATTTTAATGTGTAAAAAAAAAAAGTTCAAAAGTAGGCATTCTAAGATGGGTATGGTGGTTAACAGTCATCAGAGACACAAGCTCCTTCCATGAAGATGACAGAAAAACTGTTTTATCAACATAATGCTTAGCTTACAACTTCAAGGAATCTCATGGCCCAATAAGGCTACTAGAGCTCTAGCCGTCATGTCCAATTCCAAGGAGCAGGGAAGGAAAAAGGGCAGAAGGGTAAAAGGAATAGCCTTTATTTTTGTCAACTCCCTTTAGGGAGGCTCCCCAGAAGCCCTACAAAACACTTCTGCGTACCTTTCATTGGCCAGAACATGCTCAGATGAATATAGCTACAAGGGAGGTTGGAAAATATAGGCCTTCAACAGGATAAATATCTCTCTTGAATATAATAATTGTTTTATAGATGAAGGAGGGACTGAGCTTTTGGTAAACAACCAGTAAACAACACACACACACACACACACACACACACACATACACATACACATACTCTTAGTAAAGTAACTTGAAAAAAGTTTATGTACTAGAAGCATAAAACTCCAAAATATATTTTCAGAAAAGATATTCACCCATGAATAAAGAACAGATTTCTATTTAAATGACAAAAAAAATCAAAGAGCTACTTGAAATAAAAAATTACAGTAGCCACACAAAAAGGTGGGGAGTGTTGATTAAAATATTTTTATAGGTGAAGAAATCTTACAGGAAAGTGAAAGCAAGAAGATTAAGAAGAAAAGAACAGAAAACTAGAAAACCAAACCAGAAAGCCAAATATTTTAATAATAAGTGCTTAAGAAAAAGATATTAGGAAAAAAAAATGAGAGGAGTGAAAGAAATAATTTGTTTTCTAAAGTGTATGTGTTTCCATTTGAAAGTGCACATTGGATGTTCAATAAAATAAGGGAGAAAAATTCACACAAGATATAGTATCATGAACTATCAGAATACCAGAAATACAAAATAAAATTTCCAGAATGAAAAAAAGTATTCTCACAATGCTGAAAGGTATAATGCAAAAATGTCTTACAAAATGTGAAGAAAAACAATATTCAGCCTAGAATTCCCTACTCAGCCATACTAGCAATTGAATAGGGTGGAATAATCATTTTCAGACATAAAGTGACCCAAAGTATTTACCTCTCATGCACTCTTTCCCGGAAAACTATTGAAAGATGTTGACCATTGAAATGATGGAATAAATCAAAGATGATGATGTGAGGCCTGGGAAACACAAGATCCAACACTGGAAGAGTAAAGGAAATTCTCAGGATGAGAACAGAAGGACGTTTCTGGACGCCAACCTTGCAGCAGACCTACAGCAACCAGTCAAGACTGTCGGAGGATGATAGAGTGTTCCAGGATAGATGGAATTAAGCCAAGACTTTAGAATCGATGAATAAAACTATGCTCAGAGAGCCTTTAAGTTTCTAGCAAAGACAGTTTAGATCCATAGAATACTTTGAGATTAACAAAATTATAGTAGCTATTTTCTTTAATGAAAAAACTAAAAATTTGTATAAGAAAGGCTACATAATGCAGGATAATTTATGGCTACTCTGTGAACAATGTTTCCAAAGCTAAAACAATATGTAAAAGTTTAACCAGAAATCGTGATATAACCATGTTAGGAAGATGGGAGAGGGGAGTTTAGGAAATATGTAGGAAACACATGATAACTTTAACAATAAGCACAACTTAGAAAACCGGATGTAAATATGAAAAAGAGCTTAAAAATTTCAGAACAGTTTCCCCTAGGGAGTGGGACTCCTGAAAGGAGATAGGTGCTGCGGATCCCACTGTTTTTCATGATAAACACTGTAGTAGCCCATTTGTCTTTTAGCACTATGACACCTATTATTATGATTAAAAAAATTAAGCATGTATGCAGAAGGAAAAAGTTGTTTTTGCCCCTTTTATTGAAGATAACTTCTAGGCAGCATTTTAAAAGACTAGGGGCGGGGGCAGAAGGAAAAACGTGTCAACCCACTGTTTAAGAATAGCTTCTACATTCTTGTACTCAGACTCCACATGCATTTCAGAAAAGCTTTATTGACGCGGAAAAATACCCAAGAAGAGTTCATGTTAATCCAGGATTTAAGCTGCTGCTCAATAAAGGGACCACTTTTGCCAAAAAGCTGCCCTTCCCATTACCTTAAAGCAGGGCTAGTTATGAGATAAGACTTTGTCTGGGATCAGGCACAGTGGCTGTTGCCTGTAATCCCAACATTTTGGGAGGCCGAGGTGGGTGGATTACCTGAGGTCAGAGGTTCAAGATGAGCCTGGCCAACTTGGCACAACCTCCTCTCTACTAAAAACACAAAAATTAGTCAGGTGTGGGTGGTGCATGCCTGTGGTTCCAGCTACTCAGGAGGCAGAGGTGGGAGGATTGCTTGAACCCGAGAGGCAGAGGTTACAGTGAGCTAAGGTTGCACCACGGCACTCCAGCCTGGGCAACGGAGGGAGACTATCGCAAAGACTTTCTGTCTGGGGAAACGAAGACTGAGAAAAACAGTCAAAGTTTAATGTTATGAAAGATTCATAGAACAGTTGACCATAATGAACAAACGTTGTGTAGAAGGAGTAGAGAAAGGAACCGGCAATGAGGGCATCGCTTAAACCTTTCCCTCATCTTTTCAAATAGAAAAAGTATTTTGTAACAGGGAGAAATGTGGTAAGGCAGTAAGAACACTGATTAACAGTAAGACAGTTAATCAGCTTCATTTATGAAGCTAGTTCAGTATAAACATCTGAAATACGTCAAGAAGCACTCCATTGGTGAGCAATTGATACAAACAATATGGGTCAATCTCCAACGTGATGTTGAGTGAAGAAAGCCAGAACATAATGTATTCATTCATTTTGCCACTCTTCTTTAAACTATACATATGATTCATATACTCTTATAGTATGATATATTTCCCAACTTAAACAATTCTGAAGGTTCACTCCTGCAATATTTCTAGAATATAGTGTTTCTACCTAAAAATACTAGTATCTGTGGAGTAGGTCATTCATGTTTGCTGAAAACCTAGTATGCTGTAGCTGCTTTACATATACATAATATTGAAAGTAACACTGAATTATATGTCATTGATATAAGTTAAAGATTAGAATATTAAGGCTCAGAAAGATGAAATAACCTTGCCCAAGACCTAGACATGCATACAGATCTGTTTGGCTCCAGGGTTTCTTCTCTTTTGATACTGCCCGATTGCGAGTACTTTTCTTTTAAGGGCATATCTAAGAGGAAACCAAGGATTATTTGGAGTTGTGTGCAGAAAAATTTCAGGTAAGGCAGTTAAAGCTCTTATCTCTCAGGAGACAGTGGTGATTTTTTTTGCCACACAACTGTTGCCCCTGCAGAGGGCACCTGAGAGCCTACCTCAGCATAGCTCTTCTGCCATCTTTCACCCTTCTGAATAATTATGTGCCCTGATGTTCTGAAAAAGTTCCATCCTGGAAATTAACTTCATCTATGATACGGAAACATTTTTCTTTCCTGGTGGGAAATTAAATGAGAAAACAACTGATCAATGACCAGGAAAAGCCAAAAATAAACAAAACCTGAAAGTGATGGCTGAAACTGCTGGATGCATTAGATGAATTATGTAGAATATCCCTAATGAGATTCACTAGGATTTGACTCTTGCCAAAGAAAGTAAACAGAGCCTTGGTGATTTATTTAAGAAATTGTTTAAATTCACTTGATCAATGGCTAAGGCCCCAGAAGTGATACGACCTACACAACATTGCTCTTCTTTCTGGAATAAAAAGAAATTAATAAAAGAAAGAGATAACTAAAGTTCCATTTTGATCACAAAAAGGATGCCTCACCCTGGTTCTTCAGGAAGTCTCTTTAGGTTAGATAAATGGCAGAATACAGAATCTGCCCTCTTCCCAGCCAGTTTCATTTTTAAAAGCATTAAAATGAAGCCTCCAGAAGGGAGATAAGTGCTGCTGCAGACAGCTGCAAACAATTAATTCTTAAAAACAAAACCAAAAACAGACTAATTAATTTACAAAGTGCAGGGTGTGCCAAGAGTGCAATAAAAATCCATCCCACTTAGTGTCCACCCGTGTTTTGGTAAAACAGCATTTGCAAAGTGCTATATACTAAATTATAAGGCAAAACTATGGTGTGTAATTCTCAGATGCCCGAATATATGTCTCTAATAAGAACAGTTAAGCTAAAACCATTTATAATATAATGAATTTCTTAATATTGAATTCATAAACATCTGCATAGCCTATGCTACCGGGACTGTATGAAATTCTTAGTGAGCTGGTTGGCTCAAACCAGGGTGGCAGCAAAAGATGTTCTGAGGAGGATAAAGTCTGGATCTGTTTTGAAGATGGAACCAACAGGATTTTCTGACAGGTTGAGGTAGGTCATGAGAAAGATAAAGATGACTCGATTTTTTACTTTTGAGCAAATACATTATGAAGCTTCAATAAAGTGAGATAAAGAAGATTATGGGTGCAGCGAATTCATGGGGTCAGGGAAGGTCAGTTTGGACATGTTGATTTTGAAATATCCACCGCAGCTCTAAGTAGAGAGCTAGAGCAGACAGATGAATGTATCAGGAAAGAACCGGGGAGAAAGACAATAATTATTGTGTGCTCACTTGGTTGTAGGGACTCATATTCATTACCCCATTTAATTCCACAGAAGACTGTGTGTTAGTGCTTCTACCTGTTTTGTTTTATATTGTTTAATAAAGTATTGAATATCAAAGAATTTGAATAGCTTGGTAAAGGTCCTGCAGCTGATAGATGGAGAATCCAAATTCAGGTCGTCTGATGCCAAACCAAAGTCCATGCTTTTGTTTTTGCTGAGCCATGTATCCCCAGGAAAATGCCCTTTGCACTTTTTCACACTTCGGAGATGTGAATATTTCACCTACTTTTATTAATTAGAATGTAGGTTCCGTGTTCTAGAGACCCCGAACAATAGTGGTTTAAAGAAAACCATTGCTTTTTTATGATGGGGTGACGGGGCAGCTCTGCTGCAGGGCTCTTCTTGGGACCCGGACTCCCGCTATCTTCTTGCACCACCATATCCATGATGGTTCTCTTCTCTGAACAGATCTGAATAGTTGACTGTCAGGGTCACAATCCAGGTAATAGGATAGAGGAAAGGAGAAAGAAGAACTCGAACGGAAAATTCCACACATCATCTCCATTCAGATCCTGTTGGCCAAAACTTAATTATATGGCCACCCCTAGCTTCAAATCCATCTGGGAAATACTATCTTTAAACATCCAGATGTCAAGCTAAAAATCAGGATTTCTAATACTTTGAAAGAAAAGAAGAAAATAGATGTCAGAGAACAGCAAGCATTGTTTACGACTTTAGCACAAGTTGGGCCAAATCTCTTAATGTCTTCAGATGAATGCTTATGGAACAGGTTCACTTGATATAGATTTTAAATTGGAAAAAATGATTAAAATTTCAACTACTGTGTGAACCTGAAAATTGCCAATTATTTCATATAAGATATAAGGAAATACAGTATTTCAAAGGATGGAGACAAAGTGAGTTTAACTGTGTTTATACTATTGCTATATGGAGCCACCTCCTCAGCGGGTAACAAAAACACTCATCATTCTTGGCCAGGATGAGTCTTGAATGACAGGAGTTTTGATTTATCAGATGTTTCCAGTAGTGCGTCTGTCACATAAACTGAGCATATCCAATAGTTCTAATTTTCCTTTCCATGATCCAATATCCAGACAGCTTTTTTTTTTTCCCTTAGAGCAAAGCAGATCTTGTCAAAATAGCTGCTGCTCAAAACAGGCTGCCAGTTTTAGGAAGACAGGGTCAAAGAAAGCGTGATCTCTTCTCCTCTCTGCTTCTATTATTAAGTAGAATAACAATGAGAGTAATGATCATAAGCCATGAGAGAAAATGCTTAAATGTAAGTCCCAAATTTGCATTTCTGGCTCAGACTTCTAGCCTAAACTGAACTCCAAATTCATATATAAAATTATCTCTACTTTGAAGTCTAGTAGATACAATTTCCAAATGTCTAAAGCTGAATTCTTAATATATTTATACCATGCACAGGCCACCCACCTTATTCGTTGGCAACTGCATCAGATAGTTACCTCATCTCTCCATAGGTCAACAGTTTAGGTTGGTTCTTCTCATTTTCTCATTGCCACACCCAATTTGCTAGAAAATCCTTTTGGTTCCACCTGCGTATACATAATCTGATGAGTCCCTCACTGCATTCACTACTGTTATCACTGTACCAACCGTGATGTCTCTTGCCTGGATTACTGCAGTATTCTCTTGTGCTGTCTCTACTCCCTATAGTCTACCCTCAGCAAAGCAGCCAGGGTGAAGCCTATAAAATATGACTCATTATACTCTTTCTCCATTCAAAAGTCTCCAGTGGTTTCCTATATGCCTTATACCAGTGCCCAGAGTCTTATAGTGGTCTTCAAGGCCTGTGGGATCTGCTCTGCTACCACTATTCCCCTTGCTCACTCAGCTGAATCCACACGGACCTCCCTGCAGTTCCTGGAAGAGGCAAGCATTTCTGCTTCAGGGCACTTGCTCTCCTAGCCCTGCCTGAAATGCCCTTTCCTCCCATCATCCCCTCTGCTCACTTTCTCACCTCCTTTTTGCTCATATCTCACCCTCTAAGTGAGGCTTCCCTCCATCCCCTATTTAATACCTTAACTACTCTCCTAGTATCTAGATTCCATTTTTCATATTTGTTTTTTCATAGGGCTCATTTTCTTAGTTTGCCATGTGTATTCTTTCTCCACGCACATTTAGAATACCAGCCCTACATGGACAGAGATCTCTGCCTTATTCATCACCACATGCCAAGGCCTAGAACAGCTTACTGATGGCACTCACTCATCTCCCAACTCACATTTGTTGGCTAAAGATTTTTTTTTAATTTGTAAAGAAAAGAGATTTAATTGATTCACGTTTCTGCAGGCTATTCAGGAAGCATGGCTGGGAGGCCTCAGAAAACTTCCAATCACAGCGGAAGGCCAACCAGAAGGAGGCAAGTATGAAATTAGCTTATTAAGCCAGACACATTTCACCCTACGGCCCTCTCAGTTTTGAGAAGAGCAGTGCTACACTACCAAGAATTTCTGCTAAAACAAACCATAAACCTGACCTACGTCCCTAGTCTTCTGACTTCTCCCAAAATCTAAGCTCTTGCATTAGACTTGAAATCCAAATGGTATCATCATGGATTTTAGAAGAAAACACACATTTCCTTTGATTTTTATTTTTAAGGTAACAGTAATAAAGATCAGGCAGTATGAAGAATATTGAATGCAGTGAACTTTGCTTGTACCTGGTGGAATACCCCAAACCAGCCTGTTGGTTTTCCTGTGTAGCTTCTATAATTGTGGAGCAGTTGGAATAGACTTTCAGCAAGTTACTAGCTTTACCTATGCCTCAAGAAATCACTGAGCCTTAGTTTCCTGATTTGCAGAACAGGGGACGCTCACAGATTTGTAGGAGGGCTAAATGAGTATATAAACAAAACTAACTTAGCACAAGGCCAGGCACATAGTAAACGTGCTGTTTATTACCAGCTGGGATTTTACATCCAGATCACTAAACTATCATTAAAATAGAAATTAAAGTCTGAATATCTAGTTTAAGAGAAAAAAAAAAAAACATGAAAATGAGGGTAGGAAAATCAAACAGGTTTGAATAAGCCAAGTCAACTTTTAATGTGTAACTATGAGATACTTCAAATATAAGAAAATAATACTTACGCTAGCAGTATTACAGCCAGGTATTTTATTTTGCGGGAAACAGAAGTCCCTTAAGTCGTTCTCATTCTCCTTTCTCTGGTGGATTTAGTGTGCAGCCTACCTGTATATGGTTTATACTTTTACTATATCGATGCATTACATCTTCAGTACACATGCTACGTGCCTATATAAATAATATAGTGTTGTGTTATTACATTTGCATGTTTTTGCTGCTATATGTTCTCAAAATCCATAGGAGAAGGTATCATAATGTAAATATTAATCTTTTCTCTCAACATCTAGTGTTGGTGATATATTCATCCTGGTTGGTTGTGACATAGCTTTAGTTCTGCACGGCAGGAATCAGCATACCTTTTCTGAAGAGGACTGAACAGTAAAGGACTGAATACTGTAGGCTTAGCAGGCCACACAGTCTTTACCACAGCTACTTAACTCTCTGGTTATGGTATAGAACAGCAGCCACAGGTAATATATAAATGAGTGGATGTGGCTGTATTCCAGTAAAAATTTACTTACAAAAACTAGGGGTGGTCCTGATTTGGCCCATAGGACATGTGGCAACCAAACACTGCTATACAGATTTCAGTGAAGAAATACACAATTTTCTATTTTCATGATGTGATTATTAATTTTAGCTGTCAACTCGAGTGGGTTAAGGGGTATGCAGATAGCAGGTAAAGCGTTATTCGTGGATATATCTGTGAGAATGTTTTTAGAAGAGGCTGGCATTTCAATTAGCGGACAGAGTAAAGCAGATCTGCCCTCAGTGAGGGTGGGCTCCGTCTGATCTGCTGAGAACCTGGATAGGGTAAGTAGGTGAATTTGCACACTCTCTTTTCTGGAGCTAGAATGCCCTTCTTCTCCTGCCTTGGACATCAGTACTCCAGGTTCCCTGGCTTTTGGATGCTGGGACTTGTACCAGCAGCCCCCCTGGGTTTCCAGGTCATCAGCTTCAGACTGAGAATTATACCATCAGCTCAGGTTATGGGACCTTCAGTCTTGGACTGAGGCAAGCTGTGGGCTTCCCTGGTTCTCTTGCTTACACTTGGCCTATCACGGGACTTCTCAGCCTCCATAATTCTGTAAGCCAATTCCCCTAATAAATTCCCTCTTACACACCTGGGTCTATATCCTATTAGTTCTCTCTGTCTCTGGAGAACCCTGACTAATACACATGATAATGGCCACTTAAATTGTCGACCTTTTTTTTCTAAATCACCCATTGCTTCAGTGAAGAATCGTATACATGTTCCCTGCATCCTTGTATGAAAAATCTTCTAGATCAGTGCTTCTTAACCTTTAACGTGCCTGTCACCCACCTAGGGATCTTGTTAAAACATAAAATCAGTAGGATGGGAGGCAGGCCTGAAATTCTTTTGGTCTAACAAGCTCCCAGGTGATGCAGAGGCTGCCAGTCCATGGACCACATTTTGAAAAGTACGACTAGACAAGAAAACTAGAGTAAAATTGCTCGAAATTATTAGATGTTGCCAAATTGCTCTTCAAGGTAGACAAACCTGTTTCCGTGCCCAGCAGCAGCATATGCCAGTTTTACATCTATATATTCCCAACAGCAGTCTAAATGCTCACACTTTTATGTCAGCAATTTAAAGGGTATGAAATTAGACCTTATATTTGTTTTTATCTGATATCTTGAGGTAGAAGATTGCTTCATATGTTTTTTATGTATCTGGTCTTCTTGTTCTGTGTATATCTCATTCACTTAATTGTATGTTTCCCTGTTGCTTTGTATGAATATTTTAAACATTCTACATACTAATCTTTTGCCTATTAGATCCTTTGCGAGTATTTTCTCCCAGTCTGTTTCTCTTTCAGCGTTGTTTTTACTGGTAGGTGATCTTAATTTTAATATGCTATACTTCAACCATTTTCCCCCTTAATGTTTGCATTTTAGAACTTTGCTTAAGAATTTTTCCAAAGTTCCAAAGCCATAAAGATATTCTATTTTCTTCTAACTATTAGACAGTTTTTCTTTTTCTATTTAGTTTTTAACCCATCTGAAATGGATTTTTATAAGTGAGATGAGGCAAAGAACTAAGCTTTTTTCTAACAGAAAACCAGTTCTCTCAACATCATTTATTAAAAAGCCTGTCCCTTTTCCTTCTGCGGATGGTGATATTTTGGTAAGTGCCTGTCACTGGTGATATTTGTGTATATGTACTGGTCTGTTTCAGGACTCTGTTCTGATCTATTACTCATCTGCACATCACTACCATACTGTCTTATTTACTTACAGCTTTGAAAGTATTGATGTCTGGTAAGGTACCTTTTATATTCTTTAAAACTATCTTAATTATTTTAGATGTTCACTTTTTATTTTATTAACTATAAGTGTACATATATATAAGTGTACATAAACACATAAAAATGTAGCTCAATAAATTTTTAAAGACTAAATATACCCATAAAACCAGAATGCAGATCAAGGAAAAGAAGTTGGCTACAGTCCCCAAAGCCCCGTCATGTTCTCCTCCCGTCACTAACACCTCTCCCCAAAGGGAACCAATACTGTGACTCCAATCTCATTGCATTAATTAGTTTTGTTTTAGTATTTTACATAAATGGAAATATAATGTATACTTTTGTATATTCAACTTTAGTAGATACTCTCCAATTGTTTCCAAAGCAGTAGTACCAATTTACCATCAATATGAGAGCTCTAATTGCTTCGTATAGTCGCCATATTTAGATGTTTTCAGGCAAATGGGATATGTCTGAATCCCATTTTGGCCAGTTTGGTTGGCACGTAATTCTATCCCATTATAGCTTTAATTTGCATTTTCTTAAGTAATAAAATTGAGTGCCTCATACATTTATTGGCCATCTAGGTTATCCTGGGTCCTAAATTGTCTAAGTTTTTAATTCATTTTTCACTGTTCTCCCAAGCATACTCTATTCCTGTTTCACAATTTTGCCTGTTGTGAGATTGTTTTTGGTTTTGTTTGCTCTGTCACCCAGGCTAGAGTGCAGTGGCATGATCTTGGCTCTCTGCAACTGCCTCCCAAGCTCAAGCGTTCCTCCCACCTCAGCCTCCCAAGAAGCTAGGATCACCATGTCCAGCTAATTTTTTGTACTTTTAGCAGAGATGGGGTTTTGCCATGTTGCCCAGGCTGGTCTTGAACTCCTGAGCTCACAGGATCTGTCTGCCTCAGCCTGGGATTGCAGGCATCAGCCACTGTGCCTGGCCACACTTTTGCCTTTTTCTTTTCCCCTTTGTAAACAATAGTCCATCCTACCCAGCTATATATAACACACAACTCTTTCTCGAAACTTTCCTTTTCCTTCAAGGCCCATTATGACTTTCTTGATCTCTCATGCTTCTGCTAATTCCCTAATCAAATGATGTATCTATGCCCTTTGATATTTTTTAGTTTTTTTTTTTTTTTTAACTTTTGATAACACATTCTTCCTTGAACTAGAAGTGTCTTAGTACTTGCCATTTGCCCTCTATTTCAGAGTTTTCAAACAGTGGGTCACATGTTTATTAATGGGTCATGAAATCAGTTAGTGTTTCACAACTGATATGGTCTGGATCTGTGTCCCCACCCAAATCTCATGTTGAATTATAATTCCCAGCATTGGAGGTGGGGCCTGGTGGGAGGTGATTGAACCATGGGAATGGTTTCTGATGGTTTAGTACCATTCCCTTACTGTTGTCTGATGATACAGTTCTCACGAGATCTGGTTTTCTGAAAAGTGTGCAGCACCTCCCCCTTTGCTCGCTCTCTTCAACCTACTCCAGCCATGTAGGATGCGCCAGCTTCCCCTTCACCTTCTACCATGATTATGAGTTTCCTGAGACCTCCCCACCCATGCATCCTGCACAGCCTGTAGAACCATGAGCCAATTAAACCTCTTTTCTTTATAAATTACCCAGTCTCAGGAATGTCTTTATACCAGTGTGAGAACAGACCTATACAACAACCATAATTTTTAAAATATGAAAGAGAATAGATTAGAAATGGAATGTAAATAAAATATAAATACAAATAGAATAAATAGAAAATATCAAATTAATCGCATATAATAAAGTAAATCTTTAATATTTTCATTTCATATATACATATACCCACATGGTAGATTATATTATAAAATGTATTTTTAACATTGAACTTCTGTCAAAAAGCTTAAAAAACACTGTCTTATTTGACTTTAAGCTCCATGTGGGCAAAGAAAGTCCTCCTTCATCTTTTATTCTTTATAGGGTTGTCATATTGCCTTGTACATAGGCCAAGACATGTGATTTGAATTGACCCTTGGAACTTGGAAATTTTTCTTCCATCTACAAATCATTTTTATTGCCATTTTGCTAGAACCACTCATTTAAATAAAATATCCACCCCAAAAATGATGGCATTAGAAGCAATTTCAGATCCCCGCCTTTTACTGGAAGCCCTTGAGTCCTCTACACCACCACTATCAGTATGGCAGTGAACCAATCCTGGTATACAAACGTTTTTGCTACTGGTTCACCAAGAGAGAGGTGAGAGTAAATATGTTGAAACTGCTATAGCAGTTTGACACAGTAGTTGTATGTTTGTTAAATCTAATGATTAAAAAATAGTAAATATTTTTGTCATTTCATTTTTTAAGTAATTTTTATTGTATTTACAAAAATATAAGTTCAAAATGTTTTAAAAATCAACCACAAAATGGTCCTACAAAAAGACAGTTTGAGAAGCACTGTTCCAAAATATAAATGGAAGATGTGCATTTTAAAGTTATCAAAAGTACAAGCCCGGTGTGGTGGCTCATGCCTGTAATCTTAGCACTTTGTGAGGCTGAGGCAGGAGGATCACTTGAGCCTAGGAGTTCAAGACCAGCCTGAACACTATAGGGAGAACTTGCCTCTACAACATTAAAAAATAAAAATTTAGCCAAGCGTGGTAGCATGTGCCTGTGCTCCCTGCTGCTTGAGAGGCTGAGGTAGGAGGATCACTTGAGCCCTGGAGGTAGAAGTTGCAGTGAGCTATGATTGTGCCACCGCACTCTAGTCAGGGTGACAGAATGATACCCTGTCTCAAATAAGTACAGATTTCTTCCATAAGTTTCCTGATTTTTATTGCTAAAACAGAAAGTATTCTATATAGCCTGGCCTTTGTTGAAGTCACAGTGTGTATTTGCTATCGTTTTATGGATTATATTCATGTATTTTATCTGGAATACTTGCATCTTCTGACCAATGGCCTCCAAATCTTTTTGACCATGCCCCTTGCACTAGTAAAATACTTTGAGAATATGCTCCCATATATGAATATTTATTAGCACAAATTACATATTTACTGTTATTAGGTACATTGTAAAACACATCAAAAATATAAAGGTTGGGGCAAAAAAAATCTTCATGGAAGTTCAAGTTAAACGTTTTTCTCCTAAAGGTATGTATACTCTGACTTTGGAGAGTCTTACCCTAGATTTGGAGCACCAGACTTTTTTGGGGAAGATCCAAAGAGTTAATATTTTTCGCTTTCAGACTCTGTTGCAAGCACTCAACTCTGACTTTATAGTATGAACGCAGGCATAAGCAACAGGTTTAAAAATGAGCATGGCTGCATTTCAGGAAACTTTATAAAAACAAGACTTGGACCAAGAGCCATTGTTTGCTGATCTCTGCTCTAGATTCTAGGGAAAATTGCAAATCCCATATTCACTCTCCTAGGGAATGTGAGCTGTAGCGTAAGAAGCCAGAGAAATACAGAAATTCCAATTTCCATTTTTTTTTAATTCAGTTTTGAGATGGAGTCCCACTCAAAACTGGCTGGAATGCGATGGCCCGATTTCGGCTCACTGCAACCTCCGCCTCCCAGTTCAAGTGATTCTCTTCTCTCAGTCACTGAGTATCTGGGATTACAGGCGCACGCCACCACACCCAGCTGATTTTTGTATTTTTGGTAGATACAGGGTTTCACCATGTTGGCCAGGGTGGTCTTGAACTTCAAGTGATCTACCCGCCTCGGCCTCCCAAAGTGCTGGGATTACAGGGGTGAGCCACTGCACCCAACCTCCCAAACTTTTTTTTTTTTAATGGAGTACAAACAAACTTACTTTATGGATGAGGAAACTAAGCCACAAAGAGATGACCTTCCAATCATCCCAGCAAAGAAATATTGCTGTATGTAATTGCAGTTAATGCTTACTAACTAGATCTTGCACATGTCATAAAACTATCACATTTAGTAACAATTATTTTGTCAATAAAGGAAGTCCGGCCTCAGCAAATTGCGATTTCCTATAGTTGTTTATTTTCTCAGGTTTTTCATTATGTCACTCAAAAAAATATTGCATTTAGGGTTAAGAAAGTTTGGCAGAATCCCTTCTAACTAATTCAGTAAATCAAAAAACATAAAAAGCTGGATTTTAAAAACCCAGTCATTTGCTTTCAGGAAGTCTCGAAAATTGGCAAGAATTCAGATTACAGATGGAAAATATTCTCAAGGGCTTCATTTCAGTAACTGTACCTGGTATTAATGATCCACGTAGGTGATGCTTAAAAATGCACAATCAATACATTATGCGAACAACATGCTGGCCAGCAGAATGCAGAGGGCTTTCACACACACTGCTCTTAAGAAACAAAGCCGTGGTGAATGCATAGCCAAGGACACAACTAATGTGAGCAGTAAATAACGTCTTGCCGTGCAGGTCAGCAGATCAAGAAGAATGCTGTTATCCTGAAAGGGCTCAAGGACATCAGCTAATACCTCTTTATTTGTTCTGCTTCTGCACCTAGGGCACGGGCTAGCACGCTATGGACAGCTGACATTTGCGGAATGAATGAATGAATGAATGAATTACAGGGCTGCTAAATGAATTATAGGACTACTAAAGAGGACTGAATTTTCTACACAGACATCTTAAAGTTGTTTTCATTGCTTTCACTTTTTAAATTTCTTTTATTTCACTGAGACTATTGAAGACAAGGCTGAGAATCTTGGGAAATGAATCTTTTGAACAGTAATCAAGAACTAAAAGATGGAGATAAAATATTAGGCCAACACTCTATCTTCTGGTAGAGAGTGTACAAATAAATAAAATTTATAAATTTTTTTTTAAATATTTTATAGTATCCCTTTCAAAACCCAAACTCATTGTTGTAGGAATCTGTCCAGACAACAGAAGACTTCCAAATTTACTCTATCTTTAAAATGAAAACGGTGAGGCTTGGCTTTGCAACTTTATATATCAAATTCCAAAGGGATGGGAAAATAGAATTCATGAGTGATCATCTCCAAACGGCTTATAGACATTCCTACTAAGGTGCCACCTTTGCGTTCTTTATCACCCCCAAGAAATTCCTCAGTGAGAACTGATTTTGAGTGGTTGGGAAGAGGAAGAATTCCTCTTTCCTAATCCCAATTCCTCTACCTACTGGTAGTTTGGTAAAATTTCTTTTAAAAAGGACCACAATTTTTATTCCATAAAAACATGTAAAATGCAAATATCTTTGTAAGTTAAAAAAAAAAAAAAAAAAAAGAAGAAAAAAACAAAGCTGTTGACTTAAATTCACACTAAGGGGTAAATATCTTCTCAGATCTTTTCCTGAGAGTAGGTTTCAATGGCTACAGCCTCCATGAAGAGAAAAAGGCACTGGGGAAAAGTAGAACAAATGTTGCCTAATTTACGTTTTTGCTTGAGGCTGGCCTGTTTCTGAATTTAGTGCAAGTCTCGACCTGGTCAGTGCCCAGAGATTTGTTCCTATCACTTACAATTCCAGCCACCAGTCACCTTCCTTCATTACCTGTGCCTCCCCTCCTTCTCTACCTGACTAGTTTTCACACCCCAGAAGTCATCCAATCAAATACAATTCCAGTTTTGTCCCTGTCTATCTCAACAAAGCCACTCCTATGGGATCAAATGGTAGACAAGAGTCTTTTGAGATAACAGTGGCCCAGCTGATTGGTAAAGGACTCGGGTTTTCCCTAAGATGGTGTGTCTCTGGTCAGCTCCTGAGATAGCAGCAGGAGGTTTATTGGACAGTATACTCAGAATCAGCATCCCTGAGAGAGGAAAGTCATTGCAGGCAGGGAGAGAAGTGGAGCTACAATATAGTTACAGCACAGGTCTCGGCCAATCCAACCTACAGATTTGGAGCTGAGAGGGCCCTTCAGAGTTGTCCTGAATTGAGGTGGGAGAGCTGCACCTTTATAGCCCTGCATTGACCAGCCACTGAATGTAGTCTGTGCCTGAAAATGGGTATGATCTTGGGGCAAGGCACTCTTTTCAGCCAAGCACAAATCCCAAAGAGGACAATCAGCTAACGGCCATCAGCCATTAGCACTTCCAGCAGCTGCAGAAATAACTGCTTCTTTCCTAGAGGGGTATCTTAGTGAGGTATCGTGGTATCCACTAAAATAAAGTCACTGTTCCTTTGAAGTACGGACTTTAAACTGGGGCTCAGAAAAAGAAAAAACCACTCGTTATTTTGTTAGAAACTTTACTAAGATCTCTTCTTCCTTTTAGAAAAACATGTCACCCACAGTAACGCTCCCAAGGGTTCCAAGCTGCCAATTCAACTCACATGGATCAGTCTGCATTTGCAGCTGTCGCATTCATGACAATTCATGCAGGCTTCCATCGCTTCACTGTAAGTGTAGTCAGACCCCTGAATTAAAATATTTGAAATGTATATTATTATAAATTTTCTGTTCTCTTTTATATTACAGTTAAGAATATGTGTATGAGTAATACTTATACAAATTTTATTTCAGGATAGTAAGGGAAATGGCAAAATATTTTGTATGAAAAGAGATCATGCTGGGCGCGGTGGCTCACACCTGTAATTCCAGCACTTTGGGAGGCGGAGGCAGGCAGATCACGAGGTCAGGAGATGGAGACCATCCTGGCTAAAACAGTGAAACCCGTCTCTACTAAAAATACAAAAAATTAGCCAGGTGTGGTGGTACACACCTGTAGCCCCAGCTGCTCGGGAGGCTGAGGCAGGAGAATCACTCGAATCCAGGAGGCAGAGGTTGCAGTGAGCCGAGATCACACCACTGCACTCCAGCCTGGTGACAGGGTGAGACTGTCTCAAAAAAAAAAAAAAAAAAAAAAAAAAAAAAAAAAAAAAAAAAAAAAAAAAAAAAAAAAAAAAAAAAAAAAAAAAAAAAAAAGATCAAGAGATCTGAGAAAAGTAATTTAGGATGGAAGTTTGCCTTAGAGTAATTCTAAACCCTAGCTGCCACTTAAAAACACCTAGGAAGCTATAAAATATCCTGATGCCCAGGCCATACCCAAGACCAATTAAATCGGAACCTTTGGAGGAAAAACCAAGACATTATTTTTTTTAAAACTCCTCAAGGAATTGTGACAAATAGATAAGGTTGAAAAGTCAATGTCCTGGTGCAGTGATTCTGAAACTTAAATGTGCATCACAATCACCTGATAATTGATCAGGCACAGATAGCTGGGACCCACCTCCACAGCTTCTGATTCAATAGCTCTGGGATAGGGAAGAGAATTTTTATTTCTAATCAGTTCCTGAGTGACGCTGATGTTTCTGGCCCAGGACCACAGTTTGAAAGGCAAGGTTCTAGAGGCTTTGCCTGCCTGATCGGAGTCCCCTCACCACATTTAGCAGCTCTTCCTTGTCCCTGGTCTCCCCATCAAACATTTTGGAAATCTTCCCCTTTGTCAACTTTTGGAAAGATGCTTTCCTCTCTATGCAGCTATTTCCAAATGCCACGTTTCTCTACCCTGTGAGGAGCAACTACCAGCCATCAGGAAAGACAACCTCTAACTTCTTGCATAATTTTTTCATCTCCTTTTGTTTTGGATTTGTCATTCTAGATGTGGTTCTACAAATTGCAGAACTAAAAACACTCCTTCAAAACTAACTGCTTCTGTTGCACAGTTCAATCCTAACGTTTATGCTATTGAGAACCAAATGCACTCATTGATCGCTTTTCACACTTGCTGTTTCTTATCCTGAGAAGGGCCATCTATAGCCGCTCTTCTCTGTTACATAGCATTTTGTTGTCGGGTTCTAGACTTACATTTGTTTTGACTCAAATCAAGCAAAGTCCATTAATAACACGAAGATGGCCACCACTATCTCTTAGCTCCTCCTAAAATTGGGGTGTTTCACAGGAGGATTTAAGATGGGATTTGTTTATCCCCTACTTCCTGCAGTTACTTCAGTGAGACAGACAGGTTAAGAATGTGTATAAGTAAAACTCCTATGAAGACTCATACCTCAACCTCAAGCACTAAAGCTAAAAAGGCAATTTGGCAATTCAGATAAAAATTAACTTTCCCCTTTAAGAGAGCCTGAGGAAAAGAGGGACAAAAAGTCCTCATTTTCTCTAGCGAAAGAAAAATAGTCACACAGTTTTTCAGCTTGGCCAAGATTAATAACTTGTAATCTGAAGATATTGGCTTCTGTTGAAGTGAATATGAAGATTTATTGACCTGTGGAGTAAATATTAACAGAGGTGAAACTGAGGTTAATAACAAACCTCAAAGGATAATACATCTTCATATGTGCTAGGATGAAAAGTTAGCTCACATATTGCTCATACATACATTCAAAAACCCCTTTAACCAAAAAGCTCTGGAAATCTCTTTGCTGTGACAGATTGTTTAAATATATGGCTGAATTTCCATTTGTATTAACATTCTCTGGGTAGTAAGGCAGCCAGAAACGCAAGACATTAATGGCTGCTTCGGAGGATCATAAGCAGCCAATCAAAAGACAGTTATTTATTTGCATATGAGATTTGATTGGAAGAGACTGATCCTAACCAGCATCTCATTCTCCTCAATCTCACTGATGTAGGCAGTGTATTGATCTGATCCACACTAATATTCAGCCACCTAATAAGCCCATCTTTTCCCCACATACAAAATATTCTTACAACTTCATACACATTCAAACAAATATGCTCATTGTCACAAATAACAAATTTTATAAACAAATGTTAACAATTTTTTTAAAAAGAATAAGAAATATGTTTACCTTAACAAAGTTACGAGATTTCTGGGCATTGGTGCCAGAGGAATTCTAGCTCTACATCTTATGTGCTCTGTGACATCATGCACGTCACTCCACTGCTCTGTGCCTGAGTTTCCTCAATTGGAAAATGAAGATAACAGCACCTACCTCATAGGGTTGTGGCGTAAATTAAAGGAGTTAGGACGTTCAAAGTGCCTTAGAGTGTGCTCAGAGCATACTAATGAAGAAAATATATATCTTACAGTTAGAAAAGGGTCTTTTAATACATACATACATATATATATATACACACACACACACACATGCACATATACATATAACCAAATACATATATATTTTAAAGTTATAGAGAAAAGGGTCTTTTAAGATCATGTGGCCCCGAAGTTTCAACCCTTTGTGGGCATCTGTCCCACAGTTTTCTCATGGTCAGCCTTAACCATTGACTGTAAAGTGTTGATATTACTGATGTTTATTTAAATTTAAATTTAGTTGCCTATATTTAAAATTCAGGCAAATTCCATGTAAAATAAGAATACACAGCTTTTCTCACAAAAACTTCAGAAGACACAACCACAGGTGGTCTTGTATTCTCAGTGACCAGCAGACAAGTGCCACTAAGGGGCAGCTGCCTGCTGCAGAGGGAAAGTGATTTTATTTTCATGGTGCAAGCATGCTATTTGCCACAGTCTCCACCATTCTCCACTACTCCCTGCACTGAGGCTGAGGGTCAACAGCCAGGTATTATCCCACTGACATTGTTGCTTTTCTTGTGGTAGAATAAAAAATAAAGAGAAATTTATCCTCTCACCCATGTCTGTTTCAAAAATGAGAAACAGAGAGGCTCATTCTTCAAGAAAAATGTAGCCAGACATGCTTGTTTAGACCATAAAGAGGATTTCTAAGTTTAATATACCAACAAAGTGTATCTGTAGAAAAAAGAATACAATTTAAGCCTCCATTAGGAAAACAAACCATGAGAAGAACCATGACTGGTATGTGGAAAAGATGCCTGATGAAAAGCTTAATGATCTGTAAAAGAGACTGAAATTTTAACATAGTTGATTTTGTGAATGTGAAACGAGTGATGGTGCTGTGATATGCAGTGATGTACACTTTTTACATTTATGTCACCTGCTCCGTGCATGTAGGTATTTGTATTTCTGATCCCTGATCTAAACCAAATTATCATTATATAGATGAAAAAACTAAAGTCAGAGAAGTTAACGGAGTTGACTAATTGTAGTGTACTAATTAGAGGCAGAGGTGACAGTGTAACATGGGGTCCGTTGGCTTCATTCCATGTCCTTTCTATTATACAAATACAAATGGCTTCCACTGTGACTTCATGATCCTCAAAGTGAATACACACCCTCAGGTGAATTGAATTTCAGCCTTGTCATCTTATGAGACCCTAGAGAGAGAGAGATTTAAATTCTCTCAGCCTTAACTCTCCAGTTAGAAAACACTAATCCCAGTGCTAGAATTATAATAGTGTTTTCAAAGTGTTTTCAAGATGAAATAAAATAGTTGATTTACTGGTTCCTGTGTCAACAGACCACCATAATTGATGTGAACACTTACCCAAGGCCTTTACCGGCAGAATAAAAATATTAAGAGTAGAAACATAAAACAAACACTTAAACAGTAAATATACATTTGGTGATGTGACATCCCATCCGTTGCCAGAAATTTCTTCATTTTCTCATCTCAATACAGTAGAAACATTTTTCATTTCTTTTGAAGAAAATGCAGCATTGTTTGATAACTTAATCTTGGCCAACTCTCTGATTCACTCTGATTTTATTGTATTATCTCATTCTCTGAATTCTATGAGCCCACTGGTCAGACAACTTTAAAAAGACTGCATGAGACATGCCTAGAAATGTAAAAGCTGGGAAACACTTTAAAACCCCCATGAAACTATGACCTCTCATACAGGTTGACATGTAACTTATTAAAGACAAAGGCAACAATATTAATATCTATGATCACTTGCCCAGTGCTTTTATTTTCTGTGCCTTTGCTGCTGCTCCTTCAGCCTACGGCTTTCTTAAAGTGTAAACTAAAAATTCTTGTTCTATTGCTTATTTTATTTTTGTTGATTTTGGTGATTTTGTTTTGGTTTGGTTTTAAGGTATTAAATGATCCTTTTTATTCAGTGTTTACACCTTCTCTCCCTTCTGACCCCCTTTGAAGGTGATAGGGGCTCTAATGATTGCCTCAAGGGAGGGATCTAATGCCTCAGGGGTGGATACTGCTTAAAGGGTAGAAATCGGCTTTCAGACTTTGGTTTATGAAAGCCTAAACTAATCAAGAACTTTGCTGGTCAAATATCAAGAGAAAGGGTGTAGACTGATGGCACAGATGCAACTGTCAGTTTCATCACCACATTCACTCTCAGCACCTCAGCACTAAGTAATCTACAGTTTACCACCCTTTGTGGAGGTTAGAACTCCAGGGAAGGAGAAAGGAAACGCCAAATAAATTGGGAGAAAAGGGGGAATGGATGACTCAAAATAAAAGTGAAGATGTGGGTTTTTTAAAAATTGTGTGTGTGTGTGTGTATGTGTATATATATATATATATATATATATATATATATATATATATCTTTGTTACACTTTAAGTTCTGGGGTACAAGTACACGTCTTGCAGGATTGTTACATAGGTATACACATGCCATGGTGGTTTGCTGCCTCCATCCCCCCTGCCCCCATCACCAACATTAGGTATTTCTCCTAATGTTATCCCTCCCCAGTCTCCCCACCCCCTGCTCTCCCTCTTCTGGCCCGATAAGGAGTTTTTTAAATTAGTTTTTTCTGGCATATCTGTGTCTGTTACCATTTAAGGACAACATTCAAGCATCAGGGTTATTTTGACATGAAGACAGGGTAAACAGCCCCCTATTAGTATTCAGTAAGAAACTCAACCCTGTTTTAACAACTCTATATAAAACTCCCTTAAAACCTTTTCCCCGCCACTGACATGGATATGGGACCAGAAACAAGGCTTTTGTCTCTGCACCCTCCGTGTCCTTTACCCCTCAATCCACTTATCACTATCTTCTCTTTTCCCTTCATCTCTGTGGTTGCAAAGCCCTGCAGATTTTGCCACACCTCAGTGCTGTGATTTATCCCCTCCTCTTTTTCCTTCTCAGCACTGCTTTAATTAAGGCCTTCATCGCTTCCTGACTCACCTATTCTCCTAGACTTCTGACTTGTCTCCTGGTTTTCACTCTTGTCCTGCTCAAGTCTATTTTCCATGTAGCCTCCAGAGAAAACCACAATTCAGATATGGCCATATCATTCTGGCTTGAAGTCCTACATTACAGCTTCCCAGGTATGGTTTTAGATCAGGGAGAGCTCAGAGGAATGCGAGCTGTCCGCCGCCTCAGGTTGCTCTTCTCTTGTCTCCAGCTCACAGTACCCTGCTATTACTAGGCTATTTCTTTCCTTAGTGCTTTGCTTTCATGACCCTTCTGCCCCAAAAAACCACCCTAACCTGTTCTTTCTCCCCTTTCCCACAGGGCTCACTCTTGCTTATCCTGAAAGCCTCAGAAATCCTTGCTTCCTCTAAATATTTGACCAGCTGCTCCAACAGATGGATTAGCTGTCCCTCCTAATGCTTCCTTTCACACCCTTTATAACCACTGAATTGCTTTCTCAGCAACCATTTATGTGTCTGTCTCCTGCAGTAGAATATATGAGTTCTGCCAGGGGAGGGATCATACCTGATTCATTTCTTTATTACGAGAACCTCTAATAGTTTCTGTATGGTGGGTCTTAAATGAATTTTGGTTGACTGCATGATAGATGAAATATATACACACAAACATATACATACAGCGCTCTCTCTCTCTCTCTCTCTCTCTCTCTCTCTCTCTCTCTCTCTCTCTCTCCCCCCCTCCCTCTCCCTCCCCTCCTCCCCCTTCCTCCCTCACTCCCTCTCTCTGTCTCTCTTGGAGGGATTAAGGGATTATACTGGAAGATGAAAGATGTAACCCCTAGATTGGCTAATGCCCCTGTTGAATTGATATACATGCCTGCCCTGAAAAGAGCGAGGATTAGAGATTAAATAACTTGGATAAAGGATAAGTAAGTTTGAAAAGCAAAAAGAAACTGCAACAAAAGATAGTTATTCACAGAAGCAAAAAACAAAAGTCATGAAATGTGTAGGTAATGACAAAGTGAGAAAGAATGGACATTTATTGACTATTTTGATAACCTAGCCAGGTAAATTCTAGATGCTGTACGTATGTTAACCTATTTTAACACTGCAAAAGTTCTCTTACATAGATATTATTCCCTACAAATGAGAAAACCAAAGCCAAGAGAACAACTAATGAACACTAGTGTAAAAGGTTAACAAGAAGTTTGATTTGAACCTAGGTCTGAGTGATGCCAATATTGATGCCCTTTCTGCCACACCATACTGCTTCTAAAGATATACGTGAGAAATTTTGCTTTTTTTCTCCATTTGTTCTTGGAGCAGAGGGAAGGGAATACCAGGGCACAGTCAGTATCTCCTGGCATAATATAATAATAATAAACACACAGAAATTAAAATGTACTTGGTACTGTTGTAAGCAGTCTAAATAAGCTTTTTAAATAATATCACAATTCTGTGACTGAAATACTGTTGTGATCCTCCTCATTTTACAGGTGAGTGAAGTGAGGCACAGACAGTTCATGAACTTCTCCAAAGCCACACAAATAATAAGTGGCAGATACGGGATTCAAAACCGTGAATGTAGCAGCCAAGTGGATGCCCTTCACTATTCTGCCTGTAAACATCCCCACGTGGGACACAGAAGATAACCAGAAGAACCCAGAAGAAAAGAAATCCATATTGCAAAGGCTTTTCCTAGTGATTCTATGGGTTTTCACTACAGCTTTATGTAGTTAAAGCAGAGGTGTATATCAGGACCCCATTACACACATAACCTTCACAAGACCTTCAACTTGAGGCCCAGAGCTTGGAAAAAAGTTGCAAGTCACATCATTATAAATTAGACTTCTGTTTTCTAGAGGTAAAATGTGATAAATTAGGTTTATTTCTGGAAAAGCATTCAAATCAATAAAATAATCACAAAAATACATGAAAGAAACACAAATGTAAGCTTTCATAAATATTATGTGAAACATTTAACGTAAGTTTGGTTTCTACATATACTAGTCTTGTTGAAGGTTATTAAAATAGGAATCAATGAAGTTTGAATTGAAGATAAATTATTTTTCCTAGCAGACTTCCCTGTAGCAAGCATAGGCATATGTCATTGCTTTAGGCATCTCGGACCTAAATTCAAAATTAATTTGTCTATAAATATTTAATTTGTTGTGAATGAATGGAAAATTTTAGCACAGCAAAAGCTGGGAGAAATTTCTACAATGTCCTCTTTTTCAGTAATCTCTTGCTCTTCTATTTCAGTAGTCTTCTGACAGTTACCTCTACCTGATTTGTCAGTATGGCTGATTATTAGTCATTATCAACTACCCTCTTGGTTTTGGTATTTTGGGTTCTGATATATGCTAACAAAAATTCAGGCATTTTTAAAATCGATGTGACACTATTATTTTACAATCTAAATCTGAAATCTGAAAATGATTTGCATATTGACTACGTATTTTAAAAGTTCTCTGTGGCACTCAAATTTTGTATTAAACAAAGTGTTCTTGTTTAGAAAGCATGTTTTCCAAAACTCCAGATTTCTCAAGAAGATGAAGAAAATGACAATTGATTTAGTAAAGCTTCACTCATAAGAATAATTCTTATCTACTTCAAAGGCTTTCTGTACAAGCGGTATATAAATCTGGCAGTTTTGAAATTGGAACAGGTAACTGCTTATAGTGGTAGAAAATAAAACCAAAGGACACAAATGAAGCTGATATTCTTTCTTTTAGACAAAAAAGACAGTACACTCTCTTTATATATAGAGAGAGATACATAGAGAGGGAGATACAGAGATACATATCTCTCTATATAGTATTAGTCCATTCTCTGATATATATACACACACACATATGTGTGTGTATGTGTGTGTGTGTGTGTGTATAGATATATATAGTATTGGTCCATTCTCATGCTGCTAATAAAGTCATACCAGAGACTGGGCAATTTATAAAGAAAAGAGGTTTAATTGATTCACAGTTCTGTGGGGCTGGGGAGGCCTCAGGAAACTTACAATCATGGTGAATGGCATCTCTTCACAGGGTAGTAGGAGAGAGAATGAGTGTGAGCAAAGTGGGAAGCCCCTTATACAAGCATCAGATCTCATGATAACTAACTCACTGTCACAAGAACAGGATGGCGGAAAATGCCCTTGTGATTCAATTATCTCCACCTGGTCCCTCCTATGACGTGGGGTTTATGGGGACTAAAATTCAAGATGAGATTTGGGTGGGGACACAGAGCCAAACCATGTAATTTCACCCACAGATCCTCCCAAGTCTCATGTCCTTACAGTTCAAAACACAATCATATCCTTCCAACAGTCTCCCAAACTCTTAACTTCTTCCAGCATTAACTCAAAAGTCCAAGTTCAAAGTTTCATTTGAGATTTCTACCAATGAACTTGTAAAATCAAAAGGAAGTTGGCTACTTCCTAGATACAATGAGGGTAGAGGCATTGGGTAAATACACCTGTTCTGAATGGGAGAAATTGGCCAACACAAAGGGGCTACAGACCCCATGTAAATCTGAAGAGTAGTAGGGCAGTAATTAAATCTTAACACTCCAAAATAACCTTTGAGTCCATGTCTCACATCCAGGTCATGCTGATGCAAGAGGTGTGCTCCCGCAACCTTGGGCAGCTCAGCCCTTGTGGCTTTGTGGGGTACAGCCCCCTTCCCAGCTGCTTTCATGGCTGGCGTTGAGTGTCTGGCTGTTCTAGGTGATGGTGCAAGCTATCAGTGGATCTACTATTCTGGGGTCTGGAGGATGGCCCTCTTCTCACAGCTCTACTAGACAATGCCCCAGTGGGTACTCTGTGTGGAGGCTCCAACTCCACATTTTCCTTCTGCATTACCCTAGCAGAGGTTCTCCATGAGGGCCTCACCCCTGCAGCACACCGCTGCCTGTCCATCCAGGTGTATCCATACATCCTCTGAAAGCTAGGTAGAGGTTCCCAAACCTCAATTCTTGTCTTACGTGTCTTAACACTACATGGAAGCTGCCAAGGCTTGGGGTCTGCACCGCTGAAGCCATGGCCTGAGCTGTACCTTGGCCCCTTTTAGCCATGCTGGAGCAGCTGGCACAGAGGGAATCAAGTCCCCAGGCAGCAGACAGAAGGGGCACCCTGGACCTGTCCCAGGAAACCATTTTTTCCTTCTTGGCCTTTGGGCCTATGATGGGAGGGGCTGCTGTGAAGGTATCTGACACGCCCTGGAGACGGTTTCCCCATTGCCTTGGTAATTAGCATTTGGTTTCTCGTTACTTATGCAAATTTCTGCAGGCAGCTTGAATTTCTCCCCAGATAAAGGGTTTTTCTTTTCTACCACATTGTCAGGCTGCACATTTTCCAAACATTTATGCTCTGCCACTTCTTGAATGCTTTGCTCCTTAGAAATTCCTTCTAGTAGATACCTTAAATCCATCTCTCTTAAGTTCAAAGTTCCCCAGATCTCTAGGGCAAGGGCAAAATGCTGCCTGTCCCTTTGCTAAAGCATAACGAGTCACCTTTGCTCCAGTTCCCATGTCCCTCATCTCCATCTGAGACCACCTAAGCCTGGACTTCATTGCCTATATCATCAGCATTTTGGTAAAAGCCATTCAACAAGTCTCTAGGAAGTTCCAAAATTTCCCACATCTTTTTTCGTCTTAGTCCTCCACATCTCTAGGAAGTTCTAAACCTTCCCACATTTTTCCCTTTTCTTTTGAGCCCTCCAAACTGCTCCAACCTCTGCCTTTTACCCAGTTCAAAATTCGTTTCCACATTTTCAGGTACCAATAAACTGTATTAGTTTGTTCTCACACTGCTAATAAATACATACCCAAGACTGTGTAATTTATAATGGAAAGAGGTTTAATTGACTCACAGTTCTTCATGGCTGGGGAGGCCTCAGGAATCTTACAATCATGGTGGAAGGCATCTCTTTACAGGGTGGTAGGAGAGAGAATGAGTGTCCAGCAAAGGTGGAAGCCCCTTATAAAACCATCATATCTTGTGAGAACTATCAGGAGAACAGCATGTAGGAAACTGCCCCCATGATTCAATTATCTCCACCTGGTCCCTCCCATGACATGTGGGGATTATAGGAACTAAAATTCAAGATGAGGTTTGAGTGGAAACAAAACCAAACCATGTCATGAATATACTCAAACACACACACACACACA